>JAVXUP010000731.1:0-360681 GCA_033070095.1 Escallonia herrerae
AAATAGAAGGAGATTGCTATATCCAACCCAAAAAGTTCCTTAAATATGCAAATTAGCTGCAAGGTATGGTTATTTCTTTTTCGGTAGCAAGAATCTTTTTCAGTATTCTAGATTGGTGCATGTACTATATAAGAACAAAAAAGATTCTTGCCATTGCAAGAATGGTGGCGAAGGACAATTATGGCATCTAAAGTCTGAGTTGCAGAGCTTGAAGCTCTTCATACATAAGCCGTTAGTAGATGGTACCTGGAATCCAAAGCTAGGGTTCAAAGCATGAAGGAAAAACGGGGGGGGGGGGGGGGAGAGTGGAGAGAGAGTTTTGCTTTCATTAGCCAAATATAACCACATCGAGAGAGTTTTTTGCTTTCATTAGCCAAAAATAACCAGAATTGCCCCGTTAACTCTCCAAAGAGCCTTTAGGCAGGGAAGGAATCATGGGATAGCTGCATTAAGTTGGTAAACTTATGGTGATAGCCGTAAGATTGAAGTTTAGGGTGCTGTGCAACTTCAGAAAAAAAATTTGTGGGGCTCAGCATAATTTGTCCAAATCAGTAATTCACTTTTAAGATTGTATCCACTTGCTTCACTGTATGCCAACATGGAAACATTAGGGCAGTGAAAAAGCATAGTAACCATCTACAAAATGCATCACGTATCAAGAATACAAAAAACATGGTACTGTGAGTCACAGTAGGAAACCTTTTGGAAGAGAGATTGAACAACAAGACATGAAACAACAACGAAGAGAAAATTATGCCTAGAAGGTGAACAATGCAGTTCTTTACTATCAATAAGATCGATAGAAAATGTCTATGTACAGAAAAGAAAAGAAAAAAAGCATGCAATGGATTCGCCAACGATGGTCCCATGAGATTTAATATGGTGGTTCAAAATAAGGGAACCCTTATAAAAATATGGTGGCACATAGACATGAAAAGGGCACACTGTATGTTCATGTAAGAAATAAGCCTTGGTAATGATATGCAATGGTCTATGCTCATCAGCATCATCTACACCTTCATTCCAAAATGGTTGGAGTCCGCTACATGGTCTGTGGCAAAATAGTCGAATATGATGAAGCAACATATCGTTAAACTAGAACATGGAAAGAAGTTCTACAAAATTTAGCAGTAAATGTAAAACCGCAGATGGAAAACTGGTGGCGACCGAAGGTCCAGAGATACTGAAGAGTAACAATGTCATTATTTAGGACATCAATAAAAAAGGGAGACTTGTGTGTAATGAACTTACCCATACAACTAAAGCAGGAAGGGTTGAGTAAACAAGTGTGCCGGCCTATTGAGCGATCAAAAATATATGTACGACACCAAAGTAGCTATTTTGTTAAAATTGATATAGAGTACAACAAGAAAAAGTTGAACACATTGTTGAGACTTGAGACACTAAACTGCAGAGGTAGCAAGAGGTATATTGAAAGAAAATCAGTATATTACACAACAAGAATCCGATCTTTTCAGTGCATAAATCCATGTCTAAGTAGCTAATAATGACATGAATAATCAAAAACATGTGGTCCAAAAAAATTGAACTGAAAATAACATGTGCCCACTCAAATCTCGAAGCTTTCAAATCTGCATATCCACATCAAACTAAAATTTGGACTGTTTAACACTGTCATCGAAAATGCAGAAGAAAATTCCAAATGGATGCAAAAAGCAATATGATAGTATGTGCAAATGATGGGTTGCACAACGCCTTTAACGTATTACGGTATACTTTTACTAGTTGAAACAAGAGAATACAGCTAAGAAAGCTAACAACCTATACTTTCTTCTTAATGTAAAGCAAAAGCAAATTAAAGGAAAAGCAGGGAAAAGCGTAAATGGCTCACAGAATATCTTCAGCAAAAATGAGAAACTTGCACGCAAGTGTTAACAGTTATTACCTATAAATCCGGTCTTCAAGCAGCTGAAGACCTGTTTTGAAACTTTGCAAATTGCCCTGGTACTGGCATGAACAAAACTTGAGCCCAAGTAGCATCACAGTAAAAAATGTTCCAGTAGCAGCTGGATGACGTGAAAAGTTCCAAGGGAATTTGGTTGTCCCCTGTAACAGCCGACCAAGAAGCAGAAGCTGCTCAACACTATCATGTCGAATTACCTATACGAGAATGACAGTTCAGATAAAAATTATAAGTCCCGACTGGAGAAAAACTAGATAGATTGAATGTTTGCCGCTGCACAGCTATTTTTGGGAGCTTCTAGGCACAGTTCGCAACATAGGCCATAACAAGTTTAAGTGCAGACAGAATGAGAACTATGTACACTAATCAAATATCAAATATGATCATATTTTTTCCATAAGTGAAAAGGAGAGTTGTAAGTAGTGCCCTCACGCAGAATAACTTCATAGGTTATATCTAATTGAAGCAAAACACAAAGCTCAAAATCATTCAACTCAACTGAGCGTTATATCACATTTGTGCAGTTGACTACATAAATTTCTTGAAGCCATTCAGCTGTCGCAGGCTGTGTATTCAGTAACTTAATTGATTATGATATTGCCATATTTGTTCTTGAAATATTACTCCATATCTGTTTTCGGCTTCTCTCAATGCATCTTGATTTTTGATATGATAAACACTGACATAGTTTTAGAAGCAAGATACACTATAATGCCAGAATAAATTTGCCTCTTGCTCAGGAGCCAAATAATGAGCCTCTGACCAGTGTGTTGCCAGGTAGGCTGCGGCATCATTTCTCTTTGGGGTCGTTGTCTTTTGTTGGGTTCACAACGTACATTTAAATTGATAGTCAAGTTTTAAATGGAGTTCAAGTCACTAATTTACTATTAAGAGAAAAAGGCTACCACTTTAGCAACTTTAGTAGATTTAAATATTAACAACAAATAGAATGGAATTTTAGAAACATTCTGCCCCGATACCAAGATAGCAAACACTAATAATCGGTCTTTTGAGCTGTTATTAGCCCTAAAGCCCTAACAACCATAATAAGCTGCAAAAGGTATATCAGTTGCAATCAAAAGAGCATTACAAAATGCACAAGCATCCAATGACAAGCACAAACACCCTAATTACATGTGTCAAGAAAAGGGTATAACATTGAAGTCGATTGAGAATGAGGCGTGCTGAAAGATTACCTCAAAACGATCAATAAAAAAGCCAAGCCATAACCTATGAGCAATAATTTGATCAACAGTATCTATTTCAGGTAATAGTTCTGGTTCCCCAGGTGCGAGATGAGGCCTTAATTTGGCTGCAGGACCAGAATACCTCACTTCAGATGCAAAGAGACCTCGTTTCGTATCAATTGTCCACAGCCATGCATCAACAAGCTCAGCAAGGACAACAGCACCCAATTGAGGAGCAGCAGAAACTAACCATGTCCAAATGAATACACCAGTCTCCATAGCATCAGGTGTGGAAATGTAAGCCGGACACCAGCAAAGAAGACGTAGGAGTTGTGAGAAGCTCTCAATATTTGAATTTAACCCTGGATCCTGAAATCATTATCCCACCGTATTCATTAGAAAAAAAAAGGATGCCCATTAGACTCTGAAGTACTAAAACAGACTTCAATGTTAAGTATGTTTACCAGATTTGAGAGAAGCAATGCAGTAGCCTGGGAACAAGTTTCGCGAAACGATGACTTGTCCACCTCCCCATCTTTCTCTGCAATGTAGACAAACTTTTGGAGTAGGCGCACAAACCTGGTAAGTAATATCTCACTGAAGGAATCTTTTTTGGGCCTTGGATGTTGAGCTCCAGATATCAACCTAGAGAGGCCACCACCAGATCCAGTCAAAGTACTACCAAAATCCCGTTCATTAACACTCTCCATGTTTTCATATAACCTTTTCATGCCAGCAATTTCTCCAGCATGGTTGCACTTAACTGTCGCACTGACTATACCTGTGCTGAGCACCTCCAAATTTAAGGCCTCTGTCATCTTAAAGTTTGCTCCTGATGCAGCGGCTGCAGCAGCCATAACAGCAGGAATATTTGCAGTTTTCAAGCCAGTCCAACAATCAGTTTTACCCGTACCGATTCGGATCTCAGATAGAAGAGAAACAACATCTGTTGTAGGCTGTGCTCTTTGCCATGTGTTTGCTTTACAAAGCTTTTCCTTCAAAATTGGAACAAGTGAAGAAATGGAAGTATATTAACAGAAGGGATAAATATGATACAAAAAGATTAGCGTTCAAATGGAGGAATAACAACACAATGGCTTCCTTTTTTAGCCCTTGATAAGCTAGGATAAGTATATCAACATGATGATAAGTCAAAGCAACGAGGCAAAAGATGATTACTTAGTATAAGGGCCAACGCCGCACAATGAGACAATGTAGACGTCTTAAACAGAATGATCAACATTTAAACCCACATACATAATACTCTCCAATGCACCTCTGGCCGTACAGATCAGCCACATGGATGGCCTCCCCCCTCCCTCTCTCTGCATGAGTCGTTTCATTTCTCTCGTAATATAATCAATATTTTTGCAATGTTGGGGCTTCGTGGCTCGAAATGGTCGAGGGTCCATAACTCTTTCTAGAATGACCGCTGCCAATTCATCTCAAGATCTGATCAATTATCACCTTGGGACGCGAGAAGGAAGAGGAGAGGAGAGAGAAGGGGAGAGAGTTTGTGAACCCACAACTAACATTACCGGCGGGGATCTGGCTGTCCATGTGACTGACGTGGACGGTCAGAGGTAAGTTGAAGAGATATATGATAAAGAGTGCTTGAATAGGTAGGAGGGAGGGTTTTGACCTTCTTTACCAACAATTCTTTTTTTCTTTTGTTGGTACTATAACTAACTACAATTACACATCCATAAATACTGCCATCTTATAGACAGATATCCACATCTTCCACGTCACACAAGTGTAGGTCTCATTAATAGATCTTGCAAGGTACCATATTCTTCAATTGATTCAGAACAAAAAAAGACATTTTAAAACAACTGAAAGATCTCATAATCATGATCTACAGTAATAGCAAACCAACCTGAAGAAGACCCTGGCTACTGCAAGGAGCATATGAAAGTGAAATGATGATCCATTCCCGAACGATCCTTTGGTACAAAGAGCGAACAGTAGATACCCAAGCAGGGTCGTTGACAAGAGCTGAAGGTGCGTCATTATGCACTGAAAACAGGAGGCAATCCAGACAGGAAGAATTCCACAATATCTGCAATGTAATCATATTCTAAATGTACATGGCAGATTATAAAATGCAGAATAGTATTGGAAAAGAACTTAGGGATGAAACAGAAGTACATACTGCAACTTTAGGGGAGTAAAAGAAAGAGAAATAACATGATGCAGCTGCAAATGAACCTTTTACCTGCGGAAACCTATCTCTCAATTGAGTTAACAAATTAACTGAGATATCTCGAATATGCTCCTCCCTTAGTGACATACTTTTGATAAGAAAACATGTATGGACCGAAAGAGTAGATTCTCTAATTTCAGCAGCATTTCCTGTTTCAGATATCCGATCCTCCTGCAAACAGTAGAAAGGACTAAAGTTCACAAAACAAATTAAGAAAGAAATAATTAGAAGTCAACATTGTGTAGGATGAAAATTTTTCATAGATTCATAGATATTTTTCTGAAATCTCGTCGACTCAGCAAGGGCATTTGGAATTTGGCAGATTACTAATTGGGAGAAAGTTCCAGCTCGGACTCAAATGTCACCGCAGGTCTAAATGTAGTCCGCCTCATACGGGGGGGGGGGGGAAGAGCATGTTACTATCCAATTGAGAAAACGGTCACTGGAAAACTAATATACTTTACTCGCAGCTCGTGATAGTAACAATAGAAAAAGAAACAACTAAAAAAAATTAGTCCAACCATCGATACTCTTTAGAACTTTGGGATAAATCAACAACTTAAGTACCTGGTGATCAAACTTCAATAATCTCTATATCAGATTAATATGATATAAAAGAGAACACAATTAACAATGGTGAATAATACCAGCCATGATAATGCTGTTTCAAAAGCCCGGTGGACAATGGCAGTCAAACACTGGAGGACAGCCGGCACAAGACTAGGACTTTTTAGGTACTCAAAGACACAGCTGAAGGCACTCATAGAAGTAGTCGAGTTGGGGCCACTATTAAGGATGCCACCATTGCTGCTGAAACGTATTATCTCCAAAAAAGCAACCGCAAGAAGATACGTTGCCTTTACACCTGTAGAAGTAAATTTAAAGCAGTGCAACTAATCGCAATAAAGTAACACAAAAATTCTTTCTGAGAACATTTTCAAGCAATAATCCCTCCAGAAATTGTCTATGCCAAAAACTCAGGAACAAATGCTTAATACTTTAAGTCAGCCATTGCCAGCAGGCAAAAGGACAACAAAAGAATAATAAAACAAAATCTGCATAATCAAATCATACAATGAAGTTCAGCAAACCTGAAATAGTGCTCATTGCTGCGACCTCAACTCGCCCCCTAAAGCTGCAGAAAGAGCAGTTCTTTGACTCACGGCAACTTTCTCATTCCCACTCCCTCGACGACTGCCAGGGTTGTGAAGAGCATTGAGTTCTAACTCATCTTCAAGCCATTTCACAGAACTGACAACCTACAAAGAAGTACATTTGCACCCCAACTTTGAAGTGAGAAAAGTCGACAATAAAAATCTTTCAGATAACAACATGAACAATGAAATCTGTATGACACACAACACTGTCCAAAGTATTATCAAGTTAATGCACAGCCCACATGTTGACCACCTGTCCAATTGAGTATGTTTGCGTAATACGAGCCTTGTGCTAGATACAACACTCACCATTCATGTTGGTGTTAATAGGCTAAATCACAATTGAGGCACATAATCTTCAGCATACAGTATCTACAACCTCCATACCAGTATAATCAAGTTGCCATAATAGCAGTAATCCATTCTCCATGCGCAAAGCATATACTATGTAATATTTTCAGTAACTTTGATTTCCAAAAATGTGCAGATGTAGAAAGTAAGGGGACGGAACTTATGTGCAGAACATATGTCAAAAATACAAAAAGTGGGCAGACTTCACTGAATCTAAAGTACACCCTAGAAGGAAAAACTTAAATAAGAGAACATTATGCAAAGCAGCAAATAGCCAATGGAGATATATTTGTCATGCCAGAGGAACCAAAACCAAGGAGTATAAAGAAACAAAAAAGACTATGGGGGTGGGAAGGAGGAGCCTAGAGCGCCTCTTGGAATCCACTACTCAATACATCAAACCAAACTAAGAAAACCATGAAGATAATCCTTGAAGAAGATCGACATAGTGCTCCTAAGTCCTAAGAAGCATTTATCTACAAAATGCATTATAAAGGTCACTGACTCTTGATACTTCTCCTTAAGCTCAAGAAAGGAAAAGCATAAAAAGGAGGCTCAAAATTCATCAGTGTAAGCTTAGACTTCAAGACCTTTTAGATAATTCAATTTTCTCCAAGTATCCTATCAGGCAAGAGAGGACTTCAATCCCATCTTTTCAAAAGATATTTTTGAACCCTAACTCCTTCCATAGCTGTCAGCATCTCCCAGAATGTCCACGTACATTAGACACTTGTCTGAAAGGGGCAAATAATAAGGACCACGATCTGAGGGTTACCTCATGCTGTCATAGAACCAACTTTTTTGCAAACATGATCAGAATATTGCGCAACTTGCAACTCCCTTTTGGAGGAGCTGGCACTCTCAAATACTCCTCCGAGAAAAAGAACTGCCAGTGGCTACCTACAAAGAGGATTCTATAAAAACATACTGAGCTGACGAAGCATACCGATATTAATTGTTGTTTTTTTGTAACAGGTAACAGACACATTTCCTTGTGCCAATGGGGCGTTTCCCAGCTACCGAAGCATACAGATATTCATAAAGTGCTGAACTCAAAGTATGCAGGAACATGGGTTTCAACTCAGGCATTTGACATTGTTCTAATTTACTACTTATGTATCATCAAAAACATTGTACGTCGATGGTGAACATTTCTAATCAAAGTGATAATGAATTGTTGTCCATGTTGCAATTCCAAGATACGAACAAAAAGTTCATGACAAGGGCTACCGACATTCAGCACAGACAAGGGATAATATTACGAAAATTTGGTTATTAATCAAATGCAAAGAGAAAAATAGATCATCTCAGCTAAGCGGTAGCCCCAAACTACATGAATCCTTCACTTATCTCAAACTACGTATTCAACTACATGAAACCTTCACTAATGCAAGAAATAATGACAATAAAATACAGTGAGTCGTCCAAGTCCTGATGAATGCCAACTTACAAGGGGAGGAGTTCCCTGAGAAATGCGTTGAACAGCAGAAGACCACTGAGGATTCCACATGTATGGCCCACCAACAGCTTGAAGTGCAACTGTGCCCATGCTACCCATGCTATTCAATGTAGTGGAAAATGGTTTTATTGGAGCCTGAGATCTCTGGACTGGAGGTGCTAACCCAAAAAGAGCAATATAGAACCACAAGTTGCGAAATAACTTCAGAAGTGAAGGTTCCACGTCCACAGTGGGATCAAAATCAGAGCATATCTCGGCCACAGCAGGAAGGAGAGGCCCAAGAAAATCTGCTCCACTGCTGCAAATGGTAAGGTCCACTAGTTAGTATACCTGTGAAGAATATAGTCCTTGAGGAAGAAACTCATGGAAGGGGGCACAAATTTGACAAAACAGATTACAGAAAAAAAAATGTTGAATCCATCAATGCTATGTAATTTCTACCTTCCACTCTTAGACTCCGCAGCCAAGCCTACATCTGAGCACAATGATAGCAAACGATGACGGTAGTCTGACCGCAATTTGGTACTTGTGAGACCACAAGCGAGTAGAAGAAACCCTGCAGGAAGAGTCTAGAATGTAATTGAACCAGTGAGCATTTATGTAACAATAGAAATCCAAACTATAGCATTTTGTTCAGAACAAGAAAGAAAGAACATTTTGTTTCTGGCGATATGACAAGATGTTCAGAACACAAAAGCAAGAACATGTTAACCTCTCAAAACAACTAGGTCATCTAGGAGCTTAAGCTCTTACAGTGGACAAAACTAGATCTACACTTCGATATAACACACCTCAACACGTTCTGTAGTGGCTTCTGGTGCTAAAGTTTTACTTTCCGCAGATCCAACACTGGAGAGTTTACTCAAGTAGTTTCGTGTCAACAAAACAACGGCTTCACGATAGGTCTTCTCAAAACCCAAACTCGCCATGCGAGAAATAGCATCAAGTATCTGCAGAAGAACAGAAGAAGGTTCAGGATTCGAACAAAGAACCTGTATAAGTAACATCAACTAGAACCGCTAGACAATTTGTACTGAAACAGCAAAGTATTAGGCCAGAACAGTTTATAGCCCAAAAAAGTGCTGGCGCAGCATTTGAATGCACTCAATAAAGGAGTTGAGGCAAAACCTATCATATCAATCATGAAATCCTAAAAGCATATATACATACATCTCTATCTATATATATATGTACACACACATATCTGTCTGCACATATCTACGTATAAAACATAGATATTTATATATATACACAAGATATGTATGTATGTATATATGTGTGTGTAAAAATATGTAGGGAGCTGATCCACATCGAGCGCTTGGGAAAGCCCCATTTTCCCAGTTGTGATCCAGCCGTCTACGTCGAATAATGGACGGTTGAGATCTCATTTTTCTGACAAAAAATTTGCTTAACCGCCACACTACCAGACTCTCTCTCCCCCCTCTCCCTCTCCCTCTCCCTCTCTCTCCCTCCCCCTCCCCCCCCTCTCTCTCCCTCCCTCCCTCGCCTCTCTTCCACTATTGTGCATCAATGTGGCCATTACCCAACGAAGCGCCGACGAAAGACAATACCGCTGGACAGACGATGCTACTAACAGACAACTCCCGATGCCACCACTGCCCACAGACGACGCTGAGGCTGCCATTGTCCCTCGCCCAAGCCACCGTCTCATCTGGTCCTTAACCCAAGCTACAGCCGCCGCCACCATCCCTCTCAACCATCGATGGTGGTTGAGAAGATTTCTGATTTTCAAATAGAGAGTTAAATTAAAGGGAACGTGACTAAGGAAGTTCGCTTGGGTATTTGATCCACAACAAAGAAAAGCAGCCTCATCATAAGCTCAGGCTGCCTCCTCGGCCGTGTCAAATGTCCAGAGCCACATTCTAATTTTCTGAGTTATGTTCTTGAAGGCCCACTGCGGACTTTCATAGTGAAACAGATTCTCACAATGAAACCGTAATTTTAATTTGATTTTCCTTCGAATTGTTAAACTGTAATTCTAATTTGGGTTTAACTTTGTGTAAGGTCTAGGCTACGAGTATTCCCGGAAGCCGTCAATGAGATGTGAATGGTTGTGGTGATGGTGGTTTATTTTGGTGAAAGAAGGAGAAGAACCGATGATCAGCTGTTGCTTCCCGATTCACAAGTGGAGGGCATTTCTGGGACATAATTGCAAAAAATGCTAACTGCCCCTCTCTGGAACAGTTAGGAGAAATGTCTTCAAAAAAATGTCAGCCGTTCACATGGTGATGTGGACGGGTGATCATGGCTGGAAAATTAAGGCCTTTCCCAGCATTGGATGTGGCTCAACCTCCCTATATATATAGGGCTTGGCTAACCTCCCCACAAGTAGGAGGTATTGAGTAGCCTCCCCATCTTTTTTGGGACAAAATTAAGTTTCAAAACATGACAATAGAACTTAAGAGCACAACAGTAATTTTCAACAAATGTCATGTTTCCATTTTTCCTTTTTGAACTCTTGGCAACCACCGGCCAAGCACGACGTCCCCGCCACGCGCAACACCACTGCCATATCGGACGCCACGCACTTGCCGACGGAGGCAACAGACCACCGAGGTATAACGAACCACAGGCAGAATCTCAAGGCCAGTGCCACCACCATCTCTCATCGTTCAGCGCCACAACCTTTCACCTTCTTCTTCAGAATTTCGCTTCACCACCACGACAGGTTGCTGGCACCGATCAAACCGGCAGGATATCAACTGAATTGGAGGGATCAGATGAACCGAAGGGATTCAAGAGCAATTTGAGGGGCAAGGACAGATCTGCTATGGCGGCTGTAAGGTGATGACGACGGGACAGAGGGGGGAGATATAGAGAGAGATGATGGCATGGTGATAACGATGGGAGAGGTGGTGGGAAAGCCATGGCAATGATGCTGTACGGCCATGGCAGTGGCGCCGTAGATGGTGACGGCAAGAAGAATGAGCATGAATCAGGGCCTCATTCTTAAGAACTAAATGACAAATTTGTCCTCAATGAATTGATTTTTATATGCTTGTATGGAAGGGTATATTTGTTCCAAAAAGCTGGGGAAGGCGATAACTGCCTCCAATAGGTGGGGTGGTTAGCTTTACCGTGTGTGAGTGTGTGTGTGTGTACATTCACACACTTAAAGCACGCTTTTCATGAGAAAATTCCATACCCTGAGTCGCAATAAGCTGGGAACTGAGGCATCACCTTCCTCAAGACATTCAACGAACAGTGGCAGGATCATCTCTATAACTTCAGGCTTGTCGATAGAAACATTCATAGCAGCCAGCAACCTTATGACATTGAGTTGTAGAATAGGAACAGCCTGCTTCTCCTTCCCATCCTGAAAGTATGATTGCAAGAGTAAGTAGAAGAATATAGATGAACAAGAAGAGACACCATGACAACAAGCAAACTATTCTAAAATGTAAACAACCTCTAAAATCCATCTTAAACTGGCACCCGTTTCCTCACACAGTCCTTGTACTAATTTTTAGCCAGTTTGGTCCTCGAACTAACAAATGACCGCGATTCCCGTTCTTTTATCTGTCGCTGTTACTTTTTACACGTCAAAGGGCCCCATATGAAGGGTACTAAAGATGTTATTTCCTTCACAAAACCCTATGTATCAAATAAACTTCCAAAATAGTCCTCAAACTTATAAAAAATTTCCTGTCTGGTCCATATACTAAACTGCGACCAGTACTACACTGCGACTAACAACTCTACCTCCGCCGCGGTTGCCGTTGTCATCACTACAACCATTGTGATCTTTCTCTTCAACCCCCGTAACAACAACCGCCTACCACCACCACAGACAACCACGAACAGCCCCACTCCAATAGCCAGTGAATCTTTAACCACCAAGCTACCCACTACACCCTAACACTGATTACCATGTTAGAAACCCTCATCATGCATCAGCATTGTGACCTATGTTACATGGACTCTTCAAAATGCGTGAAGTACCCGTATCGGACACTCGAAACTTGGACACGGGTATGGGATATGTGTCCGACACATCCCGTAGGATATGCCACTAGGAATACTATGTTCTAGTGTTTCTTTTAGTTCTTTATTACTTTGAGATGATCTCAGTTCTAAATTAAAATGATGTGCATACTATAAAACAGCTTGTAAGCTAAGGAATAACTGAAAAACGAGAATAGGTGGGAATATTTTGCCATGTCCCCATATCTTGGATTTTAAAAAATAGACGAATCTCAGTTGGACACATATCTGACGCGGACACTCATACAGAGTCCATGTAACAAAGATTGTGACAATAGTAATTTGAAAATAAACCACACCAGATAATCTTTGTTCGTATTTTGCATGTCTTCCATTTTGTTAATGCTCATATCGTATTTCATGTGTAAATCAGCAAAACTAACACCAGTCCTCATAGGCAGCCAACCACCAACACCATGACTATAAATAAGTGCCATCATGCCCTGCCAAACACCTCTACCATGGATCTCAATTGAATCACGTTTAATCAAACCAATTTGAGTTTTGAACTAAAGTAGTTAGTTGTCATTCCAATTTCAAAAAACTAAAACTGTAAAGTCGTGTAGATAGATTTGATGGTAGATCGTGCCTAACTTACTTCGAACCAAAATTTGAGACCATGGTTGACACCATTTATGTTGTTGAGTCCAAAAACTTTTAGTCAATTGTCAGTGGCCCATATAGATGATGTTAGTTGCAGATTATGGATTGGGTTCGGGTGCTGGGTTTGACTTTGGATATTGGTTCCAGACATGCATGTTATACATCTCAATATAAATCAAATACAGGCATAACCAATACTTGTATAGGCATGTGCACGCATTCACAGCCACAAGCATAACATCAGCACATGTTAGTGTATACAAGCGTGGTGTGTGGTAAATAAGGTTGACAAAAGCAAATAGCAACATAGAACCAACCACTTCTTCGTAATCGCTACGTTCACGAATAGTCGTAGCCAATCCCACTATAAAAGTATCGACAGGTGACCGGTCCTTGCTCCATCCAAATTCAATTATCTCACAGCTTGTCCGCAAGATACTCTCAAACATGGCTCCTTGGTTGATTCCCCAAGTGTCAGCCTGTTTGAGAAAATGAAATAAAAAAAGAGTCCAAAAATTGTTCAACGGATATGAAAGATAACGTGGTAACAAAAGAAAAATGTACCTGAGCACACGTAGTTAGCACAAGTGGTTTAAAGCGAATGAGCAGAACACGTAGCAGCTGACCTCCTCGGGTAACAGCAATATGGGAAATCCCGGCAAGCAAGGAGCTGAAAAGCTCTTCACACATTCTCAACTTTCGCCAGACTGAGAATAAACATGCTTCTGCAGCTTCAATCAACAAGGCCAGAGTGCCATGCAACAGCCTCTTTGACGACTTTCCATCCAAATCAAGAGATGCAAGGCTTTTAATTTGCAACCTAGAAGCAGCTTTGTAGACAGAGAGCTTCGTGTTGATCCTAGCTTTCAGTGAAGATCCTTGTTCTGTCCACTCACGCTTCCTTATCTGCCCACGAAACAAAAACTTTGAACCCTCACAACATTCCACATTCAGCAACTACATACCACGTATGGCATTTACTATGAAATAAAATGAGTGCAAAATAATTGAAGACAGTAATGATTGTGTTCCCAATACGTATACCTTCAGAAAAACGACCATTGATTGAAGTTGCTCTTTTGCAATAACCCTCACTTGTTCCAAAAGCTTGGGATCAATGGACACTTTATCCAAAACATGCCCAATCAGCTTGAAAGCAATTTCTTGTTTCTCAAGGCTTTCCACAGTCTCCTCCTCAAACAAAGCAAGAAACCTCCGATAGATGGCCCCACCGCCTCCTCCTCCATCATTCAACCCAACACCAGTAACCAATACATCCACATTGCTTTTCCACGCGACACTGCCGCCATTCATCACCAACGCACTCGAAGACAAAGGCATGGCATCATCCGCAACCCCACTACTAGACGAACCAGAAGCATTGCTCGCGTCATTGCCTGGGCTCGCCTTCGCATTAGCTTGATAATGGTTCGCACTGAGAGGCGAGCTCTGGGACGACGAAGCTTCCGGTGTCGTCGAAGCAGGCTCCCTCGGGGAACTCGGCGCAGAAATCTCCAACCGATCAAAAAGGCTGGATACTAACTTATTCGCATCCGACGGGAGAATTGGAGGGAAATTCTGAGATAGCGAATTCAAGAAAGCCCTAATTAAACCCGAATCTCCGCTCACATTGTTAACAACAGCTGATAAAACAATCTCTCCCATAAATCCGGCCACTTCGTTACCGAAGTCGTGCGATAGTTCGGACGCTACGCAAACGTAATTCAAGAAATCGGCATAAAACGAAGCGATCAAAGCGTCGGGGAACGACTGGGGCCAGAAGGAATGGTGGAAGGAGAGAGGGATGGACCTGAGGAACTCAAGGGCGGCGACCTTTGGGCGGTGATCGTCGTAATTGGGACACTTGGAAAGGAATCGGGTGGCGGCGAGGACGGCGTTGAGGTGGGAGCGAGATAACCTAGGCGATCCGGGGAGGAGTGACTCGGTCGGAGGGCACCGGCCGCAAATCCAAGCGAGTTTATCGGCGAATTGGTCTGGGTTCTGCGCAATCAGGTCGCACAGCTCCATCAGAGCCTCCATTTGCACTCCAATGGCGAAAAAACCAGGCTGAATTGGTCTTCAGAGCACTAGGTTTTCATAATCAAGTCCGATCGAAGCCTCCATAGCAACAATGTCCGAAATCAAGAGAAAGAAACAACATTATGCGAGTTGGAGCAAGATTTGAATATAATTATGGTTGCAGAGGCTGTGGCGGGTGGGGTTGATCGGGGAGCCGATCGAGGCCGCCTGGTGACGTCGCTGTTCTTGTGTCTCTACTCTCGCCGTTGGTTTATATGTTGACTGCGTCGGTTTGCCGTTGGGATTAGATTGTTCTCGCCGTATTGCGCGCGTCACTCTGAACTTTTTTTTTTATTGTAACGTGGTTGTTCTCGCTAACTGTGGGAGAAAAAGGGAAATAAACGAGAAGTAAGAAAGGCTCAAGCACAGTAACTTTTTTGAAACACGATTACCAAAAAGTAACACTTTTGGAAAATAACACGTGGGCATGATTATAGACTTGGGTGTCATTTAGACCGCTACCAAAGAGATGCTTAGGGTTGGTTTGACAAAATTTTTTTTTTAGTTTTCAGTTTTTAAAGAGTAACTTAATTTTTTATTTTTTTTACAAAAATAAATGGGTATTTGATAACCTTTTTTTTTGTGTTTGGTAACCCTTTTTATTTTAACTTTTTTTTTTGAGTGGTTTGCGGTGGCGGTGGTGGGGCGTAGCGGTGGTCGACGGTGGTAGTGGCCGGTCGCCGGCGGTGGTTCCTGCTGTGGCTGTCGGCGGTGGTGCCGGCGGCCGGAGGTAGTCGCCGGCGACTGCCGGCGGCGATTTCGGCGGCCGGAGGTGGTCGCCAGCAGCGGCCGGCAGTCGCCGGCGATCGGAGGTGGCTGCCGACGGCCGGCGGCCGGAGGTGGTTGCCGGCGGTGGGAGGGTGGTGGTGGTGGTCTAAAAAAAAACCAGTTTCTGGAGTTTTTTTTTTTACTCTTCAGTTTAAAAACTGATTTTTTAAATTGGAGAAGGAAAAAAAATGGTTACCAAACGCACTTTTTTTTTCCAATTTTCAAAACTGAAAAAAAAAAGAAGAAAAAAAAGAGTGTCAAACGCACTCTTAGAGTTTGAATTTTAGAAACGGATTTTTTTTTAATTATTATTGCACTCATTATTAGTGAGATTTATAAAAAGATTAAAAATTCAGTCAAAAGGAATTAAAATCAATTGAGCATAAATTCCATAATTTGAGGTTGTCCACCAAAAATTTATCTACTTTTCTTTTGTTCCCTCCACCTTGAAAATTGGTGCTACATGTATCACTTAACAATTTAATAGCGGTACTAACAGCAAAGGTTTAGGTGACGGCCATATCATCATAGTCAAGATTTACGTGACAGTCACGTTATCACAGTCTATCCAACCTCCTCCCCCTCTCACCGACCTTACATCGACATATTATCCATCTCTTCCGTCCCCCCCCCCCCCCCGTGACAGCATTGAGATTTTGGGGTTTTATCCACTTTAATCTGGATTTAAATTGACTTTTAATAAATCCACTCCTTAAATCTAATTCGTACCTTAAATCCTTTACTGAGTCCACACCAATCACATTTTTAGGGTGGGGGGTTGGGTGGCAGCGTGTTTTTAGTGGCTGAAATTCTATAAAGGTCATGCTTCCGTAAATAAATTGGAGTCGTTGTTGTAAGTGAAGAGCAATATTATGTCGTGGTAGACCAATAGTAGGTAGGTTGTCAAAACGGTGGACAGTGGATGGGGAAGGTTGTGTCCAGTAGTTTGTGCCGGTCTTGGTATTACTGTCAGTCTTGTGGCGGTCTTGGTATTAGTGGTAACGGGTTTATGGTGGCAAGTCTACAGTGATCTTAACGGTGGAGATTTTGTGGGGGTAATGATCGATACAGGTTAAGTGGGGGTTTGGTGATAGGATGATAATGGTTATAGTGGATTTAGAGGAAGGTGGTGACTATTGTGTTGGTGGTTTGTATTGTGTTGGTGTTGGTCGTGCTGGTGGGTTTGGAGAAATGGCATTGTTGGAATGACTCGATAAGGATTTGACGAAAATCTAGTATCTTTGAAGTTCAAATCTAGTATTTTCGATTTTCTACCATCATATGTTGGTACCTCGAGTACTATTAATAGTCTAATTTTACCGTTAAATGTTTTTGAGTCGAGTAATACTACTCGAGCTTGGTGGCATTTCTTTTTAGGCGTCGAGTGATACTAATTCAGTGTGGTGTCATTTCTCCTTAGAATCATATTTTGGTAAGCTTCGCTTATTCACGATGTGGTGCAATCAACTTTTTAGAATTAATTAACAGTGTAGCATAACTCATTCCATGCATTCTCCGAAGCTCCGCACCAAATTGTCCCTTCCTATGCTCCTCACCATTACTGAAATGATAAGTAAGGATGAACTTCCACGTGCTCGGTAAGTAACCAATGATTCAACCAAGTGGACCATAGCATGCAGAAAATAATTCACTTTAAATTATAGCAATATTTAAAATCTACGGTAAGTAAATGAAATAGAGTACATGGAATAAAATTGGGGTATAAAATTTTTAACACAAAATCTCACGACAACAGGCCCCACATACTAGGCCCGAAATTCCTTACCTTTGGTACAGTAAATTGATAAAAGGACAATTGTCCGGAAAATCTCTCCAAGAAAAGCATCAAGGGCTGACGAAATTTTGCTAGACAAGATACCAGAAGAAGAATTAAACAAGCAATGACATATTTGAATATCTATTCTCCACAGATTCTCCGATAACAGAACATGAACTGCATGCCTTTAACTATCTAAAGTACCAATTAATCAGATACTTAGCACCCGCCCAGTTGTTAAGGAAAATCACTGATTTCCTCAAAGAATGGCATTAAACAGCAAGTATTTCAGCAACTTTACCATAATGAGAAGTCCAGTATTAGAACCAAAACTACTAGTAGCAGTTTCCATACTAAATGAGACAAATGTTGGTGAGTTGGTCCCTTCAGTTGTATGACAAAATGCCAATTCTAACAACCAAAAGACAAAACCAAAAAAAGAAAAAGGAAAAAAAACCACTAAGCATTCAATTCAATATCCATGCAGAACAATCTACCTCTAGGAATATACAGTGAACTAACAAAATGATGACGACACCAATCTCAGAGATTCAGAGGAGAGCTAACTCAGCGATCGAAGGGCCCACTCGGATCGAGCTGTTTGCACAGACCTAGATAGGTGAGATACAGAACCCGATCCTTTGCCCCGGTCCGGTGATTCTTGGTGTGCTTGCAGAAGTACTTCAATTGTTCAAGGGTACAGCAACCCAGCATTTGCCCTAACAGCAAGAACAGCCAATTGATGGCCTTCTTCTTCTCCGATAGGATCGCCTTCACGCTGTTTTCCTGCTCGCAGAACTTGCACGTTGGCAGGACGGGTGTCATCCAGACACTGGGAGCCCTGTCGTGCATTGTTCCCTTGTTCTTGGCGATGAAGCTCCCAACTTCGGCGAACTTTTGACGCAGATCGAACTGGATCTCGTACTGGCGCTCGCACCGCTTGCATTGGACCTCGCCACTGACGGCAAAGATCTGCTTCGACAGTAGGTAGGTGAGGCTGTGCACCGTGGCCCGGTGCGTCGTGGCCCAGGGAAACGGCGCCGGCACGGTATCGCTCTTCCCTTCGCGTGGCGCCTGCGTGGGGTTTCTGCGGACGCGCAACGGGCGTGAGGGGCCCGCTCCAGCCCGATCTCCGACTCCAGCCGCCGCTGCCGTGCACGCAGGTGGTAGCAATGGCGCTAACGTCGGCACGTAGAGCGGGTGAGACGGCGAAAGCTGGAGCGGCGGTTGGAGTTGGGAGAGCAATACCTGGGAGGGAAGTTGTGGCTGCGGTGGTGGCTGGACGGGGGATGAGCGGCGAATGGGCGGTGTAGGGTTGCAAAAGGACAGTGAGAGAGTGAGGATATCGTTGTCCTCTTCTTCACGGCCAGAGAATCTTCTAGGGATCTGGAAATCCTGGCTGTTCTTCCTCTTGCGGTTGATCTCGCGGTCATTGGGGATGTCCTCTTCGTTCTTCATGGTGGTTTGGGGGAGGAAAGCTAGGGCAAGAAAAGTAGAGACAGAGAGAGGGGGCCAAGTGCTGATATATATATATATATATATATATATAGAGAGAGAGAGATTCTCGGGATGTAAAGAGATAGAGACGAAGAAACAGAATTGTGCAGTGATCGCATTTGGACTAGAATTCTTTCAAATTTCAAAAGTGTCCTTATGCATTCTCTGGTGACTGATGACTGTTCTCTCTGTTTTAGGGTTTTTGCTTTTATTCCCGCGTCTCCTATTCACTCTCACCACCTGGACGTCTTCTGGTGCTGCTGCTAGTGTTGTGCCACCACTGCGTCATCTTACCTAAAAGAAAAAATAATTAATCTTTCCTACTTGTTATTTTTTTTTTCTTTTTAAAGTATGGTCAGTTTGCGCGTGACCGTCAAAACAGTAATATTATAAGTATACTTTAAGTTAAAGCTATGAGAATTTCTCGCATGTTTGCAAGGGAGATTTGATTATGAGATAATCGTAGTAGCATATCATTATTATCATGTATATGTGATGCCGGAAAAATGGGTAAATCGTGCAGTTTTTTAGTTAGGAAAATGTTTTGTTTTTTTATTTAAATTAACTGGGTATTCAAATTTTTTAAAAGTTATCAGAGTACTTGTGGGCGCATTGATAAGTGATTAATTTATATCGCATTTCTTGAGATTGAACGGTTGATTTTTACATACTTCTTTGAATGCTTGATACACCCGTCGGAGGGCACGAAAAATTGAAAATATTTTTCCCAAAAGCGGCACTAAAACAAAATAGTTAGTCCAATTATGTTTTTGGGTTTCTTAATTGCGACTCCGTGTAGTGACCGTTTTTTTTGCAAGGAATTATGAAATGGTGGGGGTGTACGTACATGAATCAGCCGTAATGACGTTGAACGGCCTCCGAAGTGTACAAACTTATCAAATCCCGGGTTTCTCTATCCATATCTTGTTCTCTTCATTTCCTACCATTTCGGTGGTTTCCCGTGTTATTATCTTACCAAAATTGAAGTTACATCCAAGTAATGACATGCAGTGTCCTTTGGAAGTTCAAGTGTGTCCAAAGTCTACGAACAATGTTCAATAGGAGACATCGGCAGTCACGTTTGTATGAAAAATGTTTTTGACCTCGTCGCCGTCGTCATCATCATTATTATTATTATTATTATTATAACAGTTGAACAAAACGGTCAGAGGAGAATCATCCTTTTTATCACGAAAAACCAGTCGACATATTTTACGAACAGCCCGTACATGAGAAGTGCAATTTGAGTTGGACAACCCTATGCCAACCAGTAATAAAATGGGCTTGGCCTCGCTTTTATAGAGTCGATGCTGAATGTTTGCTCACTATTTTGGCCCCGTAACAAATTTGGGTTAGACATAAACAAAGGTTCTTAAAGGCAGGCACACCTCGTGAGAAAATCAGCGCGTCCAACTTTTATGTAATACTCTATAAGTTAGGTAAACATGTTGGTGTTTCCAAGGCATGTGTAATTTTTTCTTCTTTTGTATATTAAACCATTCATCGCACAAATTATTTCGATTGTTTTCAAGATTTGTTTTGAAAAAGCATCGAAATTTTGAGTAAAATTATAAAGTACTTTAGTCTCACATTACTTGAAAATAGAAAGTGAAAATTTTCTTACATATTTAAACTTTTGGAAAATTTTTGTCCCGGATTGACTATTGTAAAAGACTTTAAGGAGTATATAAAGTGACACTCCTTGGCCTTTAAGTAAGATACACTTGAGTTTAAGACTCGCACGCGCAAGGGGGGAATGACAAGTGTGGGAGATACGAGTTTCTGAAATATACTGCAAAATATACGACTATAGCATGACAATTTATACTGCAAAATATAGCTGTTGGGCAACAGTCACATTTTCTTTTATTACACAATAGTCATATTTTTTATTGTAGTACTTTATTTCTGAAATAAATTTTGAATTTATTTTGTAACAGATTTTCAACAGCTATTTTTCTTTACCTATAAAAGGAGACATCTTCCTCACTTTTCAACACGCAACTCTCAAACTCTCTTTTCTAATTTCTAAACACTTAGACTTGTGGGCATTTTGGTAAAGTATCGAGTGAAGTTTCTGCTTCATTCGTTTATGCAGAATTACGAGTAAAGCAACAGTGAAAACTTAACTGTTGTATCCCGGAGGCGACGCGTCAATAACCTTGCTGTACCGGTGGTAATTCTCTGAAGAGGCACGAATCGTTTTAAGAGAGCGACCTAATCCGTGCCTCAACCAGCTGTTTTATATTATATTTTTTGAATTGTTCTTGCCTGTTTCTTGCAACAATTCTAGCGGATCCGGATTGTTAGTTGTAACTAGGGTTATAGCAGATATGCTATAACTTACTTATAGCCGTCTGATCATTTTCAAGAGCCCAAATCAAGCCACGTCAGCGAAAAAGGATTTTTGGGTCTGTTCTGTTTCCCATGTGTTGGCGTTAAGTCCAAAGAGAGAGCAGCCTGATGTTCTCTCTCTACATCTTTCTACCGGCGACGACATCCCAACCTTCCAGCGACGACGACGACATCCCACCTTCCAGCGACGACGACATCCTACCTTCGGTGACGACCGAGCCAAGATGGCCTCGTCCCCTGTTTCTCATCTCCCGTCTCTCGTCTCCCTATGACCCATGTCAAAACCACCATGCCAGCCACCACCGCACCTCGAGACCACCACCATCACCACCCTTGTTCACCCTTACTCATAACCGTCGATCTACACGCCGGGCACTGATCTATAGCAATGACCGACCATCCACCATTACTCCGTCTCTCACCATCACCTCGTCTTCCACTCGATTACAAACATCAGCAAATCAACCTTCAGGATATATATGTTGCTACCAGAAGGTTATGGGTCCACTACAATTTCAGGCGGTTCACTTGTGGAGGAAAGAGGGGAATTGTGGATCGCCGTCGCCGGAAGGTGGAGGAGTAGCAGGTGTCGACGTCGCCGACGGTAGATAAACTGGAGAGAGAGAGAGAGAGAAAGAGAATTGGGGTTGGCAGAGAAGAATTAATAGCTTTATGACGTGGCATAATCTGGACCGTCATCTCACTCCATCTTGATCGGACGGCTGTAACTAGTGTTACAACATGTTTGTTGTAACCCTAGTTACAGCAGACGATTCGAGTCCAATTCGAACATATTTTAACCATGGTAAATCATGATTTAACTTAACTGTCTCGTTACTTTACAAGACACCACCGAATATTCTCACTTAAAATTCTGGAGATAAAGTGCTATTGGCAAATGCACAACTGTTTAATACACTTACGACCTTGGACCACTACCGCCGCTAACGTTGTATGGCACCACCTACCGCGGCGATAACCTTCTGCTGCTTCTATATATATTGCTTTGCTATTCCTTTCTTCAGTTTGTTATGTTCTATTTTGATCGACAATAAGAAGTAAAAGCTTGATTTTTATGTTAATTTGGTTGGTTTTTAGCTATTGATTAGTCCTTCTGGTTTAATTTCTTAATGGATACCCTGCAGAGTAGCAGACAAGATTAAGTAGCATCTTACTTTAGCAGCGAATTCAATCAACGGGGGAGTTCTAAGATTCTGCTTGACTTTTCTCTTCCATTATCTCTCCTGCAAATTTACTTAGTTAATGCAAAATTTAAGCTATGTCGGGTTTCAGCTAGCATGCTTAATTAAAAGGGATCTTTTTTGTTTGGAAGTTTCAATTTTGACTGTCATTTTGACTTTTGGGTCTCGTCCATTCTGGTGTTTGTTTTCAGTATGTTCAATGCTTACTTTCAAAGTTGTCGGTGGCCCGTGGGTGTGGGGGTGGAGGGGGAGGGGGGTACTTTTATTTGTTGGGTGCATTTTTTAAGAATTCCCCTTGTTATGAAACTCGGGCATAGTTGATCAAATGTGAACTACAGTTTCATATGGTGCAGGCAGTGTGGATATTCATATATGCTATTAAATAGAAGGTGGTGTATTGGCTAATTATCTTGTTTTCTTTTCTTTTCTTTTCTTTTTTTCCCCTGTAGTTTAATAATGGATTTGGGAGAGGAGATACAGAAAGGTTGTCGCTGGGTTGCTCAGGTGAGAATTGTGTAATAAGGTTTATTGTCGTATAATAGTTTTTCATGTATCAATTTTCTCGATAATAAATGAAATTATCCAATCTCTTTGCGTGGATGTATTGTTAGTGGTATGTAGTAAAAGGGCTAAGCATGTCTGGAACGTAATTGGGTAGTACTGTTATCTCGAGGGTGAATAGAAGTTAAGAAATTTATGGCGTTCAGATTGTGTTAGAATTTACTCTTGGAGGTGAATAGGAGTAAAAGAAATTATGGTGTTGAAATTGCGTTAACATTTACTGTAGTGTTGGTTTATGGAACTTAGATCATTATTTAAGCAATTGACTGCAGTTCTGGTCTTGATCAGTGAGCTGCTATTGTGATTGTAAGATCCTTGTCCATCCTCTGGAGTAATTTTTAATGTGATCAAAGGGTATCATGAAAACACCCCCGCTTGCAATTTTGTTCAAAAACTGCTTACTTCATTAAGTGATTAATATAGGTTATAGAAATGTTTTTTTGTTTGGTATATCAAACAGGACTGCAGAAGTTATTTTATAAGTTTCTTAATATATTTTACTTGTTGGACCATTTTGGCTTGGCAAATGGACTTTGGCCTAGTTTTTAACAATGCTTTAGATGTTCAATTGACTTTTAAGTCTTGGGCAGAGTTGCAATCTTGGGCTTTTTCTACTCTGGCATATTCTACATTTTATCGGCACCTTCTGGTACTTAGCACTGAGGATAGCTAATGCTCTTGAGAGCTGTCTTATCTCCAGTGGGTTGTTGAAGAAGTACAAAGTCCTTTGTTCAGGAAAAATCCAGTGCCTCGCGATCGTTGTGGACAGTAAAGACGCTGACCAGACTTCAAAGGTTATTGAACTCCTGCAGTGGCTTGGAGCTCTTGGTGTGAAATATGTCTGCTTATATGATACGGAAGGTGCGGGTGCCTTTGCGAGATTATGAGTCATTGTTGCTCTTGCTCCCTGATGTGCGAAGACGTGTTTGCAACATTGCGTTACAGGTTTGGAAGTCTTTTTGTTGTAGGAGAGGTTTGATCTTGGAAGTCTTCTTGTTGTAGGGGTGCTGAAGAAATCCAAAGAAGCCATCACAGGGTCAGGGAGATTTAGTCATGCAAAATCATCTGAGGTACTGTCATCCAGCTCCATAATATGACAGTCGCCACTTTCTGAATGAAGCTTTATTTAAAAGTGGAGCTAATACTGCAAAATCTGGCCCTTCCAAGACCCTATTGCACCGGGCTGCCACTTTTGTCTTCCAGCTCTACAGTACTAACGTTACCACTGTTGCAGTGAAGCTTCATATTCTATATTCTAACTGTGCATGATACTCCGATCAGAAATTTGTGAAGGTTAATGAAGTTTTATGTTACCAAAAGAAAAAAGAGAATGACATTGGCATCCACATTATGCAGGAAGCTACTAAAACTGATCCACTTCTTGAACAAGAACTTATAACAGTGGAATTTGCTTCATGCTCGGACGGAAAAGCAGCAGCGGTCAAAGCAGCTAACTTACTTTTTATGAAATACTACTTGGGTGGAGAGCAAGAAGAGTCCATTCTTTCAGAATCCCATGTGGCTGAGGCACTTGAAGCCATTGGTTTGTTCGCCATTTTTTTCCCATCCTCCTCTGTTTCAGTCATTGGCTTGAATAATTTGATATTAATGCCACGTGCTTTTAGGTTGTGGGGGCCCTCATCCCGACCTTCAATTAGTTTATGGGCCTGCAAGATGCCACCTAGGCTTCCCAGCATGAAGAATTCGCTACACTGAAATAGTGTAAGTGTGGTTATAGATTTTTATTCAGTTTTTCAACGAATGAACTTATAAAAGCACAGCAAAGTTTCATAAGGTATACTTCAGCATCAAACCAAATTGTTACCATTGAAGTAAATTTATGTCTCAGTTGGATATCCGTTGCATTTAACTATACGAGTCCATGTTTTTTGAGCACTTCAATATGTATGAGTGAGCTGTTCTTGAGCACTTCAATATGCTTAAATGAGCTGTTCTCTACAACTTATCCCAAAATGTTTAGGCTTTAACAAGTTGTGCATGGCATCCCGTCTGTTTCTTTAAGACCCTCTTCCGTTTTTCATCTTCGCGTCTTTTGATCAGATCTTGAACTATAAATTTGTGAAAGTTGTGGTCCTCGTAAAAGGCCAAGGTTGCTCCTTCTCCATTTTGATTTGGAGGTTTAGGGGTTGACATATCAATCCACCCTAGGCCCTGCAATGGCGGGATCTTGGTTCATAGGCCTCCTTTACATTTAAAAGCGAAGGGCTACTACAGTTTTTTGTTATTTGTTTTCTCATTGTGTATCCAACAAAGTTGGGAACTGATTCTTGGCTTTTTGTTTTTGCAGACATATGGGACTTTTGAAGTCGGGCGAACTATTGATCCCTAGTAAAAGCTATTTTCAAATTTACGATGGTGCAACAAAACTATGGTATGTGATCCCTTATAATCTGTTCTATTATGTCGCGCTCAACCACACCAACAGAGAAAAAAATAAAAATCATGAACAAAATATTTCTTAGAAACCATTTCAAAGTATGTGTCAATAATTGAAACAGCCTTTTGATAAGCAGCCATTTATGTCTTCATGTTCGGTAACTGTGTTTCGAGTGTATGGGATGGCCAGTCGGAGGTCTTTGCCATTGCCGACGGGTGGGGAGGCCTTTATGTTTCTGATCAGCACCTTTACGTCTTCATGTTGGGGCATTTAAATAGCCCCTCATGATTAAGCCACTCTCCTATCCTGTTAAGCACAAGCTTTGTTTTTTGTTTAGTTGTTTTCTATTTTGGTATATGTATAGCTAAGAACCGGGGTACAAATTTGGTAATTTGGATGCTTGCAATGGTCGGTACGTTCAGTCGGTAGGTGAAGACGCCCGGGTTTGATTAAACCACAATGGCGTGTTGTCTGGAATGGATATTTCCAACTCGGTTGATAATAGAAAGGGTTAATGATGTACCTGTGTATCATTTATCCTACATTAAACTGAGTTTTGGTTTAATTGCTCTTTTAACCTTTCTTCCTCAACCAGGCAATCATGTTATCCCCGTATGGAGCCACCGTCGCTCTGTATGGCGTGAGAGTAAAGGTCACCACTCCTTCACTCTCAAGGAGCCAGAGTAGTCTCGGCTTACTCTTTCTCCTTAATCAAGGCCTAAGTGAGGCAATGGAGGAGAATCCACAATTTTATAGGACACTGGTGAAACTCCCACAGCCTGGGCCTGAAATGGCCGTGAAAAAGTGAAGATTCGTAGCTTTTGTTGTGCGGGTTTTGCCCTGAATCTCCCGGCTCCTATTTGGACCTTAGGTTTTGCTCCTATATTTAGATCTTACAATTTTCATGTATTGACCATTTCAGCCTTGTACTTTTATTATTGGCCAATGGAAAATAGGATGGATGCTTGAAACCAAAACGAATGGGTGAATTATAGTCTGAAAAAGATGGTGACTTGGAGAATCAACTCTCCAAAAGGTTTTAGGAATTGTGAAAACAGCAAATTTCGTAGTCTGCAAGTGTTGAGGTGTAAGCGTCTTGGTTAAAATGGTATTTTAATCGTTTCGTTCCATGTTTGGGGTGAGCGAATTAGTTATGATGAAGCGGATGAGCTTCACGAGAATGCTTTGAAGTTCTTGTAGGGTGGAACCTTGCGGTACCACAAGATAGATCTTCCAAAGAAGAGGGCTTTTTTCGAATAAGCTTATTCATTTGGGCCTTTTAGTAAAAATTGCACTATTTGGGTTCTGTAGGCAATCAGAAGTCTCTCCCCCCTTACACATGCACGTGCACACTTGGCACGCATACGAAGGTGATAAAAAAATGACATGTTATTATGCAGTTTCATTAGATAAAGAGGCAGCGGGACAACATGTCATTTTTATCACCTTTGTAATAGATATATTTTCTCACCTTCCAAAAACTCTTAAAAACGGTCCCGGCGCTGAAGAGCAGATCAGCGAACTCGTAAAGTTTTGTTCACCTTCCAATGCGTGCCAAGTGCAAGTACCTGGGGATTAAAGATATCACATATTCTGAGCTTTTCTTACCTATTCTGTTCCCGATCCGCTTTTCGCACACAGATCAAAATAGGAACAATTGTTCCTATCCCAGTAAACAGAGGTGATAGAGTCGCACTTGGAATGCCAAATACTCGTATTACCCCCATTTTACTCAAAACTTCCGGTGGGTTCCAAATTAACTTCTTTCAGTCTCTCCCTCAACCCGTAGCATGGTCGACAACTACCCACCTACTAGTCCCGCAAGGGCTGCAACTTGCCGGAAAGTTTTATTTCAGAAACCATGAAAACTTTCATTCCTGAGCAGATATTTTACTACCTACTCATTGGCTACTCTACTACATCGACAGGAACCTCAATTTACGTAGTCACAACACATGGTACTGAATGCAGCGTTAGCTGTGTGACAGAGCTCCATACACCGAGTGACGCAAACCCATTGGCTAGCATTTACAAAGAAATTGAAACAAACTGCAAATCCCTGTGGGTTCTGTTTGGGATATAAATTTGCTTTATAAGGTAAGCGAAGTGTCCCCTATAGTTATAGGCTCTATCACTTTTGCTGGGAGAAGGCAGGTGGTAGTTATAGTATTCGTTCCAGAGGTGTGCTGCCTTCCCGGGCCAACAACTGAAACTTCAACTGATGCCCACACCAAACGACATAATAGCTATCATCATTAAACAAAATGTGCAAACTCTTGTTCTGAAACTTCAGAAGAAATTATCAACGACTCCTTTCTCATTTTTGGCCCAAATTCAAGGACGATGCTATTCTATAAAGCACCGGAACAGCTACCACAGTCATTATCTATTCTGTTTCTGTTCATTTTTTAAAATTAGAACATAAAACGTAGAACAAGATTGTTACCAAATGCTACCTGAACATTTTCTCTTGGATTTTGGTTTCACAGACAGATATCTCGTGCTCAGACTAAGTTTACGTAACAGAGCAACTAGTTGATATTCAGGTAATGTGCGGGACAGTATGTCTAAAAGAAAAATGGTTGCAAATGGAAAGCATCTCAATGTGCAACCCAACACCCCCACCCCCCCCCCCCCCCCCCAACAACCCAATGCCCCTCACTCCCCAACCAACAGATGTTATGCATGCTTTCTTACCAATTTATACGTTCTAGATTAGGCTAAGAGAATCAGCGAACTAGAAGATGTCCAGTACCC
The DNA here is from genome assembly GCA_033070095.1 of Escallonia herrerae. Classification (NCBI taxonomy): domain Eukaryota; kingdom Viridiplantae; phylum Streptophyta; class Magnoliopsida; order Escalloniales; family Escalloniaceae; genus Escallonia; species Escallonia herrerae. The sequence goes on from JAVXUP010000731.1 coordinate 28,287, forward strand.
ATATGGAACCGAGGAAAGCCGGACCCCCACCATGTCCCCTTTTCCAACACTGATTATTTCTCCATTCTTTTGTACCTTCACAATAGTGTGCCACATGTTCAGAAACGAGACATTTCACACACATACATGCATTTGCCTGATTAAGGAAGGTACAAATGGTAGAAGGTGACAGAAATCTTATGCCTGCACCTGTGGTCATTGTATAAAGGAGATTGCCAATGAAGATAGGATAACCTTGCTATTCCTCATGCATTTCATTCTTAGTATTGAAGCTAATATAAACACGCAGTTGAAAGACAAACATTTCCAAGAAAATTAGAAGAGGCGGATGATGAGTCTGTGTGTTGCGAAACTTATTGAGCAGCATCTTCAGGAAATCTAGCATCGAAAGGAGCCGAAGGATGTGAAAGCGAAGAACCGCCAGAAGTTCCAGAGCCATTCTGCAGCTCAATCACCAGCCATCGAACAGCTTTACTCATCTGTTCCAATCGAACCGCACTGATAGGTGGAAGGCCAGGTTTGATGGCCTGCCCCGACTTCCCAACAACCGAGCCAGTGGCCTCATCCACGAGGCATTCAGATCCTATTCTCTGCTTCACGGACTCAACAAACTCCTCCGCATGATCACACGCTACCCTGAACAACTCCCACCGCTGCTTAAAGTTTTCTAGAGCAGCGTCCGTGGCTTCTGGTTTTTGGCCACCGGAACTCTCCCTGGCCTCGAGTACAGTCGCTGCCGCTGCAAGAAAGTCGTAATACGCATTGTTCAAAGCATCTACCATGCTGTCCATCGGCCCCCAAAGAACAAATGAACCACTGCAATGTCATTAAACATCAATAATCACTAATTAGCACATACACCAAATCGTAGAGAATCAGTGAATACATTCCAAACAGGTTTATACTTAATATAATATAACAATAATTGTGTTCCAAATACGATATTTACCCAAACTCAACAACCTTGATAATCGGATAAAAACAGTCGATACCTACAGGTAGTAACGTGTATTACTAGCAATGAATTCTATTATTCAGCTCAAATTTGAAGAAACGTGTGTAATCGTCTTGAAACTAGGGTTTGACGATGATGGGGGCGATTGAACCTTGACTTTCTATATATTCTGTTGATTCCTCTCAAGAAATGTGCTGAATCTTCACCGCGTGGCGATCTAACAAACAAAGATTAAGCACTTTAAGGATCGGATATCATACATGAAGCACGACTCACCCCGGTGGTCCGGTTTCGGGACTGAACTGTTGCAACCGTCAGTAGCCGCTCAAATTAACAGTAGTGCAGTGGCTGGAGCTTTTTGTGGCTTGAAGTTTCCGATGGGTAGTTTACTCTTTTTTGCCGAGCATCGTGATTACTCCTGTTAATCGATTTTCACTTCTTTCTCGAGGTCAAGGCAGTAGCGGAGCCAAGATTTTACTCTTGGGTCGGGTGCTAAAAATATATCGAAATCAATAAATTTTTATAAGTAAAATAGCACAAAAAAATGTGCATTTTTCGATAATAAACAAAAAAATACGAAAAAGCATAAGTTTCATGAGAGCCACTAAAGACTCTTTACAGTACCAAAGAAGCGAATATAAAATAGATATTTCAGAATTTACAAACGAAAGCACTAAATAACTACTCGATGAGGCGCCGAAGATTGGTAGCGCTTGACATATCGAAAGTGCTAATTCAATTCTTGCTTGCTGTTAGTTTCTACATGGTTGCTGTAATTCTTTACTTGCTGTTAGTTTCTACATAGCATAATCACAACTAAATAGCTAATGTTTTCAGCCTCTTCAGGCATTTGGTTACCTGCCGCAAGGCTGTAATGCTTTTTTATTTGGCAAAAACAACCAGAGAAACACCACCAGAGATCATGTATAAACAGACATGTCCAAAAAGAAAGAGATGCACAACTTCCAAATTATAAACCCAAAAATGCTGCTATTCCATAATGATCAACTTTGAATTCTATTCTACACTCAACCTACGGCAGAAAAGTAAATATGTCTTCTTTTATTAAGAAACACAATCATAATCAAGATTCAGGGGAAACAGCACTTTCCAGTGAAATACGTTAATCTCCTCCATAAAAATAGTGAAGGAAATGGCCCGACATTACCACAAATTAGAACTTGGTTATTTAATCGACCGTTCAAAACTCCCTGAACGTAGTATTACTCGCAAATATCCAGTGACATTATTTCCATCTGTTAGATTGTCCACACGACTAAGTCACGACTCCAAAAGTAACTACATAATTGGACATGAACGCAAGGAATTACACAAGAATACATCCACATATATCATCCAAACTAGCAAAACCCACCTCACAGCTTTAAGCAAAACATTGAAACATAGTACAATAAGTGAACCAAAAAAAAAGCATTTCAATGAACCAACGAGTTTAAGCAATGTCGATTTGCAATTTGTAGACTTATCACCCAAAACTGAATTCTTTTTATCAAAAATATCCCAAAACTGAAGTCAACAGTTTCTCGGACATACCCTTGTCGCCGGCGGTGGGTTCTTGGCGGCTGGTGGGGGAGTGAAGACTGAAGAAGACCGGAGATCCTTCGTCGCGACGCCGGTTGAGGTGACAGTGAGGTCGTCAGTGACTGTGGGTCGTCACTTCGTTGGAATCGTCGCCGTCGGCCGTAGATCTAGATCTCCAGATCCAGACGCACAGATCGTGGCTCGACCGTGAGCTCGTGTCGTGGCCGGCTGACCGCCGTCGACTGTCTGTGATTTGCCGGAGTGAGGCGAGGGAGGCGACAATGGCCGTGAGACGGTGAGTTGGGTGAGAACTGAGAGAGTGAGGTCGTGTCGTGAAAGTGGAAACCGAGAGGAGAGGAGAGAGAGAGAGTGAAAAAATCTGAAATATATATATATATATATATATATATTTCATAATCTGAGGTGAGTACGTAAGCCCCGCGTACAACTGTGACTCACCACCGAGTGTGTCAACCTTTTCAAGGCACACCCGTCCCCTTCTTCCTGGTACTCACCTCTCTTTTCCTTCACGTGTGACATCTTCGTTTTAAGCACATTCAACTTTTTTGAATGTTTTAATCTTACACTTCCCAACTGGTTCCTGTTTGCCAGCAATTCAACAAAGCTTACGGTTTCCGCCTTGCTGGGTCCATACAATGATTCCTCAAGAATCGGTAACCCTTGATTTCTTGAAGATTTTTCAGATTTATTTTCATGAACTTGAGATTGGGGTTTCTGTTCGTTTAATTTTGGGTTTACTTTTGCATAAACCACGGGTTTTCAACCAATATCAAGTTGATTGTCTAAAATATGTTTCCAAGAATGCCTTGATGAAGTAATTGAAGTAGCATGTTGTTTTGGAATATGTTCTTGTAAAGACAGCAGTGATTCTTAGTTGAATTTTATGCTACATTACTAGGGTTCTCGAGTAAAAGACGCGGGTTTCCGTTGAAACTTGACGATAAGGATTTCCTTGCTGTTGCTGATTCAAGGTTTTGTTTTCCTCTCTTACCTCGGTGATTTAGCTCTCTCGGAAACACACACACAGAGACACTCATAATAGTGGGTGTTAACAACATCTTGTTTGATGTCCATCTTTCACATAGTTAACTCCGGGCAAAAAGAATGCTATTCTTGCTAATCCACCCAAGCAGTAAAGACTAATGAGGAGTTGTTAGACGTCATAGATATATGTGTACATGTAAGTTTTTTTTTGTGCGTGTGTGTGTGAGAGAGAGAGAGTGTGTGTTGTACGGTATGTGCCTTTCATGTGTTCACATTTTGCATTTACTAAAGGAGCGTTTGGTAACCATTTTTTTTTCAATTTAAAAAATCAGTTTTTAAACTGAAGAGTAAAAAAAAAAGCTCCAAAAACTGATTTTTTTTTTAAGACCACCACCACCACCACCCTCCCACCACCGGCAGCCACCTCATGCGACCACCACCGGAGACTGTCGGCCGCTGACGACCACCGGCAGCCACCGCCAGAGACTGCCGGCAGCCACCTCCGGCCACCGGCCGCCGGTGACTGCTGGCAGCCACCTTCGGCAGTCTGCCACCACCACCACCGTCGACCACCGCTACGCCCCACCACCGCCACCGCAAACCACAAAAAAAAAGTCAAAATAAAAAGGGTTACCAAACACAAAAAAAAAAGGGTTATCAAACACTCACTTGTTTTTATATATATAAAAAAAATTAAGCTCCTCTTTAAAAATTGAAAATCAAAAAAAAAAATTTGTCAAACGAACCCTAAACATCGGAACTTTTGAATTCTTCAGTCTAGACCGGTCCCTACTCGCAACCCATCTATTGTTTTATAGAAAGCTACTTGGAGAACAAAGATCCCTATAGGAAATTGCCTGGACCGGACCTAAATCTGGGGTTTAGGCTTGTTGAGTTGGGCTCTTGGTGTTCTCAACTGTCCCTGCAGCACAGGTTTATCGTTACGGGTTAATAAGTGCTTTCTTTTTTTGGAGTTCGTAATCAATTTGAGAAGAAGCTATTGCCGAGTGACCTTGTGATATACAATAAGTTGCTAAAACATAGACCGCTAAGGTAAATATGATGGTAACAATATGAACTGGTTCTCTACAGCTAGATAGTAGATTGGAGTGGATGTAGAACCTAGAGCTAAAGCAAGTTACCAACCTTCTGCGCTTCTTGGTCGAGTTTGAACTTTAAGAAACTGGATTGAACTCTAACAGTTAGTGGTAGACGATAAATTCAAGTTCTCTGTGCTTCAAGTTCTTCTCGTTTGGTTGTGCTGCATATGACCACTTTATTACCAACGTTTATTTGTCTCTACAGTGACAGTTTTGACTTTAGTAGGGCTTCATGTGCAACACTGGTTGGATCAGTTGGCATAAGAGGTTCTTATAAGGATAGAAAAGAAGAAAATTGTCACACAGAAGTTAATTTTCTCTGAAAGTTGTGAATGTTTTTATTTCAAAAGAAACATTTTTGTTTAAAAAAGTCAATCAATGGACTCAAGCTCACATATATGTAAGCGGCATGGTCATACATCTTAAGTCACTGTCACAGTGAATGTACCATTAGCATTCATTTTACAGTTTCTTTGTGGTTTTATTATGAATGTCACTACTACAGTCAAGGTGATGGTGTTTTTCTTTCTTTTCTTCTCCCCTTTGCACAAATTAGAGATGGCAATGGGGCGGGTCGGATGCGAATCTTATAAAATCCGCACCCGCCCCGGTAGCCCTAAAAAACCACTCCGCCCAGCCCCGCCCCGCCACCGGGTTATTTACATACGATACCACAACCGATCCTAACAAAGATTGAAAAACCCGTCCCCGCCCCGCCCTGCCCCGCCCTTCCCCTCAAGCACTCAAAACTCCGTTTGGTTTGTCATTTCAGGTGAGTAATCAAACAAAGTTCACTACAAATCTCATGCTTCATCACTTCACAAAACATTGAATAATTACTGAGTCATCACAGTTCATTACAATTCTCACTGATTCATCAGTTCACAAAACATTGATTCATCACTTCACAAAACCAAAAAAAAAAAGAAAAACTAACTAAAAGGCAACAATTTAACCACAAAGCAAAAGCGCCAGATCACGAAGGATCGGAGTGAAACGAGATTATATAAGCTAATTCCTCGACGGTGGACAGTGATCGCCGAGGTGGAGGTGGAGGTGGACGCCATATGTGCAGGGGAGCGGTGGTTTGTTGTTGTCGGGGTGGAGGTGGCCATGGTCTGTGCAGAGGAGAACTGGACGAATAACATTTTGTCACGTAGGTGGACGTATCGAACCAAAAAAAGATCTCAGATTGACATCTTGATACGCCGATTTACGCTGGACAAGGTCACCGAGATGTGGAAGTCGACGATAAGGGGGAACAATGGATTGTGGAAGTCGATGGTACGGGGGAACGGTGGATTGTCGCCGACGTAGAGATGGACGCCAACGGTACGAGGGAGAGCTGGACGGCGGTCGTCGAGGTGGAAGTGGACGTTGACCGTTTGGGGGGAGGGAGGAAAGGCGAGCCAAGGAGGCAGCGGCGGGAGCTATGTCGGCTGAGTGAAGAGAAGAAAGAAAGCATTAGGGTTGGGAAGAAAGAAAGAAATAGGGTTGGGCTATATATATAAGTGGATGGATGGCAGAGATTAACTGGCGTATAATGGGGGCGGGAGTGGGTCGGGTACCGGGACGGGTTGGGCAAAATACCATACCGGCCCTCAACCCGCTGCGGATTTAAAAAAAAAATACCATACTTGCCCCTAACCCGGTCAAAGTCAAAATAACCTGCTCCTAACGGGGCGGGGGGCGGAGATCCGCCGGGTGCGGATCTAATTGCCATCCCTAGCACAAATATTATAATGTTTAGCATATTAAATTTTCATGGTCTTCCTGCTGGGAGGGTTCTGCAACCTTGATAGACACTCTTGGAACAAAGTCTCTGAGACTTTAAGCATTTGGCTTGCATGATGTCATGGGACCATGGGTTGTTGCTTAAATCATTCTTATCGATCTTTATGACTAATTAATGTGTAGTATGTTCTGTTTTTGTGTGAGAGGGGGATTCTTTGGATATTGATAAGCTTTGTTAGGCCTTTCTCTATCATAGTCACAGGCAAAGCTTTTTGAGCCTGGAGCCCAAAAGCTATAACTTTCCGAGTATAGTACTTTTTTGTAAATTTGAAGTTGTTTTAAGTGAGCTTTATTTGAATTATCAATAGCTCTGCCGTTAATTTGATGACTCTCTCTCTCTTCTCTCTGTTTTTTTTATCAGTTATTACAGTCCTATGAATGCCAGAAAGGGGAATCCACCCGTCATGCCAGCTGTAATGACTCCTGGTGGACCTATGGATCTTTCTACTGTATTGTTTAGAAATCGCATCATTTTTATCGGGCAGCCAATCAATGCACAGATGGCTCAGCGAGTTATATCCCAGCTTGTGACGCTGGCAACAATAGATGAGAATGCAGACATTTTGGTGATGTTATATTTTTATTTTACACCTTTTCGCTTTCATTCTTCCAATTTCAATACCGATTCCTCGAAATTAAATTATTAAAACCAGTCCATGTCACTCAGGTTTATTTGAACTGCCCTGGTGGGAGCACCTACTCAGTGTTGGCAATTTATGACTGCATGTCTTGGGTAAGAATGGTTTTTGTCTAACGTCCACTTGTTTATGTTAACTCGACTTATTTCTTTCACACCATTGCTCTGTAAGAAAATTGACCTTCAAATTTTGGTATTGAAAGAAAGACACATAAAACAAGGGATTGGCATTTCTTTCATGAAAAATGTCTGTGCTTTGAATACCCGTTATCTCAAAATCCCTCTTTGGACACGATCAGAGTGGTCAAAACTTCTCTAGTTCAGGGACGACCAAGAAGACTTAAGTTTTATTAAAGGGTCCTAAACATTTTTGTTCCAGGGATCCAAACAACACATGCAGACAAAATTGGTCCTTGGGTCAGCAGTCAGTGTAATATGTGATGTTTATCTTGAGGATAAGTGCAAACATTTCTTAATCCTTTGTTTGCTGTCTTATGGCAACTAAAGTGAATTTCTCAGATAAATTCACACACTGAAAAGTAGAGTAACATACAAGAAGGCATTGGGTTAGGCGCAAATTTTGGACATTATTTACCAATAGGAGCCTTAAGAAGTTTGAATGTCAGCACGTTAGAAGAACAGGCTTCAGAAATCGGGAGTTCAAAGATGCAGTTCATGAACATTGCTCTCCTTGTTAGCCTTTCGGATGCTACCTTTGTCATGGGGGTATGTGCTTGTGTTTCAACGCAACGCCCTCCCCCCACCCACCCTCCACATAAACAAAAAAAAGTTGCATATAATACATGTGGCTGCATAGCAATTTCTTGTGTTGATGTGATTGTGGTCTATACTCTCTAGGTAAGTTTGTGTGCTTGAGTGAAGAGGTGTTACCCCGACATCAGCAACTTAGTCTAGAGTCTAGAGATTCTTTATAGTTCAAACTTAGTCTGTGCTCATAAATTCATCTTTATGGATGTTAAGTTTGTCCTCTTACAAGGTGAAGCCTAATTCATATTCTTTTGGTCTGTATCCCAGAAGAGTCCAAGATGAATGTTGAAGCAACTTATTTCTACACCTTCATTCTGATCTTTCCTATGCTTATACTGCGGCAATGTAATCTGTGCTCATATGCTCATTCGTAGTGATACCATTTGTATCATCGTGAGGCGCTAATCAAATAACTGAGGAGAGTCCCAGTTGAGTGTTGGCTGATCATTGCCATGGTCGTGAAGCCTGGAAGATAGACAAAATAGAACCTGTGTTTTGATTGCAGAGGATGGGGTTTTTTTTTTTTTTGGGGGGGGGGGGGGGATTTGAGGTTGATGCCGCTAGAATACGGTCCATTTATATTAATTGTGAACATAAATGTTTTCACTTTAGTGCAATTTTTTGTCTACCCTGTTCGAGTCGTATTCCGTTTACTGTTCTTAAGTGCTCATTGTCAGATAAAGCCTAAGGTTGGCACAGTAAGTTTCGGAGTTGCTGCAAGCCAAGGTGCTCTTCTTCTTGCCGGTGGAGAGACGGGCATGCGGTACTCGATGCCAAATTCACGTATTATGATACATCAACCGCAAAGTGGATGTGGGGTATGCATTGACTCTTTGACAGAGATTACCGTTCTTTTGTTCTAGGGAAGAGGATTGCCATTTCCACATGGATTTTTCTTCTGTACTTGCATACAATGTTTAGGAGAACTTTTTAATGAGAAACTTCATTTAACTTGTTAAAGAGGAGCCTTAAGCTATAGTTGTGTCTCCACCTGTCCTATTTGTTTCACTCCATAATCACCAAAATTAGGACAACGGTGACAAAGAGCATCTCCTTTCCTCTTAAACAAATACTCGCCGTGGACCATGTGAAAGTTCAAAGTTCCTTTTCTATTTTCATTTCTTTGTTAATTTATACATGCATATGATTGAAATAGTACTAGATGAAACTAATTTTCTTTGAAACACTCAGTTATTTTCATCCCTCGTATTTAGAGCAAAATGAGTATGATAAGATGGCTGGAAAAACATTATAGGTCCATATATAAGAGCTACTGGTCTGGTTCTGTTTTTGTTGCTTGTAGGGTCATGTGGCGGACATAAGGCACCAAGTTAATGAAGCAGTTCAATCTCGCCATGTCAGTCTTTCTTCCTTACTCTGTTTGCATGTTTTAGTTACCATGGAAACTCATTCACTTGTGTGGTTAAAACACACTGACTAATCGAATAATTATTAGGAGCGAGTATATAAATTTGCAGACTCTTTGATGTTGTAGGATCGATTCAAATGAGAAAGTTTAGTACAAACTAGGACGCGCAGTGAGCCTTCCTCGTACAGTCTCACATGCCAACAAAATAAGTTGATTATATACTGCATGTTTAGACCCGCTAAACTAGATGGGCGGAGCTGATATCCGATCTTCTCTCTCTTACGGCTCTCCTCGGAGACATTCCTTTCACTTGGACAGGAAATATTCATTAAAACATAGAGGTACGTACCGCCTTGCCTGGAAATACAGGAACAAAAGGGCTAGTATCCATCAAAGTATTCATTATGAACTGGGTCTCAAGAGATTGATACCCCATTAACCAAGTTTGTATCCATCAAAGTATTCATTATGAACCGGGTCTCAAAAGATTGATACCCCATTAACCAAGCGTTCCTACGACCTGGCAGTCCAATTAGATATTATTAAGATGAATGATAAATCCTTCAAGAGTACACTATGAAGCAGTAGTGAAGGCACTTATTGTGTAGATTCTCCTTTACAAACTACCGATGGCCTCCTCTCTGTACTTTGGATATCAAGAGTACTACGATAGCAAACCGATTGACTTTTCAGCTCGCGATCGATGGAATCCTAAGTGGATTGGGAATTCTAAGTGAAAATTCGTTCTCAGTTAAGAATTTTGTTTGTCATTTGCTTTATGTTCTCTAAAATTGACTGTTCAGATCCTCATAAGCAGAAACTTTATGCAGTAAATTAAGAATTTGATCTAGGACGAGGAAGATGGCAATCATATTGATTGTACCTGCTCAAGCCGCAGTGGTCCATTCCTTCCAATGACTCCAGTGGCATTAAGGCTCTTCATATGTTTAGTGACAAAATATAAATATAACGGTCGAAGACCCTCTTGACTGTTTCTTTAAGACCCTCTTCTGTTTTTCATCTTCGCATCTTTTGATCAGATCTTGAACTATAAATTTGTGAAAGTTGTGGTCTTTGTAACACGCCAAGGTTGCTCCTGCTCCATTTTGATTTGGAGGTTTAGGGGTTGACATATCAATCCACCCTAGGCCCTGCAATGGCGGGATCTTGGTTCATAGGCCTCCTTTACATTTAAAAGCGAAGGGCTACTACAGTTTTTTGTTTTCCCTTTGTTTATCCAACAAAGTTGGGAACTGATTCTTGGCTTTTTGTTTTTGCAGACATATGGGACTTTTGAAGTCGGCGAACTATGGATCCCTAGTAAAAGCTATATACAAGTTTACGATGGTGCAACAAAACTATGGTATGTGGTCCTTTATAATCTGTTATGTTATGTCGCGCTCGACCACAGTAACAGAAAAAAAATTAAAAATCATGAACAAAATATTTCTTAGAAACCATTTCAAAGTATGTGTCAATAATTGAAACAGCCTTTTGATAAGCAGCCATTATGTCTTCATGTTCGGTAGTGGTGTTTCGAGTGTATGGGATGGCCAGTCTCTGTCTTTGCCGTTGCCGACGGGTGGAGAGGCCTTTATGTTTCTGATCAGCACCTTTACGTCTTCATGTTGGGGCATTTGAATGGCCCCTCATGATTGAGCCGCTCTCCTATCCTGTTAAGGTCAAGCTTTGTTTTTTGTTAGTTTTCTATTTTGGTATACGTATAGCTAAGAACCGGGGCACGAAATTAGTAATTTGGATGCTTGCAATGGTCGGTACGTTCAGTCAGTAGGTGAAGACGCCCGGGTTTGATTAAACCACAATGACGTGTTGTCTTGGAATGGATATTTCCAACTCGGTTGATAATAGAAAGAGTTAATGATGTGCCTGTGTATCATTTATTCTACATAAACTGAGTTTTGGTTTAATTGCTCTTTTAACCTTTCTTCCTCAACCAGGTAAGTGAGGAGGCAATGGAGGAGAATCCACAATTTTATAGGACACTGGTGAAACTCCCACAGCCTGGGCCTGAAATGGCCGTGAAAAAGTGAAGATTAGTCGTTTTTGTTCTGCGGGTTTTGTCCTGAAGCTCCCGGCTCCTATTTGGACCTTAGAGTTTTGCTCCTATATTTAGATCTTACAATTTTCTTGTATTGACCCATTTCAGCCTTGTACTTTTATTATTGGCCAATGGAAAATAGGATGGATGCTTGAAACCAAAACGAATGGGTGAATTATGGTCAGAAAAAGATGGTGACTTGGAGAATCAACTGTCCAAAAGGTTTTAGGAATTGCGAAAACAGCAAATTTCATAGTCTGCAAGTGTTGAGGGGTAAGCGTCTTGGTTAAAATGGTATTTTAATCCTTTCGTTCCATGTGTTGGGGTGAGCGAATCAGTTATGATGAAGCGGATGAGCTTCACGAGAATGCTTTGAAGTTCTTGCAAAGTAGAACTTTGCAGCACCACAAGACATATCTTCCAAAGAACAAAGCTTTTTTTTTTTTCCCGAATAAGCCAATTCATTTGGGCCTTTTAGTGAAAATTGTACTATTTGGGTTCTGTAGGCAATCAGAAGTCTCTCTCCCCCTTACACATGCGTGCGTGAACACGTGCACTCTCGGCACGCATACTCTAACTATATATAGTGCAGCACTTGAATGTATTTTTTGGTCTTAGGCGTTGACGTTATTTGATGTATATTCTGCTCAGGAGTGACAAAGTATACTTGTTCATGAGCACATTATGACACAGTGCTGATAGTATCCCAGTAAAGTGTGATCGAGCTATGTTACTAACTTCATCAACTATGGTCACCCTTTTCTTTTCTTTGGCTTTGAACAAAAATCTAATCAATTATATCTTTAATAAACACGTAATACAAGATAGAAGACATAAAAAGAAAATATATGTAATGCCGCACTCTTACCGGCAGAAGTTCAGACAAGGAGCAGTTAGTGACAAAAATCTTTTATCTACATAATTGCTGGTGTGAACATCTCCATTCATGAGACTTCTCCTCTCTTTTGAGCATCAGTTTTCTGCTGTATTACACAATACGGCTTTTGCTGAATCCCTACTACAGCCTTTTCTCCTCCTTCCTGTGGGTTTTTTTCTTTCTTGGGTTGAATACATTCTGTTGTCCAGTAATTAGTTTGAAATTTTGGACTTTCAGATTTTCTAGGCAGGGGATTGATAAATGCAATCCAGCTTTTGACAATACACTCCAGCTTCTTCACCAAAGATCTTTAAACAACAATTTTCTACTCCTTTGGTGACACTCTTTTGACCTTTATTGACAAAAGTAGTGCTAAGCCCAAATTATAAGTTAAACTGTAAAAACCTCCATAGTTTCTTGTGGATATGGCATCAGCAAACATAACGACACAATTTTTATTGTAGAAATATTGAGAGACTACTTTCAAGTCTACAAACACTCCCATAGTTACCAATGCACATTTAGTGACAAATGGTGGGTGGGGACGCATAATAATAAAGCATGAAAAGGTCGGTTCAGCTTAAGTATTGAATCTATTCTTTCAGAAAATTAATCATATTTATTTGAACGCATTCACAATATTGCAACGTCATGATAAGATTACATAAATGATAGTTGGTAACTTAACCTGGTGTGACCAAGTTATTGTATTCAATCTCTGAACGAATTGGCATTTCAAAATTGTAGAGACAGTTAGAGATGCCCTGCACAACAATCATCCAAACTTCCTGTGGCAGCAATGCATTAAACAGTCTCCATCTCCATTTAGTACTCCGTTTCCAATATCCCATCAATTAGACCAAACTCCATAGCCTGGAAAAAAGCAGTGAAGGAAAGATGAGTTGGCTTTGGCAGCAGTACCAGCAGTGTTAAGACACGATGGGAAGAAAAGGCACCAGCGGGAATTGGATCCCTTAAGGGTCAAATCATATCTCCCAGCCATCAAGGCTAGATTATGGAAAGTCGAGTAACAAACCTCCATGTCAGCATAATGCCCAAAACAAAAGTAGCACTAGTGCAAATGGATCCCATGACCAACTCTGACCCACACAAGAGGTGAGACCCGTAACAACTGGGCACCATGGCCCCATCCCTGCAGTAACAGGAGAGAATCTTCCCACTTTGACTCCGATATATTTATCCAAACTGCAATCATCAATATGACTCTCCCCATTCCTTGAATGATGTCTTTCATAGTCGCAACTAGTTATCAATGTAGAAAATTGATAAAGATGAGAGGGCACCTGAATTCATCTCCTTTCTTTTTGTGGTTAAGCAACATCAGAATTTATGGAAATAATGGGTTAAATGAATTCATCTCTTCTTTTTTGTTGCATGGATGGGGTTTTTTTTTTGGTGTGTGTGTGTGGGGGGGGGGGGGGGGGGAATTAAAACCTGAAACTTCATGATGGAGTGGGGATTGCGTAACATTACCTCAGACACAGATAAGAAACGATCCCTCTCAGTATACTGTTGCACTTTCTCGAGTGTTTGGCCAGTAAAGGCGGCATACATCTTGTCAATTTTCTGCACCAAATATTCAGGAAAACAGAGATAAGATGAGTGAGAACTTGCTAAGTTGACAATTCGTCCACATTAATCATATGTTTGCATTTCCCTTGGGGGTAAAAGAATTCAGAAGTTTTGAGACTGCAGCAGCTAGTGTTGTGAAGGAAGTGAGTCACTAAAACGTCAGAGTGTGTAGCATCCTAATCAATGCAGCACAAGTGTTCTCAAACGCGAGTCAGACAAAAAAAGCTGGTTCATGCCAGAGCACGGGCAAACTGCCTCATCCCACCATAGCTAGAAATTTGAAACCAACCTCTTTAAAGAAGATAATAAGCTTCCAATCACCGCATGTTGACAATAAATTCAGTCAGTAAGACGCTAGATTATTCTAATCCTAGTGAAGTTTTGTTCATACAGGAAGAAGTAACAACAATTTTTAGTTACCAATCCGCTACCAAGTGCCCTAAGTGCATAAAGCACGACATCATAATGGTAGTGATAAAGCAAGTTATCATTACTTGTAATAACACCACACCCTATTTACATTACCATGTCATCTCTGCTTAACATGTGCCTTCCGCCGGCTAGGGCTGTAAATGAACTGAGCTGTTTATGAACAGCTCGTGCTTCGTTCCTAAAGAATTCGTTCATGTTCATTTGTATGATATATGAACCGAACATGAACAAGTTTATAGAGCTCGTTTATTATATGAGCTGCACATGAACATTCCAAAGTGTTCATGTACGTGTTCGTGAACGGCTCGTGTAGGTATTAAATTAATAATAATATATTTGAACATTTACAACACCATATAAGTGAAGTTTAAATTCTAAAGGCCCTAAAATTTATTAGCTCAAACACCGAAGCCCAATTATAAACATTGAGCCTGAGCCCAAGCCATAAGTCTAAACCCAAACAAGCCCGTTTAGAAAACCCTCCTTTTTCACAAATGACAGCTGACCCTCTCTCTCTCTCTCTCTCTCTCTCTCTCTCTCTCTCTCTCCCTCCCTCCCTCCCTCCCGTCAGTCCGTCACTCACACAAGAACACAAAACCCCCCTCCCCCCTCTCTCTCCCTCTCTCGCACACAAACACATGCCCATCACGGCAGAGCAATGGCAACAATGCCATCCCACGCTAGAGCCATTATACACATCACTTCAGGGATCAGATCCTCGCCCCTCCGGTCTTCATCAAGATTCCGAAGTGGATCTTCAGCTCTGTTGAGATAACCAAGTTTGTTGATGAGGGTCTCGACCGTCAATCATATCTCATATGGTGGTTGGAATTCGGTAGTTCAAGTCTGAATTTGCGAATTCTTCTTGAGTTCTTCAAGGACTCATGATTGCGATTTTTTTCTTGAATTTTGGAACGAGTTTTGAAGCTTCGAACTCGGTTCACATGGTTAGATGAACGAGCCGAGCCCGAGTTTGTGGTACAAACTCGAGCTGAGTTCAAATATCAAGATTTGGCTTGTAACGAACACGAACCGAGTTTGAACATACCCTTGTTCAGCTCATACTCGGTTCATATACGGCCCTACCCCCCGCCATAGGATAAAATAAGGAAAAGGGTCTCATGCAAAAAAAATGTGAAGAAGTAAATTTCCGGAACAAGATCCACATATTTTCAGCGCCATAAGTCTAAGAATATATGCTTGGTACCAAAAGTTTGAGCTTCACTTTTGCCACACCCTTTTTGTATGTCACTGTATCGCCTTATTCAACCATCCCAATTCTAAACCGACAATCACGCAGGCAATAAAGCTAACTCATGACGGCAACTCATCTAATTACATATATATCCATGTCTTCGACTGTTATATTTATACTTTGTCACTAAACATATGAAGAGCCTTAATGCCACTGGAGTCATTGGAAGGAATGGACCACTGCGGCTTGAGCAGGTGCAATCAATATGATTGCCATCTTCCTAGTCCTAGATCAAATTCTTAATTTACTGCATAAAGTTTCTGCTTATGAGGATCTGAACAGTCAATTTTAGAGAACATAAAGCAAATAACAAGCAAAATTCTTAACTGAGAACGAATTTTCACTTAGAATTCCCAATCCACTTAGGATTCCATCAATCGCGAGCTGAGAAGTCAATCGGTTTGCTATCGTAGTACTCTTGATATCCAAAGTACAGAGAGGAGGCCATCGATAGTTTGTAAAGGAGAATCTACACAATAAGTGCCTTCACTACTACTTCATAGTGTACTCTTGAAGGATTTATCATTCATCTTAATAATACCTAATTGGACTGCCAGGTAGTAGGAACGCTTGGTTAATGGGGTATCAATCTTTTGAGACCCAGTTCATAATGAATACTTTGATGGATACAAACTTGGTTAATGGGGTATCAATCTCTTGAGACCCAGTTCATAATGAATACTTTGATGGATGCTAGCCCTTTTGTTCCTGTATTTCCAGGCAAGGCGGTACGTACGTCTATGTTTTAATGAATATTTCCAGTCCTAGTGAAAGGAATGTCACCGAGGAGACCCGTAAGAGAGAGAAGATCGGATATCAGCTCCGCCCATCTAGTTTAGAGGGTCTAAACATGCGGTATATAATCAACTTATTTTGTTGGCATGTGAGACTGTACGAGGAAGGCCCACTGGGCGTCCTAGTTTGTACTAAACTTTCTCATTTGAATCGATCCTACAACATCAAAGAGTCTGCAAATTTGTATACTCGCTCCTAATAATTATTCGATTAGTCAGTGTGTTTTAACCACACAAGTGAATGAGTTTCCATGGTAACTAAAGCATGCAAACAGAGTAAGGAAGAAAGACTGACATGGCGAGATTGAACTGCTTCATTAACTTGGCGCCTCACGTCCTCCACATGACCCTACAAGCAACAAAAACAGAACCAGACCAGTAGCTCTTATATATGGACCTATAATGTTTTTCCAGCCATCTTATCATACTCATTTTGCTCTAAATACGAGGGATGAAAATAACTGAGTGTTTCAAAGAAAATTAGTTTCATCTAGTACTATTTCAATCATATGCATGTATAAATTAACAAAGAAATGAAAATAGAAAAGGAACTTTGAACTTTCACATGGTCCATGGCGAGTATTTGTTTAAGAGGAAAGGAGATGCTCTTTGTCACCGTTGTCCTAATTTTGGTGATTATGGGGTGAAACAAATAGGACAGGTGGGAGACACAACTATAGCTTAAGGCTCCTCTTTAACAAGTTAAATGAAGTTTCTCATTAAAAAGTTCTCCTAAACATTGTATGCAAGTACAGAAGGAAAATCCATGTGGAAATGGTAATCCTCTTCCCTAGAACAAAAGAACGGTAATCTCTGTCAAAGAGTCAATGCATACCCCACATCCACTTTGCGGTTGATGTATCATAATACGTGAATTTGGCATCGAGTACCGCATGCCCTTCTCTCCACCAGCAAGAAGAAGAGCACCTTGGCTTGCAGCAACTCCGAAACACACTGTGCCAACCTTAGGCTTTATCTGACAATGAGCACTTAAGAACAGTAAATGATTACAGAACAGTTAACGGAATACGACTCGAACAGGGGAGACAAAAAATTGCACTAAAGTGAAAACATTTATGTTCACAATTAATATAAATGGACCGTATACTAGCGGCATCAACCTCAAATTCCCCCCCCCCCCCCCCCCAACCCCCATCCTCTGCAATCAAAACACACAGGTTCTATTTTGTCTATCTTCCAGGCTTCACGACCATGGCAATGATCAGCCAACACTCAACTGGGACTCTTCTCAGTTATTTGATTAGCGCCCCACGATGATACAAATGGTATCACTACGAATGAGCATATGAGCACAGATTACATTGCCGCAGTATAAGCATAGGAAAGATCAGAATGAAGGTGTAGAAATAAGTTGCGTCAACATTCATCTTGGACTCTTCTGGGATACAGACCAAAAGAGTATGAATTAGGCTTCACCTTGTAAGAGGACAAACTTAACATCCATAAAGATGAATTTATGAGCACAGACTAAGTTTGAACTATAAAGAATCTCTAGACTCTAGACTAAGTTGCTGTTGTCGGGGTCCAACTGTGTTTTAAAGCTAAAGTTTGTAACACCTCTTCACTAAAGCACACAAACTTACCTAGAGAGTATAGACCACAATCACATCAACAGCGTTGACACACAAGCACATACCCCCATGACAAAGGTAGCATACGAAAGGCTAACAAGGAGATCAATGTTCATGAACTGCAGCTTTGAACTCCCGATTTCTAAAGCCTGTTCTTCTAACGTGCTGACATTCAAACTTCTTAAGGCTCCTATTGGTAAATTATGTCCAAAATTTGGGCCTAACCCAATGCCTTCTTGTATGTTACTCTACTTTCAGTGTGTGAATTTATCTGAGAAATTCACTTTAGTTGCCATAAGGCGAGGACAGCAAACAAAGGATTAAGAAAAGTTTGCACTTATCCTCAAGATAAACATCACATATTACACTGACTGCTGACCCAAGGACCAATTTTGTTTGCATGTGTTGTTTGGATCCCTGGAACAAAAATGTTTAGGACCCTTTAATAAAACTTAAGTCTTCTTGGTCGTCCCTGAACTAGAGAAGTTTTGACCACTCTGATCGTATCCAAAGAGGGATTTTGAGCTAACGGGTATTCAAAGCATAGACATTTTTCATGAAAGAAATGCCAATCCCTGGTTTTATGTGTCTTTCTTTCAATACCAAAATTTGAAGGTCAATTTTCTTACAGAGCAACGGTGTGAAAGAAATAAGTCGAGTTAACATAAACAAGTGGATGTTAGACATAAACCATTCTTACCCAAGACATGCAGTCATAAATTGCCAACACTGAGTAGGTGCTCCCACCAGGGCAGTTCAAATAAACCTGAGTGACATGGACTGGTTTTAATAATTTAATTTCGAGGAATCGGTATTGAAATTGGAAGAATGAAAGCGAAAAGGTGTAAAATAAAAATATAACATCACCAAAATGTCTGCATTCTCATCTATTGTTGCCAGAGTCACAAGCTGAGAGATAACTCGCTGAGCCACCTGTGCATTGATTGGCTGCCCGATAAAAATGATGCGATTTCTAAACAATACAGTAGAAAGATCCATAGGTCCACCAGGAGTCATTACAGCTGGCATGACGGGTGGATTCCCCTTTCTGGCATTTATAGGACTGTAACTGATAAAAAAAACAGAAAGAGAGAGAGAGTCATCAAATTAACGGCAGAGCTACTGATAATTCAAATAAAGCTCACTTAAAACAACTTCAAATTTACAAAAAGTACTATACTCGGAAAGTTATAGCTTTTGGGCTCCAGGCTCAAAAAGCTTTGCCTGTGACTATGATAGAGAAAGGCCTAACAAAGCTTGTCAATATCCAAAGAATCCCCCTCTCACACAAAAACAGAACATACTACACATTAATTAGTCATAAAGATCGATAAGAATGATTTAAGCAACGACCCATGGTCCCATGACATCATGCAAGCCAAATGCTTAAAGTCTCAGAGACTTTGTTCCAAGAGTGTCTATCAAGGTTGCAAAACCCTCTCAGCAGGAAGACCATGAAAAATTAATATGCTAAACATTATAATATTTGTGCAAAGGGGAGAAGAAAAGAAAGAAAAACGCCATCACCTTGACTGTAGTAGTGACATTCATAATAAAACCACAAAGAAACTGTAAAATGAATACTAATGGTACATTCACTGTGACAGTGACTTAAGATGTAAGACCATGCCGCTTACATATATGTGAGCTTGAGTCCATTGATTGACATTTTTAAACAAAAATGTTTCTTTTGAAATAAAAACATTCACAACTTTTAGAGAAAATTAACTTCTGTGTGACAATTTTCTTCTTTTCTATCCTTATGAGAACTTCTTATGCCAACTGATCCAACCAGTGTTGCACATGAAGCCCTACAAAAGTCAAAACTTTGTCACTGTAGAGACAAATAAACGTTGGTAATAAAGTGGTCATATGCAGCACAACCAAACGAGAAGAACTTGAAGCACAGAGAACTTGAATTTATCGTCTACCACTAACTGTTAGAGTTCAATCCAGTTTCTTAAGGTTCAAACTCGACCAAGAAGCGCAGAAGGTTGGTAACTTGCTTTAGCTCTAGATTCTACATCCACTCCAATCTACTATCTAGCTGTAAAGAACCAGTTCAGATTGTTACTATCATATTTACCTTAGCGGTCTATGTTTTAGCAACTCATTGTATATCACAAGGTCACTCGGCAATAGCTTCTTATCAAATTGATTACGAACTCCAAAAAAAGAAAGCACTTATTAACCCGTAACGATAAACATGTGCTGCAAGTACAGTTGAGAACACCAAGAGCCCAACTCAACAAGCCTAAACCCCAGATTTAGGTCCGGTCCAGGCAATTTCCTGTAGGGATCTTTGTTCTCCAAGTAGCTTTCTATAAAACAAAAGATGGGTTGCGAGTAGGGACCAGTCTAGACTGAAGAATTCAAAAGTTCCGATGTTTAGTAAATGCAAAATGTGAACACATGAAAGGCACATACCGTACAACTCTCTCTCTCTCTCTCTCTCTCTCTCTCTCTCTCTCTCTCTCTCTCTCTCTCACACACACACACACACACACACACACACACACAAAAACAAACATGCAAACATATATCTATGACGTCTAACAACTCCTCTTTACTGCTTGGGTGGATTAGCAAGAATAGCATTCTTTTTGCCCGGAGTTAACTATGTCAAAGATGGACATCAAACAAGATGTTGTTAACACCCACTATGATGATTGTCTCTGTGTGTGTGTGTTTCCGAGAGAGCTAAATCACCGAGGTAAGAGAAGAAAACAAAACCTTGAATCAGCAACAGCAAGGGAATCCTTCTCGTCAAGTTTCAACGGAAACCCGCGTGTTTTACTCGAGAACCCTATTAATGCAGCATAAAATTCAACTAAAAAACACTGCTGTCTTTACAAGAACATATTCCAAAACTACATGCTACTTCAATTTCTTCATCAAGGCATTCTTGGAACCATATTACAGACAACCAACCTGATATTGGTTCAAAACCCGCGGTTTACGCAAAAGTGAACTCAAAATTAAACGAACAGAAACCCCAATCTCAAGTTCATGAAAATAAACCTGAAAAATCTTCAAGAAATCAAGAGTTACCGATTCTTGAGGAATCATTGTATGGACTCAGCAAGGCGGAAACCGTAAGCTTTGTTGAATTGCTGGCAAACAGGAACCAGTTGGGAAGTATAAGATTAAAACATTCAAACAAGTAGAATGTGCTTAAAACGAAGATGTCACACGTGAAGGAAAAGAGAATTGAGTACCAGGAAGAAGGAGACAGTGATGCCCTGTGCCTTGAAAAGGTGGAGACACTCAATGGCGCCGAGAAAGCCAGCGCTACCATTTCGCGATTCGTACACCGAGAGATGAGCTCTGCGTTTGGATTTAGTCCCCGGTTTGGTAAAATTGAACAAATTCTTTTTCCCTTATTTGTTTGGGCCAACTCCAGGCCCATCATATTGTACATACTAACCGGACCGGGCAAACGGGTATATTCGCTAAGTACGGATAAAATCGTTCGGGTTTGGGTAAAAATGGGTAGGATAAAATTTACTCGATTTTTTCGGGTAAGTTTTTTTGGGATCCACACCCTACCCTTGCGGGTAGGGTATTACCCGCAGGTAATTATTAATTATTTTATTTTTTTGAATAAACATTCACTGAACAATTTTTTTTTTTAAGTCTATTTTTTTCGTTTTTTTAATTATTTCAACAATTACTTTCTGATTACATTAATCATCTCAAATTCAATTCTCAAATAACTCCATCATCTCAACTCCAAGCTCCAAACACAATATGCACAAATGCCCAAAAATCATTTAGAGAAATAAATCAAGCAGATCAGGGGGGGGGGGGGGGGGATTATGCCTATCATTTCAAATTCTCAACTCCAATTCTCCAAACACAAACATACAACAATAACCGAACACAAATGCCCAAAAATCACCTACAATATAAAAACAGATCTGGGAAAAAAACTTATCTCGCAACTCAAAATAAAACACAGGCAGATCTGAGAAAAAACACCACCTACAAAATACTTAAATACACACAAAAGACTTAAAACAAATAATACAAGCAGATCTAGCGGCTGTGATGGAGATGGTGGCCACGGAGCGGTGGCGGATTCGATCGAAAGAGTTGTGGCGGCGGAGCATGAGAAGGACGTCGAGTAGCTGGCCGTCGAGTTGTTGTGGAGTAGCTGCCGTCGATGGATCTGACAGGCGCAAGAGAGCGGCGTCGCGAGGTAGAGCGATGTCGAGAGAGAGAGAGGAGAGGTAGCGGCCCAGATCAGCTAGAAAGAATGAGAGAAAAGAACGACCGAGTGAAGAAACAAAGAACCCTAACATTTATATAGTAAAATTTAGGGTAGCTCGGGTAACCCGTATCCGAACCGGATTCACCCAAAAATACAGGTCGGTTCGGGTACGAGTCTATTTTTAACAGGTCTTCAAAATACCTACCCGTACCCTGATTTTTTAGCCGGGTACGGATCCACCTGCGGGTACGGGTCTTTTTTTGCCAAGCCTAATATTAACACACTCAAACTCAACCCATGTGGGTCGGGTCCTTACAATATGTTCGGCAATTGCATTGATGTTTTTGTGTTGAATCCTCGGTTCATGACTAGGTTAAGTGAAGTCATTATATTTATGGGGCCATGGCTCGTGCTTCACATGACCACTTAATTGGCTAATTTTACGGAATCGAAAACCCAATTAAGCTTAAATGTCGAGCGAGATAGTTTTTAAGGATAAATAACTATTTTGATACAAGTTGCCAACATGATTTGATTGCAGGTTGAATGAGCCTAAGGGTCAAATCATGCTCAACTCATTCTCAAAAACTCATGTCCATATCTAGTTCAACCCATGACAATTTTGGTGGTCACAAGCTGCTTACAGTTGCATATTAATTTTTGTTTACTTAATTTTTAAGCATATCAATTACTATTCGAGTCTACTAATTAGTCATGATGATGAATAAAAAGTAAAGTGAAGTTTGAAATGGATTTAAGCATAAACATGAAAACAAAGTTTAGAACAAAAAAATGAGAAAAAAAAAGGATAAGAGTCATTAAACAAGCTTAAGAAGTTTAACCATATAATAGAAAACAAAGCAAAAATAAAAAAGGGACTATTCAAAAGTCTCCAAACCCATATGGTTACAGAATTTTCAAAACTAAAAAAAGAAACAAATATCTTGTACACACATGCACACACATAAAAACATATATACATATGGAGCCGATCCGTTGATTACTCGGGCAACTTGGGTTAAGTTGCCCGCGCAGTCTGGCCATCCATACGCTATATGTTGTTCCCAACTTATTCTTGTCACACCCAGAAGGCCCACTAGGGTCCCATTTTGCACGACACGTCCGCACAAGCAACAGTCAATATTCAACGCTTCCAACGGGTCAAACACATGCACGCTCAAGTCATGTGCACTTCTCACTTTTTCTAAGTGACTTCGCCACTAAGAAACTCATTCTTGCGCGACGCCTTATCATGCTTCGACCGTCGCACTTCGCACGTCGCCCATCAACGCACCATGGCACTTGCTCAATGAAGTTGACCTTGGCCTTCCCCTTGGGGTCGGCCTTGTCCTCGGCCTTCCCCTTCGGGGTCGGCCTCGGCCTCCCCTTCGGGTTGGCCTTAGCTTTCCCCCAAGGGTTGGCCTTTAGCCTCCATACTTAACACATGTACTTTTCTTCAAGGGACCATACCTCGTCCGTGACCCTAGTTATCTGTTGCCCAGACGTCATTCCGTGACCTCGTCGCCCGTCGCCCAGACGTCACTCCATGACCCCGTCTCCTGGACGTCACTCCGCGACCCCGTCGCCCGGACTTCATCTCCGCGTCGCCAGGACGTCATCTCCGTGTCGCCGGTTGTTCAGACGTTCTCGCGCCGGAGCGCCAACTCCGTGACACTCGTCGTCGGTCACTCGGACGTCGTCTCCGCGACCCCGTCGCCAACGTCTGAGGGCCGTACTCCAACAGTCCGCTGCGCCCGTGCGCCATGCCGCTGATACAGCCATGCCCCCAGGCTCTCTGTCACACTACTGTGCCCCCGGCACCATACGCACTCTGTCGTACTCATGCCCCGCGCCACTAACACAGTCGTGCTGGCTCTCTGCCACACTACCATGCTCCTTGCATTGGTCATACTTTCACCACACCATGTGCACCTTGCCTTGGTCGTGGAACATGCTTCGACCCACTCTCTAGAGTGTGCAGCATCCTGTGGAGATAGGCGACTCCTCCAAGACACTATCTCCGCCAGGGAGCTTTTTAACTCCCATTTTGCCAAGTAGACGGCTCTTCTGGGATGCTACCTTGGCCCGTTGGGTAGACGGTTCCTATGGGATGTTACCTTGACGTGCTCGTGCTCCGAGTGCTCCGACACAAGGACTCAACCGCAGGGATAGGCAACTCCTCCGGGACACTATCTCTACCAGGAAGCTCTCCAACTCCCCTTCTGCCAGGTAGACCGCTCCTCCGGGATGCTACCTCAGCCCGTCGGGTAAACGGCTCTTCTAGGATGCTACCTTGACTCGCTCCGAGTGCTCCGGCACAAGGATTCACCCACGGGGATAGGCGATTACTCCAGGACACTATATCTGCCAGGGAGCTCTAAGTGCTCCGGCACGAAGACTCCCCTTATGCCAGGTAAACGGCTCCTCCTAGATGCTATCTTGGCCTGCGGAATAGGCGACTCCTTCGAGACATTATCTCCGCCAGGGTGTCTACAAGACTGGCTTACGTGCTCCGACACTGGGGGCTTGCGTCGGCACCCCTAGGGACTATGACCCCCAGGTCACTCTGAGACTGGGGCAGGTCTTCGGTGGGCATCGCGCCTAGTTTGCCTGGCAGTTGGGCGTCGGGTCTTCCCCACCGCTACCAGGCCTGTGGGACTCTGCAAGGGCTTGGATTGGTGGCTAGATCAAGGGGATTATTTGACCACACCAACGCTATGGGAGCCAGTCTTTCTAGACAGACAGAGTGACGCTGTGAATGTAGGCCGGGTGAATATGTGATCCGATAGTCCGTGGAGCACCGGCATTGTTGGACCCCCCGGAGATGTGTCACTCCCGGAGAGCTCCACGTGTCGATTAATGACATCATCATCTCAATCTCTATAAATAAAGGTCTTAAGAATTCATTCGCAAGACGCTGAGGGAACATTTTCAGAACATATTTTACTTTCTCATTCTAGAATTCTAGAGAGAAACATACAGGACCTTGACTCTGGACCTAAGTATCGGACTGTAACTGTCGTCGTGTATTCATTATGCGTAGCACTGCCACCCTCAGGCTCTGTCTGGGAAGCCCTTGGTCTCTACCTTTGTTCCACCCTTGCTGTGTGCCATGTCAATATAGTTGGCATCTGACTCAGACTGCATTCCTTGTGGCACCTCCACGTCGACTGTGAACCTACTTTCCTTGACATCATATGTGAATGGTCCAGATCTTTTCTTTTACGTTTTTTTAAGTACGTCCACTACATAATGTAGCGGATAATTGTTTTGACCAAATTACCCTTGAGCTTGCCATCCGCTACATAATGTAGCGGATGACAAGCTTTTTTCCTTTATTCCCTCTTCTTCTCTTGCCTGCCGTCTCTTTTGCTTTTACCTCTTTCCCCTCTTCCTCTCACGACGTCTTTTTCTTTCTTCCCCGAGGCTCTCTCTCTTCTCTCTCCCCACCAACACCCACCAAACCAAGCACCACCATAACCACCATAGCTCCACCGTGCAGTACTCACTAAGAAACCTGGAGAAGACTACATCGCGATCGATCTCAGATCTGATGAAGAACAAATCACATAATTCAATGAAACTGCTCCTTCTTCTACTTATATCTTTCTTTCATGTTTCATTGTTCTTATCGCTGTTGTCAAAGGGAAAATTAGGTGGGCTATAATGGGTTTGAGTGCGAAATTGGCGGTGACAGTTTCGATGATGGCGATTAAGCGCGGCGACTATTTGACTTACAGAGGTTGGTGACATGGACAATTTGGATCATGGTGGCAAGGTGATGGTAGTTTAATGGGTTTAATGGTGGGTGGGCAATAGCGATTTGATTGGTTGTGGTTGGGGCAGCAAAAATTTTAATGGTGGTGGTTAGGGACGATGGCAGTTAGATAGTAATGGTTAGGGATAGCTTGAGTTTGGGTGTGATGGTTGGTGGCGGCGGCATCATTTTTGAAGTTGGTAGCCAGTGATGGTGGTGTTGGGTATCGTACTGCCCAATATCCTTCTTCTTGTTCAGTATATAAAATCCAAATAAATATTTGAATACTATCTTTTGATTTCAATTTGCTCTGGTTTTGATCCATGGAGTTTGTTAAGTGGTTGCTTAATTGAGGGAGAATAAATAACATCTTGCTTGTTTTGAAGCTGAATAAGGAAGACTAAGAACATCCGCTACATTATGCAGCGGATGGCAAGCTCGAGGGTTCTTTTGTCAAAAAATCGTTCGCTACATAATGTAGCGGATGTACCTAAAAAAACCGTAAAAAAAAATCTGGATAGTGCACAGATCGTGTATGGATGACCAGATGGATCAGCTCCAGGGTCGGCCATACCATTGTTTCAAGTTTATTATAAACTCCCTTGGTAAGAAGCTTTGAAGGTTCTTCTAGCTATTCCTAGGGTTTTGTGGATTAAATTGGAACTCCTAATTCGACTATTAATGCTGAGGAAAAAGTTGGATCTACATTGGATCTCACCTGAATCGCCCCATCTATCCTCCTGAGAAAGTTTTGGTTTTATGATGAATAAGCTTTTAGTCAATCATCTTGGAAAGTGATCAAGGAAAAGTCGCTGAGGAAAGAGCATTTACTGGAGGCTGTGAGCGAGCTCCCCTCGATCAAAGTATACCACCAATCGTCTAAGTACCGGTGGAATTGGAGCCGTCGAAACTAAGGCTCCCAACCAAGCATCGTGAAAGAACCTTCGATGCTTTCTTAATAGCCACTTAGTTTCAGGCATTGGTTTTCAAGCCTAGTGCTAAGGGTATAGGCATGTTCGGGGATACAAGATTATACCTCTAAGGGGTATATATGCAATTAATATTTTATGAAAGTCCGATGGGCTGAGTTTTCTACGGGCTGCATAGATCTTTAAAAATATTTGCTCTTGTCTGATCCATATCCCTTACGAACTCCAAACTTGTGTCCATATCCACCACAATCGTTATAAAAAGTAAGCCTATGCTTATATTATTCGAGCTGACATGAGTTCTTAACTACTTGTTCAGCCTAAATTGTACCCCTACTTTTGTGTAATGTGTCGTTCTTAGATATGTATTTTTTTTTTTGGCATGTGGCCATCTTGTCTTTCTCGTAGGAACTTTTAGATTTGTACCAATACTTGATTACTTTTTAGCTGCATATGCCACCCTTTTATAACAGGGCAGTAGGAAATTTGGGTCCGAATCCATTTGGATCAGACCCATGTACAGCCACAGAGGGGCTCCAATCAGTCTAGAGAAAAAGTCGGTTACACCATGTCCGAATGGTTGCAAAGGAACCATGGCAATGGTTCCATTGTGCCCTCTTGGGTCTCTATAAATATGTCCATCTGTCTCTAGGGCAATGCAACATCCATCAACATAATCTTCGCTCTAAATCGGTGTGTGCAAGAGTGCCCTTGGTTCTTGATTTATGAAATTTACGAGTGACTCTAGTAGCCACTTCTTCTAGTGAATTCCGAAAGAATTTTGGCGGGTTTGATAGTGAAATAATTAACGAAGAAGACCGTAAAACAAGTCGGGTTTAATGAGGGATCAAAGGTATGCTTCCGCTTTCGCATTGCTCCGATCTTAAAGGGAATATATGAAAAAGCTAGAATGAGAAGGAAATAAAGGAGAGAGGAGCACGAAGAGTTAAGGGCGGAGGAACAATTGAAGTGGGGAGAAGCACAATTTTTATCGCTGACAGTATAGGGGCCATACATAGATCATCTCCATAAATAACTAATGAAGCGTCTTCAATTCATGAAGTTATATGCATGGTCTGCTTAGCAAATTCACCGCTACTACCTTCTAAGTTAGCGATGCTATCAACTCCATTCCCTATGATTTCTCACTTTTATTAAAGTCTCAGTGTTCAAGCCAAAAATATGTTGAAGAGGAGAAGAAGCTCGCTTTAGGTATAAGAACGGCTTTAACAGATTTTATCTCTTTAGTCTACTACTTCTCTTTTGCCCTCAATTAATAAGTGACTCTGTAATACTAGGAATTCAAGCCAGAAGGGACATCTCAGAAATTTGTTCGGAAAGTTCAAATCAAGGCTGTTTTGAGAGGGAGGATTCTATGGAGAACACAACACATTTTACACCAACTCCATATACAGTTCGCAAGTTAAGTTACTTTCAATTCTAATATGGGACTGAAGTCACCAACAAAGGAAAGTGGAATTTTTTTATATGAACCAAAGGATCTGCACATTAGGATTACAAAATATATCAAATCGCATTGTCGAACTTAATCATCATAGTTTGACGAGATTATGAGAAGATCATCTAACTCAGACTTGCATACATAGTTCACACTACACAACCACCACAGGATCACGCTACTGGAACCCATACGAGATTATCCGGCGGGAAGACATGGCATATAGGAGCGCTTCCGGGCTGGGTTCCGAGCACCCGAAAGGCTGCATGATCACGATCCCACTGAGTGGTATCCATGTGGCAGATAGCAAGAGCATCCACTCTATCTCCGTTCTCGCCACCCAGTGAGATCATAAACAGCTTGTTCTGGCTCTCTTGGCAGTGGCAGTAGAATACTGCATAAGGGTAAGGCATAGTATGACATGCTACCGCCTTGGGAACCGAGATGTCTCTGGGAACTTCCAAAATTGTATAGTTTTGCAGAAGGGTTGTGGGTTTAGTAAAGTGTGTGATGGTGGTTAAAACCTTGAAGTGTGTCTCAAATCCGAGGATTTCACGCACAGAATCAAGCATGGACTCCAAGGAGGTAGCACAAAACTTTGTTTCTCCTTTCGTGGATTCGAACTCACACTGTCTAAGTGTTTCTTCCATGGCTTTGGCCTGGGGGGAGCCTTCAGAGAAGGAGAAGAGTTTAAGAAGGTGGGTAAGTTGTGACTGTGAGAAAGGAATTGAATCGGCTTCTTCTCGAGGAATTAGATGGGGAGAGGTAGAAGGGTCTTTGATCGCGAAGTATATAGGCATGGTTTTCCCAAGATACAGATCGTTAATGTTGAAGAACACATTCAGTGCAGGGTCCATATGATCCATCTGGTGCTGATCTCCATGATTGACACGTATGCCGTTGTGGTCATCACCGCCGTCTCTCCTGGTAAATATCTTCAGATGGTCACTGCCTGCTTGATGCAAATCGTATTTCTTGTTCTCACCATTGTTCCAATGTCCTCCGGTTATCTCTCGAGCACCGGTACCGTAAGTATGCTGTATTCAAGGCAATAGCAGATGCAAGTATAAATAGGTAAGTTCCTGCGAGTATATCTGAGATCTGGCATTTTTTTTTCCATTAACATAGGAAACTTGCAGGCAAAGAACTAAATTATGTGGTCTTGAGGCATGATATAAGCTGCGAATCTTTAAGAGTTAAGAACACTATGTATTGCAGAAAAGTAAGGTGTCATGAAAGGGTGGAGAAAAGTTACCTGTAAAACGAGTAGAACACAAAGGAGGAGGCTGCAAGAGGCTACCCCAAAACCCATGTCTGATTTTCTTTGAAGCTCTTTCTACTCTCTCCGCCTTCTAACTTTGAATGAGGGTGGACAAAAAGATGATAACTAAATTAGTCTTCAGGATTCGTAGTTCAGGATAATCAACGGTAGTTTTTTTTAATAATTATTTTTCTGGTAGTATTTTATAGGACAACATGTGATGTCATATAATATTGAGGAAGGCCAGGAAAATACACACACACATGCCTAATGGCTTGTTGTTGCAGGTTGACTTTTGCTGCCTAGAAAGATCAACTTCAGTTCTATCAACCACCTTTACTTTCTAGACCATTGAATTTACTGGATGGATGTTGTTATCTGTGATGGTTGAAAATGCTACCATGACCGCCAATTTGCCGACATATACTGCTATTCAAATCAGTATTGCTCTAAATTTTTATGCTCTCTGCCCCACCACTTAGTAGTAGGAGACTTTAACAAATGCGCTAAATACAGCAGAAAACACAGAACAAAACAATATCCCTATCTCTTTCTACAACCTTCTCCCTACAGATCCTGCCATCTTATTCCAGAATACTAGTCATGACAAAAATCTTCTTGTAAGGTGCTTAGCGCATTGCAGGAACACCTGTCTTAGAAGTCAAACACCCAAAACCAACTACTATTGTGGAGAGTATTATCCAAACCAGCAAATATTAGATTACTGCTAGACACTGGAGAAAATTGACCCCAAAATCTAGAAAAGTACATCCTGTACCAACTCTTCTGTCCACTCCCAACTCTCTGATTGTCCTGTGCTCTTTTGTACAAGGTAAGAAACCAAACAAAGGTTAGAGGGAATAGTTCAAGGAATCCTCGGTTCCCAAATGGTTACATCTCACCTTTCTCCTCTCCATGATTGTAACTGATCTAAGTTCCTCCATTTTTTTATGTCAATTTGACATCAGGAAATGAGAACTCCTACAAGATACCATTTCAAAGATCAATCGCACTAGTAAAATAAGGATTTGATAAGTATAACACGTAAGTACGTACTAAACTAACTTTTCCTTTTGGTAACATGCAATATAACTTCATTAGAAAGGAAAGATACCATGTATGAAGGAAGACAGCAATAACATGTAGAGTTGTGTGTTTGTGTCTGTGGGTGTGTGTCTAATACAAATATACACAACTAGTACATCTTTGATAATAGAAAACCGGAACATGTACAACATGATGATTACGCATACAAAGTTGACTTTAGGTGTAAGATCGTTTCAAGCAATCTTCTAGGCTGCAGGATGCAACTTTCCATATAAATGAAGTTCTTGTATATATGCCCTGCAACTCATACAGAGCTATTTCTTTGGTTTAATTTTTAATCTCCTTATTCTCTGGTCTGCCCATACTCAACATTCAACAATATAGGGGCCGTAGAGATATTCCTAGTCTGCTTGATTGACAAAATCTTCATTTTACATCTTTTTTCTTGTGGGTTTTAATATAAAAGTTAGTAACTTGTGAAGCTTTCATTTAGTTGCTTGTTGAACCAGTTGATTGAGGCGTGGCATAACCGATTACATTAGACTAGACATGTCATATACAGATGTGCTTAGCATGGCTTACAATTCACACAGAGGAAACTGATATTCAATTTTTTCATCTACTGAAAAAAACGAAAGAGATGCTCAAACCTTCAAGGTCACTACTCATAAAATACTTCCGGATGATGCTCAGCCAACTCTGGAAATATAATACAATAAAGAGCTGCTTGATGAAGTTCAAAGGCAGAGCTTGCAATGATGAAACAGCTATGCTGCTGATATTGCAGAAGGGTTGAATTTGCAGGGAAGTTACAAAACCAAATGTGACTTCCAAGTTGATGAATATCTTTGTCAACTAGCTCAAGACATTAAGTTTTATAACTAAAAGTTGCTTTCACTTTTCAAACTTGCATTCAAGTTTTATTTTCTACTTAACATACATGTGCAATGTGCAAAAGGTGCAATGCCGTTTCAAACATGCCAAGGATACAGCTATTATGGATGAGCCTTACCATGTTTGATGGTCTTACAGACTTTAAGGTCATGTTTATCTTTTCCAGATGTAAAGCCCTCATCTCAGCCCACCATTCCCACTTTATCTCTCCCTCGTGAACCAAAAGGCATAGTTTGGGTCAGTTTCTTCAACCAAGGTCATCCCAAAGTTGTGCTCTTTTCTTGGGTCAACTCAAATCTAGTGATCCTTTCTTCGTCGGCTGGATATGCTTGCTGTTCCTCTGCTACCTACAAGAATATTGGCACAGGCCAATGAAACCAACTATTAGTGATTTGTTTAAACGCACTGCTGAAAGTCAGACATTCAACTGATGGTTCTCATGGCTTTCAATTGATCGGTGTGCTGTCAATCTAAAAAGAAATGAGAAAATGACAGAAAATCTATGCTCAGCACCGCATACAGATGCATTTTGACGAAAGGACATGAGTTGTAGGTCCCCAACAGTTGACTATTAGTTTGTTTATGATCAACCGACCAACCATGAAGGCTAAAAGGTGATGAACAGTAACAAAATTAAAGTCCACAAATCACAAAAATCAAAGCCCAAAAGTGGATTTCTAACAGATAACTGTAGATGCCTTGTAACCATTGTTTCTTGTGCTTTACTTACTGTAACAACATAAACTTACAGAACTACTATGGCTAAAATCCAGACACATCGCACATCATTTGTAAGCAGAGCTATGACATTTCTGTGATCTTCAATGGAGGGTTGAGCATTCAACGCATCTAGATTCAGATGTAGTCTTACTAGTCTATGTCTATAATTAATGTGCAAAGCTTGACATTTTCAGAAAGTTTCAATTTGTACTGTTTGACCTTCCAGAATCCACCACGTATATACATCAGCAGAGTCCTACTTGGGTGAGATCACAATGAACATAGAGGCATAAACTAACAAAAATTATGCAGGGAATAGGAACTCCCACATCTTAATCCCTCACTCCTCCAGACATAAAAAAAAAAAAAAAAAGTCATAACGGTCTTATTATTCCCCAGTTCTACAACTTGCATTTTCTTTTGAAAAAGTTCCACAACTCGCATTGTTTTCAAATAATTTTAAGCGTTTTCTATGGTCGAAATTGTGATGGTGTAATGATGTCGGCCTTGCATGAGGAGCAGTACTGTATTCTGAAAACGGCAAGAGTAGTTAAGGGTGCCCGCCCCCATACTTAAACCGGAAATGTGAGTTAAGGGTGCACAGCGTATTAACGTGTTACACAGACCATGAGATCATCACTCATAATAATACTGATATTGTTGTTAATTTTAAGAAGTCTATATATATCAAGTCAGAGGTTGAATAGCTTCATTCAAACTTATACAATACTCTCGAGGGTGGTTGAGCAAGCTAACGAAGACATGAGAACGTTCTCGGCCTGTTTCACCGCCTTCTTGCTATTCTCGGTAAGAATTGCCTGTCCATCCAAATTGGGCATCTCTATTTTCCATATTACACTATCCTAATGAGCAATTTGGCAATCCAATCAACGCACAAACGCACACAGCATAGATCTTCTTGCATGGCGTTGATTGATGGATGCAGCCGAAAAACACTGATTGCTCAGGAGTTCTTCCTAGCTAGCCTTGGAGGCTTGTTTACTCTTTTTTCTTGTTTGGGTGATCGGAGACAACTTCAGTGGTAGATGTTATGAGGTATAGAAGCAGAAGCAAATTAACATAACATGCAGACTAGTATGACATAGAATGAGCAATCCTTTCTCGCTGCAACAAAATTTTCCTGTATATATCAATAGGTCCGTGCATGCCTTATAGATAATCAAGTCTTTGCATGTCAGTTTCTCCTGATACAATTTTCTTCATATTTCTTCCTATCAGTTAGCCATCCAGTTAGTAGAAGCAAGAAGAGATCCAGGGGACTACTGGAAGAGCATAATGAATGGTGAACCCATGCCAAAAGCCATCAAAGACTTTCTGAATCAAGATCCTGCAGCATCTCAAGACTCCAGCAAAATCAGAGAACGGCAGACGTCTTCTGAGACTATATACATGGACCATTTCGTCAAGGATTTCGATATCAAGCCTAATGTTATAATCTATCACAGCCATATGCGTATTAACCATGAAGGAGAGGAGCCTCTTGCTAAGGACACTGAGTCAAGGTATTTGAGTCAGAAGGAGAGAAATCTTTAGTTAAACATGTAAAAGCTAGCTAGATCTTACCCGAGCAAAGCATGCGCTGCACAGTAGAGGTGGATATGTTATGATTTAGATGGTTTGTTTGCAACTTTGTAGTCAATGTTCATGACTCGATCTGTTGTTGTAACTTCTGTTTTTTTCTCCACCCACGTCTGAAAAGTAAGTTCTCGCCAAGAAAAACAAAAACTTTCTTACCAAAGTCTTTAGGCAACAATCGGTTCGCTTTGATTTTATGCATACCGAAGGCCAAAAATGCTAAAACTTCACCGGTTCAACGTTTTTGAGGAGGGTTCAACTTGCACGAGAGGCGTGTACATTTCTTATACTTAGTTACATCCATCGGCAGTCGTTTGTAAGATTTTGTTGTTCCGACCATACACTTAGTCACCCGTGTTAAGCACGATCTTAGCCAAGAGGAGGTCAAAAAGGCCACAACAAAATTGTATGTGTTATAGGTTTTACAATGAATGTGCGCGCGAGTTTAAAAACAATTACTAGGCTCAATCTGTTTCAAATTTCACTACGGCCGTTGAAATTGAATGTCCTAATTACTTTCTACGGTTCCGATTAAGACATAATCTTCTCGAGAAAAGTATGTAGATTGGGCAAATTTGAGGGACACTCAATAGTCTTTGCTCGTGGATTTAAAGATAATAATATCACTACACTTCTCAAGAAAGAGCAAAGTCCAAAAAAGTGTCAGGCATGGAGTGTTACTCAAAAACTTCAATGATAAAGTGAAGTGAAAATAAACCCAATGTGAGTTGACTAATCAGTTTTTAGAAACTATATATTATATTCTTTAAATAATAATAGCTGATTAACTCTTGGTAGATTTTATATTCTCTTTCTAAGCACCAATCTGGCTCTAAGGTTGGCAGCTAAACATTGAGAAACACTACTGGAAGCCTTTTTTTAAGAAAGAGTCAACCTCCCACAGGCCCACCATGAACATATGCATGCATATAGGTTTTCCCACTGAGAGTTGAGACAGCTCATGGTTGCAGGAGGTTCGAGTAAACAAGAGCATATATGCACAAGCAGAGGTCTGTAAAGTTCTAGTGCAAAGAGGATTACTTTTGCAGACTTATAACAACGCGGACCGAAGAACCAACTTATGCATGTCAAAAAATTCGGTACGATACAGAGACCAAAAGTACACTCACTTTGGGATCGGAGAATGTGTAAAGCGTCAATAGTAAATACGCGCTGCAAAGGATGGCGCTCATATGACAGATTGCGAGAAAGGAAAGGATCATTTATTCTCACGGCTCTTGAGCGTTACGGACAATCAGGGGCATAATTTG
This sequence comes from Escallonia herrerae, assembly GCA_033070095.1. Lineage (NCBI taxonomy): Eukaryota > Viridiplantae > Streptophyta > Magnoliopsida > Escalloniales > Escalloniaceae > Escallonia > Escallonia herrerae. The sequence continues at coordinate 63,206 of JAVXUP010000731.1, forward strand.
TTTCTTTTATTATTCTAGTGTATTGATGTAACATAATTAATATATGTAGAGTTACTAGCTTTGGACATGGAATAAATTACAAATACTTTGGCAAATCAGCTTTTCACCAGTATGATCCCAAGATGGAAAAAGGAATAGTTGATTTTCTATGGAAAAAACTTAAATGCAGTGTTACTAAATATTCCGTATGACATGGTGAAACCAACCGATAAGATGAAAGGATAATAGTGCTTTAACCCTCTATTTTATGATAATCTTTTCATCTAGTTAGATCGTTTTTTGGTGCAAAGGAAATTAGATAGATAACAAAAGTTTAATACATGCGGAAATGTTCAAATCTGGCAGCATCTTGCTGCATTACATCATTTAGTTCTACCGGGGGTTCTTCTGGATAAACAAAAGCAAGGTCTTGTTGGGCTCCTAGGTTAGCCATCAGATCAGCTCTTTTGTTTCCTTCCTTCAGGATGTGTGATATGGTGGTCTTAGTAACTTTCATTAGATAACGGCAGTCCAGTATGATGTTGGACAACGGGTGCCAGAGATTGGAGTCATCCATGATGAGATTTCTTGCTTGAAGGGAGTCCGTTTCAAGGACAGCTTCCTTAAGATTTCTTGTTTCGAGATGTTGTAGTCCTTTCATAATTCCAGTCAGTTCGACTTACAGAGCATTAGGAGTTGATAAATATCCCATGAATCCTCCTATTCATTCTCCTTTGTCATTTCTGAGAAGACCACCATAGCCTCCTGAATCATCTTGCTTCCTGCTCTCATCAATGTTGATCTTGATTTTGCCTGCAAGAGGGGGAGACCAGGAATTTTTTCTGGGTTCTTTTCAATGCCTTGTCTTTGCACCGGAAGTCATGGAGTCTTTAGCAAAGTCCGGGGCATATTTCAAAGAAAAATTGGTATCAATAGAAGTGTCCTCTGTACATTCTTTATTTGTGTCTTTCCATATTTGCCGGGGGCCATGAAAGTGTAAGTCCAGGGAGCTCCACCAAAGTTAGGCCTTTTGCTGTTAACAATGTTTCCTTTAACCCAGTCCAAGGTGTTGAGGCTGAAAGTGTTATCCTGTTGGATGTTGATCACCTTACTCCAGAATTTTTTTGCTTTTGGGCAGTCTCTGATGGCATGGATAGAAGTTTCAGTAGCTTGTTTGCATCTTTGACACAGGTTGCTGTTGATGATGTTTCTGGTAAAACGAAGCTCATTTGTGGGAAGTCTATCCCAAAGGATGAGCCATATAAAGAAAATGATCTTTTGGGGTATTCTAAGCTTCCAGGTCCAAAGCCAGCAGCTAGAAAGGCTGCTTCCATCATCTTCACTATCATGAATAAACCTATGGGCACTTGAGATGGTGAAGTTGCCTTTAGGGTTGGGGTGCCAAATAGGTAGATCTACCACGTCATATCTACCGCACTAAATGCAGAATTACAGCGCAAGTAGCTGTATTATTAATTATGAACAAACTTTAACTCCTACTCGTCTCGTTGGAATCTTCATTCAATCTCGTGTATAGTGATAATTAATAGTCGCTAAATGTTTCTAGTGACTTTTCTTCTAACACTTCAACGACAATTATTAGCAACATTATTTTAGTGTCACTAAATAAAAGTCACTAGAAATATTTAAAAAAAATTTATTATCGTTATATATAAAGTAGGAGGAAGATTCCTTCAACCAAAGTAGCAACCAGATTTTTTTCCATTAACCATTGATTTACTCGTCAAGTCACAACTCTATAGCCTAGCATTAATGATTGGTGCAAATGGTTACTTTTTGGCGTTCGGATTACAACAACCAAGTGTTACGATATTTTTTTAAAACTCTATTTTTTTCCCCTTAAACTGATTGATTTGAACTACCATAATAATTGGAGTTGTTAAGAATTTGACCTTTGATTGTTGACTTGTCATTGTGACGGATTGTTTGATTCTAGATAGGTTTGGTTGATAATAAAATGGATATTTCATATTTTTCTTCGTTGCACATATAAATAAACCAATGATAACTTGAGACAAATATACGAGGAGGCATCATTAGACAGGTGACAGGTCTAAACTCGGCCCAAAGCCCATTTTACCCGAATTTCAGTCTCCACTTGAACACTTCGTTCCCGCCCATTCCTAGCCCACATGACACAGCCCACAAAGAACCCTAAACCCTAAACCTAGTACGCTGCTAAGCGGGCGACCAGCAAACCGGCCACGGTTCTACAGAACCGGAAGGATAAATCCATGCGTGTAACCAGATTCCAGGGCTCCATTTTTCCACTGGGAAACGACAAACTTGAGAAACCGCCATTGATCAATTCCAGACTAGATTTCTGTCCTGTAGAACGTTGCCCTAGCTTTGAAAACTTTGATTTTATAGATTGACTCTTTGTTTGATAGATGAGATTTAAGAAGCAGAAGCGTCACCGTAAAACAGTGAGGTTTTACACGGCCTGCTTCGGCTTCCGGGAGCCGTTCAAGGTCTTGTGCGACGGAACCTTCATAAATCACCTGATTGTCAATCGCATCACGCCGGCCGACACTGCCCTTTCCGGTATCCTAAGTGCTCCGGTCAAAGTCTTCACTACCAGGTTAGCTACTTTTCATTTGGAGCGTGAGAGCAAACAAGGTTGACATGTGTTTTGTAGCCTGAGCATTCCACCAAAGCAGGAGCGAGAGCGAGGATTCAGTGCCGGAGCGTTGCTCGTCTAGACCTCTATGTTCTTATGTCTTAAGTTTATTTGTTCGTTTGGCTGTAGATGTGTTCTTGCGGAGTTGAAAAGCCTTGGTGATTCTTATTCGGAGTCTTATAACGCGGCTCGTAACCTTATCATTGCAAGGTCAGTCCCTCCTCTCAATTAGGCATCTGACATTAGGGAGATATTACATGTGAGGATACCAGGCAAAATTATCAACATTTTAGTGTAGGATACTCCTCCTTTTCATTATTATATATGTTCCCTTTGACCTTTTTGCGAATGCCTATGATAAAAATTTGAACATCTAGACATTGAATTCAACTTAAAATTCAGTTACAAATCCAATATAAAAAAGCAAAGATAAGTAAATGTTTTCGTGTACAAATTCAATACTAGGTAATCACAAAAAGTCGAAGAGGGTAGAAATTATGAAATGGAGGGTGTACAATTTAAGATGTATAGAGGTCAATATCTTACTAGTCCAATTTTTTGGTCATTGAACTGTGATTCATTGTCAGATGTGAGCATGAGAAGCGAACCAGTGCAGTGGCTTGCATAACGGAAGTATTGGGAGAAAATAATCCCGAACACTTCTTTGTCGCTACTCAGGATGCAGATTTGCGGAAGAAATTCCAGGAGGTTCGTGCGGCTTTTCTCTCTGTTTGTTGCTGTTACACGTTCATGTCTCTGGTATCATTGATTGGTGCCACAGGTTTTCTTATTATATTTTGGGTGGAAGTTCTCCATCACATATGAAGTTCTGTTTCTGATTAGATGGGAACCCTCCTACCCTCCTCTAAACAGCCAATAATTGCGCTGTTTTCCATGTGAAGTTAAGACCAATAGCATTAGAATGCCTCGTGGCTTTAGATATAATTTAATCATTCATAAGATGCAAATCAAATGGTTAAATGGTCCCATTTCAGTTTCTGATGTCAAAAATTGGCTGTAACTTCCGCTAAGGTGACGATAATAGCTTCTGACCACCCCTCTTGCTTCAACTAGTGCCACTATAGTCTTTCCATGAATACATGGGAAAAAAAGAAGGTCTAGGGCCTCCTAGAGTCCCCTTTTTTCTCTTAAAATATGACAAGTTGGTTTGAAAGCAGAAATCATATGAACGCATGGACTGGATGGTGATGTTTCTGGGAACCAGGTTTGTGGCTGATTAGATTGGTGGTGCGGGGAGGATGAGTTGTGCTAGTCATTTCCAATTTCTAAGTGTTGATCCTTAAAAATAGCTACAGTGGCTGCATTTGCCTCGCTAAGTGACAGGAGTGTGATGGGAACCCTGCTTCTAGGAAATAGCTTAGATTGTCAGCTTATATGAGAAGCTTTACATCTCTAGGGTGAGGGGAGAATAGGGTGGTCTAGAGGCAAAAAGAAGAGTTGTTTTTCTCTCTGTTCTTAGTATTTATTTTGTTCAGGGACCAGTGTCTTTCCTTTGGAAGGTATTTGGAGGACAAAGGCCCCTTCAAAAGCAGCATTTGTACTGGGGAAGAGGCAACTGTAGCAGTTATGACGGGAATATTTGGCTGAAACCTTGGAAGATGAGAGTGTGTAAGAACATCCTACTGTGTTGTGCAGTAGCTAGGGACTTCTGGTAATTGCTGTTTTGCCTTTTTGCATTTGTCAGGCTACGATTGTGGTCTTATATGCGTACAATGCCCCCCAACCCACCCCCTCCTCCGCAAGGAGAAGTGAAACTAAAATGTAACTTCGAATAACGCTTTCTTCTAGCCTGACCTTATGTAGCACCATTGCAGATTATTATATTTTCTTTGCCAATCTCTCAGCAAATATAGTTAAGGGGAAAAGTAAGCAAGCAAGAAAAAGTATTCAATTGCTAGTTTCTTCAATTTTCATTCTTGGGATATAGTTCTGACTTCTCGGCACTGGACAAGGGCCTGTACCTTCGCTCCTAAGGACCCCATTACGTATTTCAGGATGTTTATTCTTAATATATAAAACAACGCAAGGAGGCACAAAATTGTTTGGTGTTACTATCTTCTCAGCAAGACTTCTTCAAATTTTCGAACTTATATGGAATAGCCTCATGTGGGATGAGTTTGGATTAAGCGTGCGTGACTTCAATCTGTCCTCTATCCGTCCAATGATGATTCGGCGAACTTTAATACAGACAGCTGAAATGTGAACACTTGTATTTCCTAGCTCTGTTTAACTATTACCATTCTCGCGGAGTTTCGTTCTCGTACATGAATGCCCCGTAAAAATAAATACATGAATATGTTGTGCCTACAGATTCCAGCTCTGCCTGTAATATTTGGCTTGCGAAATGCTCTTTTTCTTGAGCCTCCATCTGTCTTGCAACACCAAATTGCTAAATCTGCCGAGGAAGAACGCTCACGCATGACGGAATTGGAGTACAAAATGTTAAGAATGAGGGCAAAGAACGGAAAGGCCTCTGAGGAAGGAAGGGATTACTCTGATACAAACGAAGGCGTGGGAGTCCAAGATTTTGACAACCTGGTTATCGAGACAAATAATACCAGAAAGAGAACATATGTGAAGGATAAAGTTCAATTTAAGAGAAAGAAAGCTAAGGTATGATTTTTGAACATATTTGTGATCTCCGGTCCATGCGTTCCTCCTCAACGGCTTAACCTCGAGGGGTTCCTTGACCTACGTGATGTTTATCAGTTGCTCTGATCAAAAGGTTGGATGCTACCTGGTAATATGGTAACTTATCCTGTGCATTGCAGGGTCCTAACCCACTCTCGTGCAAGAAGAAAAAGCATAACGGGAACCCAAATTCTGTTCCACAAAAGGTGAGTTTCAGGTGAAATTGTTTCCTAATGCTTCACTGTTCAGAAGGATTCCTATCAGCCCCTTATCGTGTTGGTGATAATTATTAATAACTTAAACGTGGATATAGCTCCCATTTTGTGAAGTTTCTTGTTTTCACAAGGATAAGGATCCGATGCCTGGTTGGAGAATGCCTTTTACATTAGACTCCTAACTAATATCCCAAAGTCATCATCATATTCAGAAGAGTATGTTAGATTTTATCTGTGCCGAACAAAACCCATATTTAGATCCAAACATATGATGTGCCTATTTTTCTCCGAGCATACAATGCCCATATTACATGAAACGTAAACCACATAGGATGATGATTGAACAAAAGTTACAAAACCAAAAATGCTCTATCATATTAGAGTAAAGATCTATGATGATGATTGAAGCATTTGTGACAGGGAAACAAGGAAACAATGGTGGGTCTTTAATTCTCATTCCAGTAGATGGTGCCGGTTTTAATTGTCCTAGTGTCCATAGACTGTAAGGAGGTTATGATATTGATTTTGACTGAATTATAGATGATTAGACATTATCTTTCAAAGATAGAAATGCATTGTCCATTCTGAGAGATAAACTTGGTTACTTAGGCCCGTTTGACGGGGCTTTTTTTTTTTTTTTTTTTCAGTTTTGAAAACTGAGAAAAATAAGAGCGTTTGGTAACCATTTCCCTCCCCCCCCCCCCCTTCCTTCAGTTTAAAAAAATCAATTTTTAAATCAAGGCTGTTTTTAAAAACTCTAAAAATGAGTTTTTTTTTTGAGACCACCACCATCACTACCCTCCCACCTCCGGCGACTGCCGACGGCAACCTCTAGCGGCCACCTTCGGCTACCACCACTGGCGGCCGGCGGCCACCTCCGGCAGCCACCAGCCATCGCAGGCCACCACCACTGTCGGCCACCGTCACAACTATCGCCACTGCAAACCACCACCAAAAAAAAAATCTCCAAAAAAAAACTGGGTTATAGAACATACACTTGTTTTTGTAAAAAAAAAAAAATTTAATTGCTCTTTAATTTTTTTTTTGGAAACTGAAAACAAAAAAAAAAGTTTTGTCAAACAGAGCTTTATTTCGGGTACGCCCTTTATATAGATTTTCAGAATCCTTAAATCATAAAGTGGATAATATTTGTGCTTCTGCTCTCTATGCTCATCGATATAGAACAATTTATATGTTCCCTGCTTTTCATTAGTTTATCTTGTTCTTGTTAAAGATGTACAAGTTTGGGTGCAGGAAAGCAAGAACGGTGAGGAAGTAGTGAGAAACAGCAGCAGAAAGAGGAAGAGGCCACGCAAAGCCAAAAGTCTTGCAGAATCAACTGCTTGACAATACTAGGATATGGGGAAAAGCTTTGTAAATTGTACTCGTCATGGAGAGGAATGAAGAGTGCTTGAAATTTAGAGCTCAGAACAGATATAGCACTTAAGTTTTGGTTGGATTAATGAAGATATGCCTCGATATTGTAAGATTACAATACTATACAGCTTGTTCTTTTCCCGGCAAACTACATAATGTTTCGAATAGTATCATTTAGAAGAATTTAAAGTGGTTATTGCATGGAAGGTAGTCTCTGCTTTCATCTCTTTGCTATTGTTGAGGGTATGCGTCACTTCGTTGGGTGTCAGCTAATGAATCCGAGCTTCTTTATCTGCATCTTGAAATTGGTCAGAGCACAAATAAATTTTTTTGAGACTGTCGACATTATCCTTGTTCAAAATTGTGTTAATTTATCTTTGTTGTCCGACAACCAATTGCAGAGAAACCAGAGACATCTTACGTTCAGAAAGATAATAGCTTTCGATACATTACAGAGCTTTCTTGTCCCTTATCTGAAAATCATCTAATAAGATAGGAGGGGGATACAGGCAAGTTAAACCAGCACGATTGGACCTAGAGTTGGGACATTGCCCCAGCTAGAAGGCGCAAGTTTGAAATCACTAGAACATAATTAGTTTGAAGTAGGCGATGGAATCCAAACGAAATTATCTGCTGGAAAAAAATGGCACACTGGTGCAGTCCCTGGCTCAATTCCAAGCACACGGAAGGAAACATGATTGCGACTCCAGTGAGAGGTATCCAAGTGACATACGCTGATGGCGTCCACCCTATCTCCATTTTCACCCGCCAGCAGAACCCTGAGTACCCTGTTCTTACTATCTTGGCTATGACAGTAGAAGACTGCATAAGGGTAAGGCATTGTGTGGCATGCCACCATCTTTCGAGCTGAAATTTCTTGCGGGGCTTCCAAGACAGTATAGTTCTGTAGAAGGGTACTTGACTTGGTCAGATGATTGGTAGAAAGAACTTTGATCTGGGAATCCAACCCAAGAATGTCCTGCGTGAAATCAACCATGGATTCTAAAGAGGTAGCACAGAATTTGGTCTCTCCTACGATGGGCGGAATCTCACACTGTCTAATTGTATCTTCCATGGCTTTTGCTTGAGGAGAGCCTTGAGAAAAAGAGAACCGTTGTAGAAGGTTTGCGAGTTCTTTCAGCGAGAAAGCAATGGCATCTGCTTCCTCTCGAGGTAACATTCGAGGAGAGGAAGAAGGATCTCTCTTTGGGAAATAGATTGGCATTGTTTTTCCTACCTTTAAATCCTCCATAATGAAAAAAACAAGCAGTGAAGGATCCATGTGGGATGAGGGATGAGCATTCACGTGATCATCTCCGTTCTTGTTAACATCCATGCTATGGAGTTGCAAAACATTAGTTCCCTTTGCCGTATCATCAACCGTTCGATGTTCCATGGCTTTCATGCCATCATGGTGGTCCTCATCATCCTGGCCATCTTTGGGGTGTCCTGACATGATTATCCTCTTGGGTTCCTGCAGATTTACCTTTTCGTTTGCATGATTTACCGCCATTTGGTAGTTTCCGGTCGTCCTTGTGGCTCCACTTCTATTGGCATGCTGCAAAACACACTGCAGCATAGTTGAAATACTTTTTCTTCGGTAAACACTAAAGCAACAAGGACTGCTAGCACAACAACAAATCGTTATGATACTCTTTTATCTTATTTTCTGTAGGTTAATATCGTGATTTCTGCTGTAATGAATTACATTGGCTTTAGAATGAAATGATACCTCTGATTTGTCGAGTTGAATAGAGAACTGCAAGCAGAAAATCGAATTCGGTATTTAGAGATTACCAGCATAACCAGCAGGTGAACGAAGAGACTTGTCCAAGAAGCACCCATGCTTTTGTTCTCTTTCTTGAAGCCCTTTCTAGTCTAGTTCTAAAAACAGGATATGAACAAAATGAGACGACTTGCTTGGGAAAAGGTTTGCTTACAGCTGCGGTCATAAAACTTTTTGAGTGTTAAATTAATACCTTGTTGTACTTTTGCTATTAGTTTATGAATATTATAATATGCAGTGTTATCTAGAGTAGTTCTCAAGAAAGCTAGATGTAAGAAAAGCAAGCTTTTGTTTCTTGCAAGAGGAGATCAGTAAATTTGGAACAGAGAGAGAATAGAAACGTAGTGCTCTGTGTGTTTTTGCGTCTTTCTCCTCGTATCCTTCTCAGCTCCTTTAACATCTTTTCACCTATAAGTAGTATGTTGCTATGAGAAAGATAATCATAGAGAAGCGTTTTCCATTAAGTGACGCAGACATGGAATCTATTGGAGACAAAGGGTCACTCACTCAAATTCTCTCTCACAAATATCGTTGTGTCATTCAATTATTTTTGTCTCTAGCAATTATTCATATCTTCGTATATATAAGGAGCATCTCAATTATTCATAACTTTCCACACACACGCCAAAAGAAGGAAGTGCTGATAAGGACTAGAGCTAGTTTCATTTGAAATTCATTGCAGTGGACACATGAATCTTGAGGTTTCACGTCCTTCCAATTCACCTATAAGTAGCAAGTTGCTGTGAGAAGGATAATCATAGTGAAGCATTGAAGAGAGACTTTCCATTAAGTGACGCAGACATGGAATATATTGGAGACAAAGGGTCACTCAAATTCACTCTCACAAATATCGTTGTGTCATTCAATTATTTTTGTCTCTATCAATTATTCAAAACTTCGTATATATAAGGAGCATCTCAATTATTCATAACTTTCCACACACACGCCAAAAGCAGGAAGTGCTGATAAGGACTAGAGCTAGTTTCATTTGAAATTCATTGCAGTGGACACATGAATCTTGAGGTTTCACGTCCTTCCAATTCACCTATAAGTAGCAAGTTGCTGTGAGAAGGATAATCATAGAGAAGTGTTGGAGAGAGACTTTCCATTAAGTCACAGAGACATGGAATCTATTGGAGATAAAGGGTCACTCAAATTCACTCTCACAAATATCGTTGTGTCATTCAATTATTTTCGTCTCTAGCAATTATTCATAACTTTGTACATACGAGGGGCCTCTCAATTGTTCATAACTTTCCACACACAGGCCAAAAACAGGAAGTACTGATAAAGACTAGAGGTAATTTCATTTGAAATTCATTGCAGTGGACACATGACTCTTGAGGTTTCACGTCCTTCCAATTCACCTTAAGTAGCAAGTTGCTGTGAGAATGATAATAATAGAGAAGCGTTGAAGAAAGATTTTTCAGAAAGTTATGCAGACATGTAATCTATTGGAGACAAAGGGTCACTCAAATTCACTCTTACAAATATCGTTGTGTCATTTAATTATTTACGTCTCTAGCAATTATTCATAACTTTGTACATATGAGGGGCGTCTCAATTATTCTTAACTTTCCACACACATGCCAAAAGCAGGAAGTGCTGATAAGAACTAGAGATAATTTCATTTGAAATTCATTGCAGTGGACACATGACTCTTGAGGTTTCACGTCCTTCCAATTCACCTACAAGTAGCAAGTTGCTATGAGAAGGATAATCACTATTTTATTAACATATGAGACCTAAGTACCAATGCACTTGTAACATATGCACCACTAATACACAACTTAATAACCCACTAATACAACAAGAGACTGACATTTTAGTCACGAACAATTCCGTTGCTAAAAGGCCTAAATCCGTCTCAAAAGACTTTTAGCGACGGACGCTCCGTCACTAAAAATCCGTTACCTATAACCCCGTCACCAAAAGTTTGGTGATGGATTTGAAAATTCGTCGCCAGAAGATTGACTTTTATCGATGGGCTGATAAATTAAATTAGCGACGGAATTTCCGTCGCTAAAGATAATTATGTAGTTTAGTTTATTTTTTTCAAAAATTATCAATTTCATAAAATATTTAGCGACGCAAAAGTCAGTCGCTAAAGGTATTACCGACGGACTTTTAGCGAGGGAGTACGCGTCGCTAAAAGTCCCTTGACAAAAATAAAGGACTTATAGCAACGAAATATACGTCGTTAAAAGTTCATCGATAACACCTTTAGTGACGGACTTTTTCGTCGCTTTATATTCTTTAATTAAAAACTTTTAACAACGGATTAAAATCTCTCTAAAAGTCAATTAATTTTTTAATTTTTTTAATACCCAATCCTATAATTCAAATTCTTAATCTAACAATCCATTCTTAATCCACATTAGGGTTAATCAGCAATTATTTAACCTAAAATAAACATATATATATATGTGTGTGTGTGTGTGTGTGTGTGTGTACATATACATATATTAATTGACAAATAAAATGTATACAGAGTTCAGAAGGGTACGAGAGCAGGATACAAATAAAGTATGGGTAGGGAGGGGAGGGCACGAGAGGGGGATACAAATAAGGAAGGGGATTCGCTCAAGTCCAGGAGGGCACGAGAGGGGAAGGGCTTAGGGTCAGTGAGACCGGAATCTAGATCCTTCTGATCGTCCTCGTCCATGGGGGTACTGTCATCCAGATCCGGCTCGATATGTCTAGCAGCAGTGTTCTGCAGGTATTTACGGACACATTAATCTCAATAGTAATTGTAAGTCGTGTTTAGTTCATGTGTATATTGACTACATAAATAATTATTTATACTTGATCCTCACGTGCCCTGATCATCCTGAACACCTCCTCGTCGACGAATATCATTCTCGTGTAATTGTCGCTCCGCAGTCAGTGTCTGTGTTTATGAAGAGATAGCAAGGGCTGGGGGCGCTCTTATCACGATATGTGCACTCGTCCTAGGCAGGCTGCGTACGCTCCCTTTTGGCCTATTGACGACCCCTGGGGTATTTAGCCACCGTTTCAATCCCCGGTACTTGTTCCTGTACTAGTGAACGCTAATGGCTGTCTGAACTGCTGCCCAGACTCCCTGATTTGTTCATACGAGGCCTGCAAAACAGTGATTTGACATCGAAGATATTAAGGCAACATGCATCGAAAACATTGCCAAAAGTTTAAGATAAACAAATTAAACATGTCACACAAATCACTATTAGAAAGAAGTAATTAAATCAAGTTTATTTTCCATTAGTTATTTTCATAACTAGCAATTATTTTCATCTCTAGCACAATGCCAAAAGTAGGAAGTTCTAATAAAGATTAGGAGAGTGTTTGGATGAGGGAATTGAACTGAAGATTTTTTTTTTATAGAGGATTTTAAAATACATTGTATAGAATTTCTTGTTTGGATACTTATTGTAAGATGGATTTACCAAATTTTAGCATAGATTTGGAAAGTTGATTTGGTGTGCTAAAATCCTCTCTAAAAATAACTATTTGTCAAATCTCTTCCACAAATAAAGTCTCCATAATTTTAGGTAACTTTATCCATAAAAAAGGACTCTCTCTCATTAGTTTGTACCTATACAGTATCAAATTATCTAGATTTAAATTTTCAATTGCATATCTACATATAAATACTCGCTTCTACAAAATCGTCGAAACACAAAATTTGCAATTTGTAATTCAATGAATTTTAAAATGAATGAATTTTGATACTTTGAAATTATTCATCCAAACATACTCTAGACGTAATTTAATTTGAAATTCACTGCAGCTAGCGGACACATGAATCTTGAGGTTTCACCAAATAATTTGTCCTTCCAATTCACCTATAAGTAGCAAGTTGCTGTGAGAACGATAATCATAGAGAAGCATTGAAGAGAGACTTTCCATTAAGTCACGCAGACATGGAATCATCTTTTGCTCTATTCGCTTTCCTCTCACTCCTCCTGGTAAGCATTCTTCCTAGACAGACTAAGAGAGAATTTATTTAGTCACCCTTTTATATTATGCAACTTTAAAACTAATATAAATTACAATAACAGCAAACTCAAAATTTAAGGAGCTCAAACGTTTGATCAGCAAATAACGATCAAGGTTTCTTATGCTTTTAGAAACTGATGATCTTGTTATTAGTTACAGTCCGAGCTGCTCATCACTTGCCTCTCGGCTCGTTATACAAATGAGTCGAGCTCGCGCTTGACCAATGCTTGTTTGACAACTGAGCTCTACCCGGCTCGGCTCATTTATACACTCGAGTGGAGCTCGGACATTCAGTCAGTGCCAAGGCCATCCTTGGGCTAAGTACTGTTTTAGGTTTATTTGGGTAGAACTCCTATTGTCATACCAACCTTAGGAAGAGTTTCTGGCCTCGATCTTGACTGCATTCAGTTAGGGTACTCATTTTCCTTTGAAAGCCATCCCATCCAGTGTATAGCTTCTTTATCACGTAAAGGAGTCGAGCTTGAACAAATGATCTGAACAAAACATCATTTGTTAATCGAAACCCCAAAAAAGGCTCAAATAAGTGGGCAACGCTGGACTCCATTTCACTCAACTTATTTGTCCTTCTGATATACGATAACCTTTGCAAGGATTTTGAATGATTTTATATATAGTTCATGAAATCTCCCATTGAGCAGATTGCAAGCACTGAAGAAGCAAGACCAAATCCGGGAGAATACTGGCAAGGTATAATGAAAGATCAGTCAATGCCGGAAGCAATTCAAGGCCTTATACACGGGGGTACGGTGACACCTCTCTCCAGAAAAAAGGTTGACTGTCACACATCAACAGAGGGAAGAAACAATATTCAGCTTGCTTCTGGTGATGATTTCGAACCAAGGCCAACCGTTTTAGTTTACCTCGATGATGAAAAGCTAACAGAAGATAAATCTTTTATGCAAGAGGAAAAGTCATATGTCAAGGATTTCGAACCAAGGCCAAACGCTTTATCTTATGTGGATTAGGGTTCTAGTAAGTCCGACGCAGTGTTGTCCATTTGTGTGTCTCTCAAGTGCGTGTTGTACAAGTGATTACAATTACTTAATAAAGAGTACTTTGTGGTAATTGTCATTGAAATTTAATCAAACAGATAGATGTACGAGTCTTTATGGTAAGCACAAACTTTTGGAGATATCTCAATGTTCTTTACCCTTTCAAGAGTGAAAAGTGTTTGATATAAAGTTGGAATAAAGCTTATTCATGAATCTAAACAGGGCACAAGTGTCAACCTCATATTGATTGGCTCACTTATTTACTTTTAATCCATCTGTATCTCACGAATATAAAAAAAAAATCATAATATAATATCTCACGTCACATGTGAGATGGTTTGTGATTGGCCTTATAAAACTCTGCTCATGATCTCATAAGTATCTACTTGACTAATCTTTTTGAGGTGGGATTGCCTTGTGGTGGGGTCGTGGACCCGTTATACATAATGCCGCCAAATATAAGTTTACGCATGAACAATATCACCCAATTGTGGATTAAAAAGAACTATGATACGTTCAACTTAAAATTCGGAAATAAATTACTAATCCTTTGATTGACAGACCAGGAGTACTATGACTCACCTGAGTGTGTGAATGTGAATTAAGTTTCATTTGTATCAAGGCCTACAATCGAGCAAAAATATTTAACGTTTTACTGCCACATTCTTTCTCTTACTTTTCAATCACTCGCTATTTTTCAAAACATTTTTATGGATCAACCGGTTCCTATTTGTCTCCTGACAGAGCCACCACCACCCTCTTCAGAGCACCACCAAACGAATCCGCCGCCAACAACAATTTTAAAAGAGAAAACATCGTTCAAAATTCTAGTACCCTGGCTGATACAATACCCTTTTCCCCCTTGTTAAGTCCCTAGATGACACACTGACAGTTTATAGAAAAAATTTCTTCCTCAACCTTGTACCTATCAAAGTTTGAAACTTGGGAAGCAAATCTGATCGGAGCTTTTGCCTTTTTGCCTCCATGAATTTCATATCTAACTTTAACCTGCTTGCATCTTAAATTACATTATCTCTTATCACTCATCTTCTGATAATTAGCTTGCAAAATTTACAAAAGTACACAAACATTGGAGACTCGTGCTCTTTACCTTCATTCTTTTGTTAAAGGACGGCAAAAATCTAAGCTCAAATTTGCAAGTTTCAAATTTAATAACTAAGGTGAAAAAGAACATCATGAGTGTGAAGTATCTTCATTTATATCCCCGATACAGTGTCAAGTGAGACATAAGTTACAGTAAATGAGAAAACTTATACACAATCCTAGTCATGACATGACATACCGTGCATCTCTTGTTTGTTGGCAGTTGTTCAAAGCATTGGCAGAAGAAAGTAAAAAAAGGTATGTTGGGGTTAGAATGGAGGCATACCTTTGGTCAAGTGCTTAAATATTCAAAGCAAACTGCGGAACCAGTAGTGGCCACTGGCAAGTGTCTTTTGTTTTCCAAAGTTGCTGAGAATGACTATTGATGATGCGGAAAATGGTTCGATGCTACGTGGAGGTGCCACAAAGGATGCGGTCTGAGTCAGCTTCCAGGTAGGCAACGCGAGAGACAGCAAGGACGGCGTAAGGGCTGAGGGCAAGGCTCCTCAGACAGGTGGTGAGGACTGGCAGCACTGCGCAGGCAGGGCGACGACGAACAGGACTGACGTTCTACAGTCGCGACAAGGGTACGGAGTCAAGGGTCCGTAGACGGGAGTCCAAGTATATTTCTCTCACTAGAATTCCAGAGAGAATGTCTTTTTTAGAGAGAGAAAGTGAAAAGTCCAAATGAGCCAAAGATCCTTAAAAAAGCTCCAAAGTCCACTATTTATAGGCAAAAATGCGCATGTGTCATAAGTTGACATGTGTCACCCCCCGGGAACGACACGTCGCCAGGGGGGGCCAACGCACCGACCCTCCGTTGGACTGCCGGCTCCTAAGTTCGTGCTGCCCTGCCCTTGCAACATCTCTCTGCCTGTCTGAGGAGACTGATCATGCCGCAGTAGCATGGTCAGAGTAGCCCGTTGCCCCAGCCTCCAGTCCAAGCCCTTACTGAATCCCACTGGCCTGGCAGCGGTGGGAAAGACCCAACGCCCAGCTGCCAGGTGGATTAGGCAGGATGCCCTTCCGAAGACCTGCTCCCATCTCGGAGTGACCCGGGGGTCATAATCCTTAGGGGTGCCGACGCGAGCCCCCAGTGCCAGAACACGTAGGCCAGTCGCGCAGGCACCCCGGCGGAGATAGTGTTCTGGAGGAGTAGCCTATCCCGTGAGCATAAAACATGGTTGCAGCGCATGGTGCGCGGTTGAGTGCGGGCGACGAGGGTCGCAGAGTGATCTCCGAGCGACAAGGGTCGTTGCGTGGATGGCGCGTGACCGTGAGCGACGGTTGTCATGGCGACAGAGCGGCCACAAGTGACGGTCGTCGAGACTACGAGCGACGGTCATCGCGACGAAGGAGCACGTCGAGGGTGACGGTCGTCGCGACTACGGCGGAGCGCGGTCGCGAGCGACGGTCGTCGTGACAGCGGAGCACGGTCAAAGGTGACGGCGTCGATATTCAAGGCAGGTGGCCGACCCCTAAGGGAGGCCGACCCCTTGGGGTGGCCGACCCCTCCAGGGTGGCCGACCCATTGGGGTGGCCGACCCCCAAGGGTGGCCGACCCCTAAGGGAGGCCGACCCCTCCAGGGTGGCCGACCCATTGCGGTGGCCGACCCCCAAGGGTGGCCGACCCATTGGGGTGGCCGACCCCCAAGGGTGGAAGGCACGCCGAAGTCGCTTCACGAATGGTTCTCGTGACTTGAGCATGCGTTGCTTTGACCGGCCCTCGAGCGTTGAAAAGTTGACCGCTGACTGGGTGATGTGTCGTGCAAAGTGGGTCCCTTAGCGGGTCCCTGGGGTGCGACCAGAATAGAGTATGAACAACTATTATCTAACAAATTGCAAGAAAATTAGTGGACACATGTGCATGCATACATGCGCATACTAGCTATGAACATTTTCAATCCAAAATGACACTGTTTTCCTCATAAAGCATTCAATCCAAGCATTTTTTTTGCAACTGAAACTTTCTGCGTAGAAATCGCATAGTCCTCTTATCTCTTTTTGTCAAATCAACAATCTTGATACAAAGCAGAAAAACAACATAAAATGTTTGGGATCAACGTAATGGGAAGCTTTGGACATAACAATATATGAGGCTTACGTGATTGTGCAGATTTATACGAGGCATATTGGTTCTTCTTAACTGAGGGGTTTTTAGTTTGCAAAGACTTGCATTTCTTCGCATATTAACAGAGTGGAAGGATCATAATATACCCTCTTACAAAGTCTTGCATACATACATACATACCAGTGGAAGGAGCAAGGTAGAGCTGACAATTAAGAGCAAACCACCTATTCAGGAGGTGGAGTGAAGAAGCGTTCAGCTCTTGCTCTACTTGCCTCTTAACTAGGAAAGACTACTCCCCTGCTTAGGTAGCTTTGTATTGTGAACTCTTACACTTGACTATACAGATCTGACCTTTTTTTTTTCATTGTAGATGAAGTTTGTACTTCATATTTGCTTGCATGATCTCTCTCTCTCTCTCTCTCTCTCTCTCTCTCTCTCTCTCTCTATATATATATATATATATATATATATATATATATATAAATATATATGTGTGTGTGTGTGTGTGTGTGGGCGCGCGCGCGTGGTATGTGTGTTGCTTTTAGAACTATGGCTGGCCTATTTAACGCGAAGCTATATAGTTTTCAATTGTGAAAAAACTTACCAAATTTTGTTCGTAGAGAAGGGAAATTGGTAATTATATTGTTGGAAGAAATCATAACTTGTGCTGTCATTTAGCTTTTGTTTCCTATCTAAAAAGGATAACAGAATAACTTAGAAGTTTCATGCTCCAAACCTAAAGAAAAAGTCGCTGCCCAAGAGTTGTGGTCTTTTACTTTATCTATTTCTGCAGTATATTTGATGATGCCCAAGATTCATGTTTGGTTCGGGAAGGAAAAAATGAATTTTGAAATGAATGGAAAGAGAATCTACTTTCATTAAGTGATTTATTAGATAATAAAAAACAGATGGTCTTGAATAGTATTTGAAATTCAGAAGAACTGCATGGGGGCCTCAGTAGTGTGTTAAGAACAAGGGCTAGACAGTAGCATAACATTGGAACTCAAAGAGGAGTTGTAGAACAATCGGATCAAATTCACCTCCCATGTCTCAAAATGGCCCTAGTGACTTTTCCCCTACATGCTAAAGACACTGAATTAGCCGATCACTATCTACAGTTTGCGAGCTAAATCATATAACCTCTAATATCTCAAAGTATATGGTCCTAATGCCTATTCTTCATATGCTAAAGATGCTGAGTCAGCCGACCACTATCTAAAATATAGGAGTGGAAAGCTGGTTTAGTTATCTATCCAACAATAAAAAATAAAAAAGAAAGAAAGAAAGAAAATGTCACAACATACCTCCTGTCATCTTTGGCCTTCTTTAGTTCCAAGGCTTGCAACGGCAAGTGAGTTTGCATCACTGCTTCTCCGTTTCCTGTTTTTGGAAACCTTCTCAACATTCAGTGCTTTTTCTTCGGTAGTAAGTCGTGCATATCGATTCATTTCGTAAGTGCGATTGAGCATCCTCCTTTTCTCTACATGTAATACGATGGTTTCCATTTTGTTACGGCCTATGTGATTAAATATGTTTGGGTTCCTGCTGATTTAACTTTTTTTTTTTTTGCATGATCCTGATGATTTACCGCCATTTGGTAGTTTCCGGTCATCCTTGTGGCTCCACTTCCATTGGCATACTGCAAAACACACTGCAGCATAGTAGAAATACTTTTTGTTCGCTAAATACTAAAGCAACAAGGACTGCTACCACAATAACAAATCGTTATGATACTTCGCTCTAGGTTAATATCATGATTTCTGTGGTAATGAATTACATTGGCTTTAGAATGAAATGATACTTCTGATTTTCGAGTTCAACAGAGAACTGCAAGTAGAAAATCGAATTCGGTATTTAGAAGCATAACGAGCAGGTGACGGAAGAGACTCGTCCAAGAAGCACCCATGCTTTTGTTCTCTTTCTTGAAGCCCCTTCTAGTTCTAAAAACAGGATATGAACATGATGGGACGACTTGCTTGGGAAAAGCTTTGGTTACTGCTATGGTATGAAAAAGTTTTGAGAACAGAAGCCTGTGTTGACGTGAAACCCCAAGCAATCGAGAACGCTATAATTCGACTGCAACTGTTACAAAATTTGTCAAAAACGAAAACTTAGCGACAATTAGACAACAGCTTTCGTTCTTTGCTGCTGGATTGTCTGCTTAAAGTTTCTATCAAAGTGAGATGTCAATATTTCTGATTTCTTTATTTATTCATGTGTTTACGTGTGTACAGTATGCCTTTTAAACTTCATTCTTGTATGACTATTATTAAAATCTCACGTGATTAGCCCTCGAATCGAGTTAAATAAGAATCATGGCTTCAAATCTTCATCATATGCTTGGTACAGCTAAAAGGTGTGGAAGTTAAGTAATGAGAAAAAAAAATCTACTATAAAACAAACACTCTACTATTAAGAAACAAAAGAAATATGATATTATTGGAATGTCGATATCTTGAGCATATTATAAGTATTGCAGGATTTCATGCCAGATTTGCCGACGTCCTTTACAATTAAGAAACTGACGAGAATGATAATGCAGATAAAGACATGGGTGTGTTTCTAATGTGCTAGAGAACAGAACACTTATTGATCTCTTTGCTTTAGAAGGTGTTTGAGATTAATTATAAATTGTTTAAATTTGATAAAATCTAGATTAAATCAGTTTTGAAGTATTTGGCAAAAAAAAAAGTAAACTGATTAAATTCGCTCCAATGTGCTCAAAACTGATTAAATCTATAATCCTCATTTTTTTTATTAAGATTTAATCAATTTTGGAGATTCAGGTTCGACCAAAAGATTTACCAAAAATAGTATTAAATGCTTAATTTTAGTTTAAATACACTATATGGTAACTTTAGAACTTTAATCTATTTTTGTTCGAACAATTTCAATAAATTTTAATCTACTACGTTTAAAATGGATTAAAGCTGATTTTAAAAACTAATTCTGATTTAATCGAAACTTATTCTTAAGAATCAATCTTAAGCGGTCTCTTATTTTTATCTCTAGCAATTAATTATTCATAACTTCATTGCAATGGCCGCATGAATCTTGAGGTTTCACCAAATAATATGTCCTTCCGATTCACCTATAACTAGCAAGTTTCTTTTTTTTTTTTTGGTTGGAGAGTAAGGGGTATCCTTGGGCCAGCTTTAACGTCAACCGAGACTAAGTCCCCTCCCCGAGCGATCTTAAGGGAGCATCCCCACATCGGCCTGGTGCATTCAGAATATTTTTTTTCCTCTGGGTGCTGGCCCCGAGACTTGAACTTAGGAAGTCAAGATAGGGAGCATACCTCTATGATCACCGGGCCAACCCTTGGGATTCCTATAAGTAGCAACTTGCTCTGAGAAGGATAGTCACAAAGAAACGTTGAAGAGAGACTTCCCATTAAGTCACGTAGACATGAATTCATCTTTTGCTTTATTCGCTTTCTTCTTACTCCTGGTGAGCATAAGCATTCTTCCTAGAAAGATTAAGATAATTTCTTTAGTCATCCTTTTCTCTTATATGCAACGTTGAAACTTATAAAAATTACAATGTCAGCTAAACTCTGGATTTAAGGAGCTCAAACGTGAGATCAACAAACATAACGATGAAGGTTTCTTTTGCTTTTAAAAAGTGATATTTTCTTATTAGTTGCTTATACTATGTCAAATCACGTTCCAAGTCCAACGTACTTCCAGAACTGCAAACAATCCGAGCAGCTGCTCACTAGACTCTCAGCTCTTTATAGATCACAGTCAAGTTCGAGTTTGAATCGAGCTTGTTTGACAATTGAGCTCTACCCGGCTCGGCTCATTTATGTACTCGAGTGAGGCTCGGACATTCAGTCAGTACCAAGGCCACCCTTGGGCTAAGGTGGGATACTGCCCAACATGTTCTTGGTGAAAATGTTGCTTCTACTACAATTTTTGTATTTTCTTTTCCATAAACAAGAACGAAACAATCTGCCCACTTTTAAGAGATTATTGCAATTTGCCCATTATTGTTTTAGGTTTTCTGGGGTTGAACTCCTATTGTCATGCCAAACATAGGAAATCTTTCTGCTCTCTTCACTGCATTCAGTACGATACTCATTTTCCTTTGAAAGCCATCCCATCCAGTGTATAGCTTCTTTATCACGTAAACGGTCGAGTTTGAGCAAAAGATCATTTATTAATCCAACCGCCAAAAAGGGGTCAATTAAGCGGGCAGTGCTTGACTCCATTCGACTGAACTTGTTTGTCCTTCTGATATACGAGGCTTGTGTATAACCTTTGTAGGGATTTTGGATGATTTCATATAGTTCATAAAATTTACCATTGAGCAGATTGCAGGCACTGAAGAAGCAAGACCAAATCCGGGAGAATACTGGCAAGGTATAATGAAAGATCAGCCGATGCCGGAAGCAATTCAAGGCTTTATCCACAGGGGTACCGTGACACCTCTCTCCAACAAAAAGGTCGACTGTCACACATCAACAGAGGGAAGAAACAATATTCAGCTTGCTGATCAGGAGAAGCCTTCTGGTGATGAATTTGAACCAAGGCCAAATGTCTCAGTCTATCACGATGATGAAAAGCTGACAGAAGATAAATCTTTTGTGCAAGAATTTGAACCAAGGCCAGCTTACCATGATGATGAAAAGCTAACAGAAGATAAATCTTTTGTGCAAGAATTTGAACCAAGGCCAAATGTATCAGCTTACGATGATGACGCTAATCTGAAAGAGGATAAGTCATATGTCAAGGATTTCGAACCAAGGCCAAACGTTTCTGTTTATCACGTTTAGGGTGCTAGTAGGTCCGACGCAGTATTGTCCATTTGTGTGCCTCTCAAGTGTGTGGTGTGCGAGTGATTACGATTACTTAATAAAGAGTACTAGACACTCTTTTTTTGCCTCTTTTTTTTTAAATTAAAAAAAAAAGGAGCATTTGGTAACCATTTTTTTTCAATTTAAAAAATCAGTTTTTAAACTGAAGAGTAAAAAAAAACCCCAAAAACTGATTTTTTTTTTCACTTTTGGTTTTTTTTTAGACCACCACCACCACCCTCCCACCGCCGACAGCCACCTCCGGCCGCCGGTGCTGGCAGCCACCTCCGGCCGCCGGCCACCACCGCCGGTGACTGCAGGTGGACCTCCGGCCGTCGGCTACCACCACCGCCACCGCAAACCACAAAAAAAAAAAGTCAAAATAAAAAGGGTTACCAAACACCAAAAAAAAAATCTCAAAAAAAAGGGGTTATCAAACACCCACTTGTTTTTATAAAAAAAAAAATAAAATTAAGCAGCTCTTTAAAAAACTGCTCTTTAAAACTGAAAACCAAAAAAAAAAAGTTTGTCAAACGAACCCTAAGTGGTACTTGTCTTTGTATATTATCAAACAGATAGACGTAGGAGTCTTTATGGTAAGCACAAACTTTTGGGGATATCTCAATGTACTCTACCCTTTCAAGAGTGGAAGTGTTTGATATATAAAGTTGGAATAAAGCTTATTCATGAATCTAAACAGGGCACATGTTCGAGGAAGAAATTTTTTTCTATAAACGGTCAGCCAGGGTACTAGAACTTTGAACAATGTTTTCTTTTTTGAAATGGTTGTCGGCAGCTTATTCGTTTTGTGGTGCCTCCGAAGTGGGTGGTGGTGCCTCTGTCAGGAGACGAAATAGGAACCGGTTGATGCGTACAAATGTTTTGAAGAACAACGACTGACCAAAAAGTGAAAGAAAGAACGTAGTAATAAAAAGTTAAATATTTTAGCTCGTTTGTAGTCCTTGATACAAACGAAACTTAATTCACATTCACACAGTTAAGTGTAATTTATTCTTGAATTTTAAGTTGATCGCATCATGGTTCTTTTTAATCCACAATAGGGTAATACAGTTCATGCAAAAATTTATATTTGGCGGCATTATGTGTAACGACCCAGTCCACGACCTCACCACAGGTCATTGCTCCCCTCAAAAGGGTTAAAGTAGATATTTATGAGATCATGAGTAGGGTCTTATAAAGCCAATCACAAATTATCTCACTCCGATATGAGATGTCAGATTACAATTTTCGTGATATTAGTGTGATAGAGATGGATTAAAAGTAAATTAGTGAGCCAATCAGTATGAGGTTGAAACTCAAACTGAATTGCAATTGCATGTCTGCAGACAATTTCTTCACGTAATTTTTTCTTTTTTTACTAAGGTGGTGTATGATAGCAAACTACAAAATAGGTTTGTATGACTAAGGTGGTGCAGTAAATTAGTGAGCCAATCCGTTAATGCTATAAAGAGATAAATATCATATTTATCTTATTGGTTAAAAACTTTAAGGTGGTGAATGACATTTTTTGAACGTCGTGATCACATAAAATGAAAAGATAATAACAAGAATAATCATTGTTAAATTAGTCTTATTGTTAAATTAGTCTTTTAGTTATATCCGTACTTAAAGAGAATACGTGTCACCTTCCTATTTGTCAATAATTAAGTTTCTAAAAAAAAGAAAATAACACTCCTATTTGTCAATAAATAAGTATTCTAAAAGTAAGTAAATAACACATAGCAATTTGTGAATGTAAAAATGTACCCTTCTACACATAGCTTTTGTATTGTAGCTCTGATATGGAGAAACCTTAAAATACGACAAGGGAGGAAGAGGGTAAAAAATTCACAACCAAGAATGAAACTAACTAGGATCAAAACCAAAAAAGGGTATAATAAATTGAATGCCTACTTTCATACCTTGTTATACTTTCATACCTTGTTATACTTTTCAAACCTCGGGGCCTAAAAGTGCATAAAGCAAGTATATAATGATATTAAAATAAATGTCCAAAAAGAAAAGGGGAACAGAGATGTTCTTAAATTATGTTTGGGATTAGAGTTGTCAAATGGGCCGGGCGGCCCAGCCCGGCCCGGCCCCTTTTTGGCCCGGGCTTGGCCCGGCCCATACATGAACAGTGCTGGCCCGGCCATTTTGGGCTTAGGGCCAGGGCCTGGGCCAGGCCTGAATTTTTCTGAAAAAAGCCCGGGCCCGGCCCGGCCCGATAACGGCCCGAAAAAAGCCCGGGCTTGGCCCGGGTCAGGCCCGGCCCGGGTTTGGCCCAGTTCTGGCCCGGGTCAAAGTGGCCAGAGAACTGTTTTTTCTTTTCTTCTTCCAACGACAAGCCCGTGTACGAATAAAAAATGAAAAAAAAAGAGGTAAAGAAATAAAGTGACGCGTTTGACCATTTCTAATCGCAACATGGGGATTAAGCTAACTTGACTTGTGGGTGGGTCAAGATTGAGACTTCTTCATCACTTCCACACTTTGCTCTTGAACCCATTTGTGACTGGCCTTCATCACAAAAAATCACCCCTTTTTCAACAAGTTTGCTGCAACAACTACTGTAATACCAAGTCATTAGTGAGAGCACTCTCTGTATCAACAGCAACAAAAATGGTCAAGGCCATTAGGGTTCATGAAGTTGGTGGCCCTGAAGTCCATTTCTCTCTGTCTCTCTCCCGGTATCTGTGTGTGGATATCATACTTAACATATGAAGTTTGCGATTTAATTCGCTGGCTCTTTTGAAAGTAGCCACTAAATATTGAATAACAAGAAAATGCCCAAAAAAAATTTTAAAAAAATAGGCCCGGGCCTGGCCCAAGCCCGGCCCTAAATGTTGGGCCTAGGGCCTAGGCTTGGACCGGGCCCAGATATCCCCAGAGCCAGGCCCGGCCCGGCCCGATTGGCAGTCCCCTTGGCCCGGGCCCGGCCCGTTTTGCTCGAGGCCCGATGGGCTTGGGCCGGGCCGGCCCAAGCCCGGCCCATTTGACACCTCTATTTGGGATGGATTTTAAGACGATTAATGTTGAACAATCAGGTTAGAAAAATAAGATAAGTGCTTATAAGAAAAAAAAACTATAATGTTTAAATTAGATCGCAAAAATTAAACATAGCAAACTACAAAATAGCAAACTATAATGTTTAAATTCAAGTAGAAGGTCACATCAATCATATATTTGACTTTGAATTGCACCAGCCACATCATCCGGCCTTATTTTCTCTCTCCCCTTCCCCCCTAACTTTACCTACCAATTTCCTAAATTCTGGATAGCAGCTTAATCTTGATAAATCCATTCTTGTGGTTAGGCAAATTGCTCTCATTCATTTTCTCAAAACCAAATAATCATCTAGGCCCAACAGTTACAAACTTCCATTTTTAAAGCTTTTCATCTCTCTCCACTCACTTCTCCTACTACTCATCCCTCCTATCAGGAACGTATCCCCACTTTCCGCAACCTACAAACCCTTCTTCCGATCAAGCTTCATCCCGAGATCTTTTCTACTCGACGCCCCACCCCTAGTACCAGGCCCTTATGTGTTCATATTCATATAGCGACAAGCTAGAATGCCGAGTCTCTATTAACTGGCGAGGGATGTATAATTGTGACCACTACTGATGGGCATTGTCTCGGACGCATCAGTGTTACGGGCTCTGCTTGCACTATCTATATTACAGTCTTGTCATTGGGCCAATGCCAACAGAATTTCTACTTTGTATCTCTATACTAATAATGGGCCTATCTTATCAGAGATGTGAGCGTTGAGGAGATCCGCAACGAGGTGAAGCCATTAGTATATGATGATGATATATGCACTGAATGCTCCTTTTTTGAAGAGTGCAGTGTTTCTTTGGGTGATCCAGACTTAGTTTTAGAGACCGAAGTGTTTGCTCAACATGCAGTTGCAGTAGACCGTTCCACCAACTTGGAGTAACCGTCGCTTTTAAAAAGCCTATGGGAAGATCACCCGATGACGCCACCGCCACTTTCCACCCGCCACCACCAGCATCGCCCTTCCGCTTTTTTTTCCCTTCCTAATTCACATACCACCACTTCCCCCACAACCCAAACCACCACTGCCGCCCCCTTCCCCTCTGTTGCCCCCACTTTCAGACAACCACCACCGCTTCTTAACCCAAATAGCAGTTATCATTCCTTTTCCCAAAACTCGCCGGCGGCGTTGTTGGAAAAAATTTCAAAAAGCAAATATATAGTATGTCAATGAGCTCAAAAATGAAAGAAAATAAAAACATAAGAATAATTACCTCAGTCGTTTATGGACATAAACTTTTTCATTTACCTCAAAGCTCTTTTAGAATGCGGCATTCTCACCGTACAAGATACAATTAAGGGTCCAAAGAATCTACCTTGAACACCTTTGAAACAAGTATGTTACCACTGGGTTGAGGCGCGGACTAGGTCGCTCTCTTTAAGACGGTTCGTGTCCCTACGGAATATTACCGGTGCAATAGGTATCAGCACGCCGCTTCCAGGATATAATAGCCCCGCTTATAACACTGTTGTGTCTTCTCTATGTTTGCACTACTAGAGAAGACGAAGCTTCACACAACACCCCTCTTTGTCCAAATGTGCATTACTAGGATAAACTAAAAACTTAGTAATTCTGACATGGCAATGAAGGAGTGTTTTTCCTAAAAGTACTTTTCACTAAACCCTCATTTGTATTGTAAAATATTTATAGATGGAGAGGGCTTCTGGCCATTTTAGAACTCAAGCAATCTTGTGTAAAAAGCATCAGTCAAATTGAGAGACCACCTTCTGAAAATATATAACCATATATGTAACGGTTAGAGGCAATATCTGATTACCAGGATAAAAGCCATTATTCTCTCCATAATTGGCCTTTAATCCATCCGCCGGCTATCATAAGAAACATGCCATGCCTTCTAACAGCTAGAGTAATGATAGTCAATAGCTAATTACTTCCCATCTTCAATAAGAAAATTAATAGTATTTTATGAGAAAAATAAATAATTTGTAACGCCCACAATAAATCCTTAACATAATAATTATTTTTATTAAAATACTCCATCAGGCGTTGCTTCCTTTCCCATTCCCGTTATCTCCATTTCCCTAACAACCGCTACCACCAACTTTTTCACCCAAAACACCGTCGTCTTCCCCATTCGCATATTCGTCACAGTTGCTCCACTGAAGTGACTTTTTTCCCCTTAATTTGTCCCCGCTTTCTCTAATGGTGGTGATTGACAATTGGTTGGCGGTGATGCAAGGCGATATTGGTGATTTGGTTATGCAACACTCAGTCAGCGAAGTACAGTGTTGAACCCTTTGCCCTAGCTTTCAATGGGCTGGGTAATGGGGAAGGGGCGGCGTGTATGGAGACAGGTGGCATGGGTGGCATAAGTCAGAGAAAAGATTGAGAGATAACAAAGTCTGACCCGTGCCTACGAAGAAGGATTATATATATATATATATATATATATATATATATATATATATATATATATATATATATAGGTGTCAAATGGGCCGGGCTTAGGCCGGCCCAAGCCCATCGGGCCTCCATCAAAACGGGCCTGGCCGGGCCAGAATGTAGGGATATCTGGGCTCAGTCCAAGCCCAGGCCCTAGGCCTAACATTTAGGGCCTGGCTTGGGCCCGAGCCCAATTTTTTTTACTTTTTTTTTCATTTTCTTGTTATTCAAGGTAAAGGCTTTAATTACGGTAATTTGTTGTTATAATTTAAGCAAATTGTACTCTAGGCATATCCAATAATCACAATTTAACGAACCTAATCTTTATCCTTTTATTTCATTATAAATCATATACATTGAAGATAAATATGTTTATAGGCCCTCCTCCTTTTATCCGGGCTTGGGACCGGCTGCTTGTAAACAAACAGGCGAAGTTACCTATTTTTTTATATATACGAAAAAATATTTATCTTGCTTGTAAAAACTTATTATATATATATATATATGTGTGTGTGTGTGTGAAAAAAATACTATATTTTGTGAGAAATTTTATTCTTAAAACTTAAGAGAAGGAAAATAAAAAGAAATTACCTAATCATCCGGAAGTACTTCAACATCCGAGTCACTGCTCTTCCTATCATCAATCGGTTTATCTTGCTCGCGGTATTTCGCATCAAGATAATCCTTCCAACATACACATAGCTCGAGCGACTCGGGGTTAAGACGACTCCTCCTGTCATCCAAAACCCTCCCGCTCGCTGAAAATGCCGACTCTGAAGCAACCGTGGAGGCTTGCACTGGCAGTACATCCCGTGCAATTTGAGCTAAAGTTTTATACATGTTTTGATTTTGTTTTCAAAAATTTAACAAATTAAAATTAACATGTTCTTGCATTGATAAATCAGCATAATGATCAGTATTTGAATATACACCAATCTCATTAAAAGAGAAAAAAGTATACGAACCTGCCGAATTAGAAGTACCTTCACCTGGTAGTTGTCTTGCTACTAGATGTTCAAAGCCCTTAAGGTATGGCGCATAATACCTCTCAGCAGTCGATGATGAAGCTCGTCCGCGCACGTCAGCAGAATTACGATAGAGGTTGAACAGTTCCTCAAATGTCTTGCTCACTTTCGCTGTGAGTGCGGTTGTATCCTCTACTGGGTAGCACATTAATATCGATATCTCTTGTATCGAGACGTTCACGCCATGCAACTTTAACCTAGGATCTAAACAAGTAGCAACAGCAAAAATAACAGGCAGTTCACTCCAATATTTATTAAACTTTTTATCCATCACTTTTACTATTTCCTCAAAGGGTCCTATATATCTCCATTTTGTTAACATTGTAGCCATCTTGAGAATTTCTATTACAGCGAGAGGAGAGGTGGGATAGTACGTACCAGACAATAAATTGGTAGACGTGTAAAATACCTCTAAAAATTCAGCTAGGTATGTGGCCATCTGCCATTCCTCTTGAGTTGGCAATATGTTTAAGCATATGGTATGTAGAGTTCCACCTGTGGACCACATCTGTAACTGCTCTCCTGCGAGGCATATTATATTCAACACACAACGTTTTAAATTGTTGTGTTCTCGGACTCGAACTATTAACATACGCTGTCATACCCCTCATTTTGACAAGAATATCTCCTGCAGCAGCTAAACCATCTTGAACAATTAAATTAATTATATGACAAACACAACGAACATGAAATAATTTACCAGAAAGTACAGGTTTGAGGCTCTCCTGTAAAGCATCAACAGCAGCTGTATTGTTAGAAGCATTATCAAAACTAATACTCATAATCTTATCCTTTAATTTAAACGTGGTACATGCTTTTAATATAATACTAGCAATGTTCATTCCATCATGCGGAAAAGGAAAGAGCTCGAAAGCGATGATTCTCTTGTGCATAATCCAATCTGCATCAATCCAATGGGCCGTCACACAAGTATAACTAACAAAAGTAAACGGAGATTGCCAAATATCAGAAGTAAGACTAACTTTACCGTCAAATTTATCGAAATAATCGATCAAGCGTGCTTTAGCAGCATTATACTGTCGGAGTGCATCGGATCTAGTTGTGTTTCTATGAACCTTTTTGTACAAAGGTTGAACGTATGTGTTCATATATCTAGAGTGCTTAGCATTATCGGCAAAAGAAAAGGCTTGTTCATCGTGAATAACAAATTCAGCGAGACCGTCTCTTTGCTCTCGCTGATTATAAACAAATAACTTACCGTCAAAAGATAACTGCGTTTGGGTAGGTTCGACGTGGCCTTGTCGAGGTGCACACTGAGGGTAATGCCTGTTAAGATGTCCATTACCACTACCAGACGAAAATAATTTAGCACAGTACTTACATCGAGCTTTTCGGATGCCGTCCACCATAACTTCATCAAAATGATTCCAACACTCGGCTTTCTTTTTTTCCCCTTTTGGACTTCTGGCTCATTACCGGAGGCATTGCTCGGCCCTTCTTCATCATGACCAGGCATAGGGTTAAGATTATGCCACGGAGTAGTAGCTTCGCCAACCGAGCTGCGTCCTTGACTATAATGCGGGGGGTCTTGATCAGGCGTGTATTCAAAATCTGGAATGTTTTGATTGAACTCCCAATTGGCTTGGGTATCTATCATACAGCCTGTACTCATTCGTCCAGGAACGAATGGTTGTGGTGGTGCTTGGATTGGTGTTTGTGATGGCCGTGGTGCTGGCGCTCGTGCTGGTGGTGGTGTTTGTGATGATGATGATGTTTTTCGTGATGATGATCCACGCTTCAGTTTCTTCAGTAATCCAGCCATATTTGACGCTAAACTTTTTTACTAGATTGAAAAATAAAATTAGTAAGAGTAACTAAATACACAAGTATAAGAGCAGTAATTAGTAATTAGAAATAACAATTAAAAGAATAAAAGAGTAACAAATGAATCACTGAGGGTAATTCGAAATTGGAGAGAGTTAGTAATTAAAAAAAATTTAGTAATAGTAATTGATAAATATAAAAATTATTACTAGACAAAAGAATTAAAGAGTAACAAATTAATAAGAGGAGTGGTTAGTAATTAAAATTTAGCAAGAATAGTAATTAGTAAACAAGAGTAATAATAAGTAAGAGTAGTAATTAGTAAATAAGAGTAGTAATTAGCAAGAGTAGTAAAGCTTGTAGAAATGTAGAATGTTTATATAAGAGAGAGTAAGAAGATTGGTGTGAAAAATTAAAGAGAAATGGTGTGAATTTATAGATTTTTGAAACTTCACAAAAGACCAAAATACCCCTAAAAACTATCCGTTTATAGTTGTTGGGGAGGGTAAGAGTGTAAAAACCTTAAAAGAGTTGAAAAAATTAACTTGGACCAAATACCCCCCAAACTAGCCGTTATTTTGCTGTTAGAAGGGTAAAAGTGGAATTTAGGAGAAAAAAGGGGAATAAAACCGTTGAGGAGAAAGGGGGAAAAATTGAATTTGAAAAGTAAAGAATCGGGCCAGAATCGGGCCAAATCCGGGCCAATTCTGGGCCATGGTTCGGGCCAGGCCAAACCCGGGCTTTTTTCTCGAAAATTCTAGCCTGGTCCAAGCCCAGGCCATAAGCCCTAAAAGTACGGGCCTTTACTGTTCATTAACAGGGCTAGGCCAGCCCCGGCTAGAAAGGGGCCGGGTCGGGCCAGCCCGGGGGCTGCTTGGCCCGTTTGACAACTCTATATATATATATATATGTGAGTGTGTGGCTAGCAACAAAAAATTTTATGCGAATTGCCCATTTTATCCTGAAAAGTTTAACGAAAATTTAAATAAAATGGATGTCTTCGGGTCAAACGGTATGTGAAGCACCGAAGTTGGAAGCAGGGACGGTGTAAACCAAAAAAAAATAAAATAGCCTGAGTTGTTTTATCTAAACAAACCCGAAGTATGAAGTTCTTATACCCAATTAATCCTACTAAATTTCCTCAAAACCTTTACCAATAGACAAACTTATTTGCTGTTCCTACATTTTCTACCAAACGCTTTCAACATCCTTCTATTGATGCTTGAATCAGTTTTTATATAATAATAATAAAAATAATAATTACGTATGGTGGATGATTTTTTATATGGGTAAAAAATATCAACTAATAGGAAGGTGACACTTGTCACCGTCAGGTGGCATCAAAACTGCTCCTTGATTCTTAGAGAAGTGGAAGTGGCACTTGCCCACCTTTCCACTATCTCATTATGAGCAATAACTGCCCATTAAAACCTGTAACCTCCCACTAATTAGAGTAACTCCCCATTAAGGAAAGGTAACCGACCCTTCAATACATGCCTATAGAATGGAAGTAAAAAGGGGGAAGAAGGTAAGTTCTGACTATCTAATATTTTCAGATACTCTCTCAAAATTGCTTACTGACTTAAGCATCGGAGACTCCCCGCTGGAGCCCCCTCCGGGGGTCCTGGCGCGTCACCTTTTGCTCGTGTTGTGCTTTGCAGGTCTGCTCGTATGCTCATTTGTTCCCAATCAATTTTTGGCCATAACATTTTGGCGCCATCTGTGGGACCGACTAGCCAAGCAGACCTAGCAAAGAAAAGCAAAGGAATTCAAAACGCCAACTGAAAAATCATTGGCAGCATCGGCGGCGTTCGTGGCGGTTAGTATACCATCGGTGGTCATCAACGGCATTACCACCCAACAACGCTCCTACGAAGCTACCACCACCGCCATGAAACAACCTTCACTGCCATCATCTAGTGTCTGCAATTGTGGGTTGTCAACGGTGTCACTTCGTGGTAGTGCTTTGTTTAGCCAAGCAAGGCCACCCCGCACCACGGTTGCCGCAATACAATCCTCAGTGCCGACTTGGCCGCCGTCGTGGCAAAAGAAAATGAAGGAAAAAAAAGATTTCTCAGCCCAAGTGCCGCCACTACAATCCCTGGCCATTTGCAAACACCAAATCTCAGTCGAAGATTGTAGTCTCAAACAACTACTACGGGGTGCGTAGCATAGTAGCAGCCGCTGGATGTGACGACAACCACCACCACATAGCTATCACGACGCAATGCTCATTCCCAGTTGGGCCGTCACCAGGAAAAAAAAACACAGAAGACCGCCATTGTACGCCACCATCGGCGGCCACTGTCGCCAACACGAGCTTAACAACTCCCCCTCCAACTAGCAACGCCACCGCAATGTGCAGTAGGCTACCGTCACCATTCCGGCTGACTCCTCATGGTCACTTCAATCTCTGACCAATCACAATAACCATGGCAATCAGCCAAATAAAGACCTTAGCCCATGGAGGCGTCACAATACCAACCATAGGCCTGCCACCACCGCTTCATCTTGACCAACGATAGAGCCGCCAAAGCGTTCTGTTCAGATCCAGCGCAAGCTCCACTGCACATCTGCTAGCCAACGCCCCGTCAATCAGACCAACCCGCTACAAATTGCGGTCATGGCAAAAGCACGCTATCACCGTCAAGCAGCAAGCCACTATCGCTCCGACTCACTTTCTGCCGTCACCAGACACACTCCTCTGCCGGTGTTCCGCCCAAGCCTCTACCATGGCAACCAGTCAACAAAGGGCCTTCATCATCAATTGATAACCCCAATGTGAAACGGCCAGATCTGCCTCTGACTGCGTGGTGATGGATCCAGTGGCAGCAGCGCTTCGGCGACTCAATGGTTGCTCCCTTTTGTGAAGGAGAAAATCGGGCCACAGAACAAATAATCAAGTGCACACCTTCCTTTTTAAGGAATTACGTTTGTACCCATAACTATGCATATTTATCCTCAAGACCGGTAATTAAGTCTTATTTATATATGCAACTTATTTGCTTCTTTAAAAGCCTACACATGTTGCCTCGACTTTTCGTGTCACATGTTCATCACTAAAAATAGGCAACACGCGCTATGTTGTAGGCTATTATAGACAATTGTAGGCGCCAGTAAGCTTTATATACGCTGCATTTCATGCGCCTTTATTTATGTAGACTTATTTGGTCTGGTATCACCCAGTTGCTTCAATTGCTTTAAGTACCTTCAGGCCATCCAAGTGCTAATAATTTTTTATGCCTCGCTTAGATCACGTACTACGACACATCTCAACTATCTAACCGACAAAGCTATTATTATTAGATTAGTGCTAAAATATACTGAGTAGTTGACTTTATCAGCTCATGCGCTCTCTTGCTATATTTTGAAGCAAATTTATAGCCCTTGTGGCTTTAGTTACGCTAAGAGCTTCAAAGGTAACATCCTGCCTTCTAAAGGTCATGCGCTGACTTAAGTAAGTTACCACTAATCTGATAACCATGAGAGTGTCACAGCCTATGATTATAGCTTTGCCAGTATGTTTGGCGAATTTGAGATCTTGTGCCCGTATTCTCACTTACCTCAAGCTGTTGCACATCGCTGCTCAACGTATCGCAAATGCTGCAATGTCTTTGTCAGTCATCCAGTGGCCTTTTTCTCTGATGGACTCCACGTCTGCTATTTTCTTGGACAAACCATGGTCCTCTAACTTTACCTGCTCATGCAGCCGAGCACATAGACCATACTACCTAGCTCTATTTACTTCTCATTGAGCCGGCAAACAATGATTCTTTTTACGAACATGCCCTACACAGTGACTAAGAAGCCATCTTTGCATCAATGCCTTCTTAGTCAGGGGGCTACACGTATATGAGAGCTTTTATTCTTGCAAAAAGCCTGCTCTCCCCCTCATACAATGGCTGAGCAGCACGACCTACGCGTCACACTCATGCCATGTAAGAATCTATCAAGCCTTGGTCAGTCGTCCCTCTCGAATGTGTCGAGCACTACAAACAACCACTTATTAATGGCAACCTATGCAGTAACCTCCTCATCGTCACACTAAGAGCTTTTGCAACCAACGTCCAAGGTCACCTTAATGGCGAATTCAAAAATAATCTCGCCTTATGCATCATGAGAATGAACAAAAGAACCGTTGCAATAGCCACATCACTTTTTCTAAATGACGAAAAGCGTCGTCATTCCAGAAATAAACTGCCTAAGAGATATTACGAGAGGCGTCATTCCAGAAATAAATGGCCTAAGAAGAGATATTACAAGGCTCACTCGTTAGTACCGCAACCATGCTCTAGCCACTTTCAGAATCGACACTTTAAGAAGCTCAGCATCGCAGCGCCAGTTATCATTCGGCACACCTTCACTAAGGACATTTGCGTTGGTCTAGCATAGTACCCGTGCTCATCTCCATAAAGAGTCGCCTAACTACTTCGCTAGACCGAGTAGACGAGCTCCTTTAGACCTCTCGAAGTCTCTACTGCTCAAAAATAAAGTGAAGAGAAATGAAACGATTTCTCCTTATATATAGATATTATTGTAATCCAATAGCCAAGATCTTACGACTGTTGGGACAAACAACACGTGGTGATAATCAATCAGCAATACAAGAGGTAAGTTAACCCTTGTATCCCTTGATGAAAACCACAATAAAACCGAGTAGATATAATACCTCATGGACTAAGCCTCTGCTCACCCAGCCGAGTAGACGAGCACGTTTAGACCAACATGGCCTCTACTTGCCAAGCTGAGTAGATGAGCCCATTTCATGGCCTAAGCCTCTGTTCGCCCAGACGAGTAGAAAAGCGTGTTTAGACCAACACGGCCTCTACTCGCCAAGCCGAGTAGACGAGCCCATTTCATCGCCTAAGCCTCTGCTCGCCCAGCCGAGTAGACGAGCGCGTTTAGACCAACAAGGCCTCTACTCTCCCGGCCGAGTAGAAGAGCC
Organism: Escallonia herrerae; assembly: GCA_033070095.1. NCBI lineage: Eukaryota > Viridiplantae > Streptophyta > Magnoliopsida > Escalloniales > Escalloniaceae > Escallonia > Escallonia herrerae. The sequence goes on from JAVXUP010000731.1 coordinate 98,036, forward strand.
CATGAAGCTCTCTACTCTCATGGCCGAATAGACTAGTCCATGAAGCTCTCTACTCTCTTGGCCGAATACACAAGTCCATGAAGGCCTCTACTCTCCTGACCAAGTAGACGACCCCGTGAAGGCCTCTACTCTCTCGACAGAGCAGACGAGCCCGTGAGGGTCTCTACTCTCTCGGTAGAGTAGACGAGCTCATAACTCATCTATTCACCCGGCCGAGTAGAAGAGCTTGTAACTCCTCTACTCTCCCTGTTGAGTAGACAAGCCCATGAAGGTCTCTACTCTCCCGGTCGAGTAGACAAGTCCATAACTACTCTACTCTCTTGGACGAGTAGACGAGCCCGTGAAGGTCTCTACTCTCCCGGCCGAGTAGACGAGCTCATAACTCCTCTACTCTCCTGGCCGAGTAGACGATCCCATGAAGGTCTCTACTCTCCAGGCCAAGTAGACGAGTCCATAACTCATCTACTCTCTCAGCCGAGTAGACGAGTCCATAAAGGCCTCTACTATCCCAGCCGAGTAGGCGAGCCCATGAATGCCTCTACTCTCGGTCGATTAGACGAGCTCATAACTCCTCTACTCTCCCGGCCAAGTAGACGAGTCCATAACTCCTCTACTCTTTCGGCTGAGTAGACGAGCCCATGAAGGCCTTTACTCTCCCAGCCGAGTAGATGACCCCATGAAGGCCTCTACTCTCCTGGCCAGTAGACGATCCCATGAAGGTCTCTACTCTCCTGGCCTAGTAGACAAGTCCATAACTCCTTTACTCTCCCGATCGAGTAGACGAGTCTATCACTCATCCACTCTCTCGGTCGAGTAGACGAGCCCATGAAGGCATCTACTCTCCCAGCCGAGTAGACGACCCCATGAAGGCCTCTACTTTCCTGGCAGAGTAGACGATCCCATGAAGGTCTCTACTCTCCTGGCCTAGTAGACAAGTCCATAACTCATCTACTCTCCTAACCGAGCAGACGAGTCTATCACTCCTCTACTCTATCGGCCGAGTAGACGAGCCCATGAAAGCCTCTACTCTTCCGGCCGACTAGACAAGCCCATGAAGGTCTCTACTCTCCCGGCCAAGTAGACGAGCCCATGAAGGTCTCTACTATCCCGGCCAAGTAGACGAATCTATAAAGGCCTCTACTCTCTAAGCTGAGTAGACGAGCCCATGAAGGCCTCTACTCTCCCAGCCGAGTCCATAACTCCTCTAATCTCTCAGTCGAGTAGACGAGCCCGTGAAGGCCTCTACTCTCCCGGCTGAGTAGACGAGCCCATGAAGGTCTCTACCCTCTCGATCGAGTAGACGAGTCCATAATTCTTCTACTCTTTCAGCCGAGTAGATGAGTCCATAAAGGCCTATACTCTCCCAGCTGAGTAGACGAGCCCATGAAGGCCTTTACTCTCCCAGCCGAGTAGACGAGTCCATAACTCCTCTTTCTCTTGCCCAAGTAGACAAGCCCATGAAGACCTCTACTCTTTCGGTCGAGTAGATGAGCTCATGAAAGTCTCTACTCTCCCGGCCGAGTAGACAAGCTCATAACTCCTCTACTCTTCCAGCCGAGTAGACGAGTTCATAACTCATCTACTCTCCCGGCCAAGTAGACGAGTCCATAAAGGCCTCTACTTTCCCAGCATAGTAGACGACCCCATGAAGGCCTCTACTCTCCTGATCGAGTAGACGATCCTATGAAGTTCTCTACTCTCCTGGCCGAGTAAAAGAGTCCATAAAGGCCTCTACTCTCCCAGCCGAGTAGAATAGCCCATGAAGACCCATGTCTCTGCTCTAGCCGAGTATATGAGCACATTTGGTCTTGGCCTTTGCCGAGCAGACAAGCGCACTAGACTCATGCATCTGCTCTAGTATATGACCGACTTTGGTCTTAGCCTCTGTCGAGCAGATGAGGGCATTAGACCTACGCCTCTGCTCTAGCAGAGTAGACGAGCGCCTTTGGTCTTAGCCTCTGTCGAACAGACGGGCGCACTAGACCAATGCCTCTGCTCTAGCCGAGTATACGAGCGCCTTTAGTCTTAGCCTCTGCCGAGCAACGAGCGCACTAGACCCATGCCTCTGCTCTAGCCAAGTATACGAGCGCATTTGGTCTTACCCTCTGCTGAGCAGATGAGCGCACTAGACCCATGCCCCTGCTCTAGCCGAGTAGACGAGCTCCATTCGAGGTCTAAGCTTCTCCTCGCAAAGCCGAGCAGACGAGCACATTAGACCCCTCTGCCTCTACTCGCCCGACCGAGTATACAAGCTCCCTCTGAGATCTCGGTGTGCTCGTGAATCCGTGCAGGCGAGCAAACGAGGGCCGCTACTCGCTAGGCCGAGCAGACGAGCACATTAAAGCCTCTCAATCTCTCTGCTCGCCAAGCCGAGCAGACAAGCGCCTTCAAATTCTCCTAAGCCTCTACTCACCAGGTCGAGGCAATGAGCACATTAGTCTTGTCTCTATGCTTGCGCAGGCCAGTAGACGAGATCCTTTAACTCTATTCGGCCAGCCGAGTAGACGAGCACGGTTAAGGCCTCTACTCGGCCAATTAAGTAGACGAGACCTTTACTTCTAGTAAACTTCCAAACACGAAGGACCCTTAAACAAGGGCCCAAAATTCAATGCTACAACAATCGTCCTGATTCCGCATTCTCACTCCCAAAAGAATACGGAATGAAGGGCAAATGATATGGGTAAAAAATACCCATCAATAGGAAGGTGACACTTGTCACCGTCAAGTGGTATCAAAACTGCTCCTTGATTCTTAGAGAAGTGGGAGTGGCACTTGCCCATCTTTCCACTATCCCACTATCTCATTATGAGCAATAACTACCCCTTAAACCTGTAACCTCCCACTAATTAGAGTAACTCCTCATTAAGGAAAGGTAACCGACCCTTCAATACATGCCTATAAAATGGAAGTAAAAAAGGGGGAAGAAGGTAAGTTCTGACAATCTAATATTTTTAGATACTCTCTCAAAATTTCTTATTAACTTAAGCATCAAAGACTCCCCCGCCGGAGCCCCTTTCGGGGTGCTCGTTTGGTCCCAACCGACGCACGTTCGGTCCCGTTCAATTTTTAGCCACAACAATTTGGCTATTGAAAATAAAAAAAAAAGATTAACTTAAAATATGCTTTGTAACCCCCCGGATTTATTTTTTGTGCGTTAATGCCAGATAAACAGATATCAGATAAATTTTTATAATTATCAGAAGATTCTAAAATGGTAAATTAGAGCACACACTAATAATTCTAAAAAATACATCAATATCTAACAAAGTGGCCCAAAACCTTTGTACAATTCACTTTTTTTTTGTTTGGAACGGAAGAAAATTCAAATTACAGAATTCCTATTTTTCATTTGGAGAACAAAATAAGTGAAAAAGTAATAATTTTTTTGACAATTATATCCTTGACTATAGTGAAAAATGAACCACCATAAGTGGTTTCAAGTGTACTAGTGCCAGCACATGGTGGCGATGGTTGGGGGGGTAGCAGTGGCGACGACAGCGGTGACAGTTATTGGTGGTGGTGGTGGTGGTGGTGACGGTAGTGGTGGTCGCAATAGTAGTGTTGGTACTGGTAGTAAAAGTGATGTGGCAGTAACGGCAGCGGGAGCAGCGATGGTAGTTCGTAAGGAGAGACTTCGAGATGACGAATGATACTGGCGCGATAGTGGTGGTGGTGCAGTAGTGGTGGTGGTGGCGATAGTGGTGTCAATGGTGACAGTAAAAGTGGTGTGGCATAGGTGCAGTAGCAATAATGGTGGCGACGATGGTAGTGGTGGTAAAGGTGGTGGCGGTACTAGTGACGGTGGTGATAGTGGTGGCAGCGGTTGTGGTGGTCGCGACGACAGTAATGGTAGTGAAAGTGGTGGTAGCAGTAATGGTGCAGATGATTGTAATGAAAGTGGTGTGGTGGTAGCGACAATGAAGACGGTGGTAGCGGGTTAATTGTTAGAGAGATTCAGAAAAAGGATAGAATAGGTAAAAAATTATTTTTAATTCAAGTAAATTCAAATCTCAACAAATCCGATCATTTTTCATCGAATTTCACACTATAGAAACAAATTCAGTTAAATTTCACGATTTCCAATTCCTTTTTTTAATGTTTCAAACAATAAAATTTGTGTATTTGAAATGATTCGGCTCCGTTTGGTAACCATTGTTTTTCCAATTTTTGTCCCAGTTCCGTAAACTGAAAAAAAAAATATTAACGCATTTGGTACACAATTTTTATTTTTTTTTCCTTCAGTTTTTAAAACAGGGTTTGTTTTGAAAATTCAAAAGAAGAGTTTTCGATTTTCAGTTTTGGTTTAATTTTGAGAGGACAACCACCACCCTCCAATCAGCGACAGCCACCGCCCACCGCCGACGACTGCTGGTAGCCACCAGCCACTGTCGGCAGCCGGCCACCACCACTGTCGGCCACCGCCACGCCCCACCACCGCAAACCACCAAAGAAAAAACTCAAAATAAAAGGTGGGTAATCAAATACCCATTTATTTTTGTAATAAAAAAATAAATTTAACTGGTTTAAGTTTTTATTTTTATGAAAACAGAAAACAAAACTAGAAGTGTTACTAAACACTACCAAAATCTCATCAATTTTTATGATTTCAAACACACTCTAAAGTTATCAATCGAATATACAGATAGATAGATGAGATCATACACGCCCATATCTTTCAATGAACGGTGTCGATTGACGAATAATACGGTCCAATGTAGCACAACGTGCACCGCCGACCTACAGAAAACAAACTAGTAAAGAGATACAGAGATGGAGTGATGGTGTAAATTATCGAAGACGACGATCTCAGTTCCCAACCAAGCCCTAGATGGACGAGAAGCGTTCCGACACCGGAATCGTACCGCCGGTAACGTCCGCCGTCACCGAAACACCGACTAATGTTCAAGCCGATACAGCCGCCGCCGAGCCGCCGTCTTCACGGCGTAGAGGCGGAGGCCAAAGAGGAAAGCTCAAAACATCGGTGGTGGGAACACGTCCAACAATCATTCTGCTTCAACTTCCTCGAAGCGGCAGGCTCGCGAGAAGCTGAACCCGGTGCCGTTTCCTCAGATCCACCACAATGGCCCGTGCACAAGAGCCCGCCAGCAACCAGCTTCGTTTTTGGACGATGCGCTGGTGAAGAGTGAGGCTGAGGCTTTGAGACTGCCGGAGTCGCGGGGCGGAGAGGCGGTGAAGGCGGAGGAGGAATCGATTGAGGATTGGGAGGCATTGGAGGCCAAGGTTGAGGCCCAATACGATGCCATAAGATCGCGTGACGTTAATGCGCATGTTGTGCCAATTCCTGCTGGTGAGTTCGTTTGTGCCCTATTCAACCTAGGTTTTGAGCTTTCTGGAATTGTGAAATATTACGCTCGCTGAAATGGTTAATTACTTGAACTTGTGTAGTGGAAGGAGGTTTTGTTTGTAAGATACAGAAAAACACACAAACACACACACACGTGACTTAGTTTGGAAAATGAGAAATGTGTAGGTATCATGTCCTTTCTTCTTTTGTGTTTTTGAGTGCCTCCCTCTGAAGTTAGAAGATGAGGGCTGGTTCTTCGACTGATGTGAACTTCTTGACGTAGAGTTTAAGCTCTTTTCTCTCTTTTTCCGGCCGTAGGTTGGTTTTCATGGACAAATGTTCATCCTTTGGAGGAGCGAGTGTTGCCTTCTTTCTTTAATGGGAAGTCGGAGAAAAGATCTCCTGAAATATACATGGAAATACGTAATTGGATTATGAATAGATTTCACGCAAATCCTAATACTCAGATTGGATTAAAAGATTTGTCTGAGCTCTCGGTTGGAGAGTTGGACGCGAGGCAAGAGGTGATGGAGTTTTTGGACTATTGGGGTTTGATTAATTACCACCCATTTCCCAACACGGATTCTGCTAATCTAAGCGCTGATGTTGACAAAGATGCAAGCATGGGCTCGTTGGTTGAAAAATTATATCGTTTTGAAATGGAACAATCCTCTGCCCCAGTAGCTTCCAAAACTAATGCAGCAGCGCCAACTGTACCCTTGCGGTTATTTCCAGAATCTGCTTTTGCTGAAGACGCAACCAGGTCTGAGGGACCAGCTGTCGAGTATCACTGCAACTCTTGCTCAGCTGATTGCTCTCGCAAGCGCTATCATTGCCAAAAGCAGGTGCGCTGTTTAGATACTAGTTTTGTTACTATGAATTGTTTTGTGCTTATAAATCATTTGTCACTACTCTAATAATCTTTGTAGAAATTTTTGTGGGGGCTGCTATGTAAGAGAAAACTTTGGAATTTCCAAACATTTAGTATTCCCAGAACTATGTGATGACAGTGATAGCCTTTTCTTTTCTCACATATCCGTTTTACCGGCAAATGATTGTATATGCTGATCCCTTTATGTTAGGCAGGCAGATTATGATTTGTGTACTGAATGCTTCACTAGTGGAAAGTTTGACTCTGATATGTCCCCATCGGACTTCATTCTTATGGAGCCTGCTGAGGCTGCTGGTGCAAGTGGTGGGAAGTGGACAGATCAGGAGACCCTCCTCCTTCTTGAAGCACTAGAACTCTTCAGTGAAAATTGGAATGAGATTGCTGAGCATGTTGCCACTAAAACAAAAGCTCAGTGCATCTTGCACTTTGTTCAAATGCCAATTGAGGATACTTTCTTGGACTGTGACGATGACATGGATACAAGTATCAAAGATAGTGCAGATCCAGATTCGACCAAAGATGATGCTTCGGCCCCTAAAGATGCCCCTGAAAGAACAGAACCTAATGACGAAGCGAGTGACAAGCCTTCGTTGCCCTCAATGGAAATTTCTAAACCAGTGGATGCCAGTGAAACAAAGAAAATATTAGAGCCAGTGGATGTCAGTGAACCGAAGGTCAATGAGGAAATTGGTGAGAATTGTGCATTGAAGGCACTCAGGGAAGCATTTGAAGCTGTGGGTTCACTTCCTTTGCCAGAAGAGCAATTTTCATTTGCTGAAGCTGGTAACCCTGTCATGGCATTGGTAAGTTGGGTGCTTCTTTTGGCGAAACTAAAAAAATGGAAATGCTTAGGTTATAGATTGAGAAATGATGTCAACAAACATTTTAAAATTCATTTGGAGCTAATAAAAATGAAGTCACGATTCTTGAATCTCATTGTACGAAATCATCCTAAATAGACGTGTCTTGCCATTTTTTTAGTTCCAAAATCTGGTACCGGAACAAGTAGACCTAAGTTATATCTATATTGGGAGCTGTTTTGTACGGGGTGGGGGGGGATGGGGGTGTCCCAGGCAGGAGGGGGAGCCTGGGTAGAAAAAGCATAGGCATCTAGAATAGCCTAATGTTAGGTTCAGCAAACATGCAATCAATGACACTCTCCGTCCCGATATGAGCTCATGGTGTGTTTAGTTTGTCACGGAGTGTTTGCTAATACACTAATGGTCCAATTGAGAAATCGTCCAACACCTTTATTTTTCAAGAGGAAAATCATTAAACGTGAAATGCATCAAGTATAAGATTACAGGAGTTTTCGGCCACTGTGCCTTATCGGGCAATTTTGCAAGAACAATTCCAAAGATAGAAGTTGGCGATGTATAAAATGTTTGTCCTTTTAAAATTTGTTTTGTCAATCCTGACACTCCAGATGGGACAACTGGAGTATGATATATATGCACGTGTTCTAGTTTTGTTTATGTCCTTGTCTTCCTTCATGAGAAGGAAGCTCAAGCATTCATTCTTCTTCAACATTAATGAAATTTTGTGTGGTTTGCATTTAAAATTTACAGGGTTTTAGGTAGGGCTATAACTTGGGCGTGCTTGATGGGCCCAAGGGCCGGACCATGCCTAGCCCAGCCCATCTACAGGCCGAATAAAATCTGTCCACGCCCAGCCCATAAAATTTTTGGGGAGCACGGACTGCCCACGGGTTGTCCATGGATTCAAATTAGTTTGTTTACTCAATTACAAAGCATATCAACACCATTCAAGTCAAATAACTGAGTTATGGTGCACTTAATTTTTAAGCATATCAATTCTCATCCAAGTGTACTTATTAGTATAATGAAGAAAAGTATAATGAAATATCTCAAATTGTACTTAATTATAAGCATGGAAACAAGACAAAATAGAAGAAAAAGACATAAGTCTCGAAATAATCTTAAGAAGTATATTCCTATAATAAGAAACAAAGCAACAAAAAAAAGAAAAGAAAAAGGAAGTATACAGAGGTTTTGAAATGCTTAGAGGATTTTACAAACTAAAGAAGTGAAACATGTATCTTGTACACATAAAATTTATATACATTATTTATGTTATATAAAAGTTAGACGGTCTGGATTTCCCGCGGGTTGGGTGGGCCTTTAAAAACCTTTGCCTATGCCGAACCCATATTCTTGAGGGGCCCAAAATTTTTGTCTCCACATCCACCACGGTCTCTGTAAAAGTAAGCCCACGCCCATATTTCTATAGGTCGGCGTGGGTTATCCACCGATTGCCAGCCCAAGTTACACCCCTAGTTTTGGGTAGAAATAGTGTCATAGGCCCTTTACCACGCTTCTATTTCGTAGCTGGTTAAGCCCTGTCTATAGTAAAAATGATAATTCCTCCATCCCTAATTAATTGATCATGCTTGACTTGCACGCTTATTTAGGATTTTCCATTTTATCCTAAGAGAGAGAAAGAGAGGAAGGAGAGAGAAAAATGGGTTGGTGGAGGATTAAATGTGTTGAGAAAAATAGAACAAAAAAAGTGTATGAAGCGTAAACATTTAAAACACCCGTGGAATCTTTCTTAATTTGGAAAGTGATCAATTTTTTTGGGACAGTCAAAAAAAGAAATATAATCAATTAATTAGGGGCGGAGGGAGTACTTTTTAAGAAAAATTGTGTGGATTTAGTAAACAAGGTACTATGCCTACTTCTCTCCTAGTAAAGCTTGAGCTCCCATGGACCTTTTAGAATCTCTGAGATATTCATGCCCACTGGACAAGATTTCTGCTACTAAGCTAGGGTATGTCAATTACCCTGCGTTCTGCTAAAAGTGCGGAGTATGGGGTACTCAGTTTGAAGTGAACTATTATTTCTGCCATACAGTCACAGCTGAGCCCAGTTTTCCATCTTTCCCGACCTCTTTGATGGAAGTGTCTTCCTTAAATAATAAGAAAGGAAATGAAAACTGTAACAAGTATATTTACTGCAGGTTGCTATTCATCTCTAGAAGGTCAATACAATTTTGGACTTCTTTTCACTAGTTGTAGACTTGTTCCTTTATCACTTTGCAGGCTGCATTCCTAGTTCGTCTGGGGGAACCTAATACTATTACTGCCTCTGCCCGTACTTCAGTTAAATCGACTTTGGGAAATGCCTCCGGTGTGCAACTGGCTGCAAGGCACTGCTTTCTTCTGGAAGATCCACAAGACGACAGAAATAAACCTTTTAATTCCGAGAGGTTTGTGATCTTAATTGTTGCTTAATTTACCAGAAAGCCTCAAAATATTCTCTGACATTAAATATAAGTTATGCAGAGGTGTCGATGAAATGGTTGAGCAGGATTGTCAGAAAGATGAGAATCTGAATGACGAAAAGCACGCGGACGATTCCAACTCAGGTTTGGATCACTGTAATTTATCAAATGAGCATGATAATAGGAAAAAAAAAGATTCTGTAACCGAGGAAATGGAAGAGGCGGTTCCTAATGGTGAATGTACGGACAACTCTAATGCTGCGAAAGAGTCAGATTTAGTAGTTACTCATGAGGAGGTTGAACCTGCCATTCCGAATAGATCATCAGACAATCAAGATTTATTGAAGAAACAGGAACCATGTAATGCAGAAGTACCAGATGCTCTGACAACCAAGGTTGAGCTTCCTTCAAGTTTGGCTAAAGAGTCAGAAGAGGAATCTTCAGTTGGGCAGCCCTCTCAATCAGCAGAGGCTCAGAAGGATGATAAGATGGTGTCTGACTGCCTTCCCTCAGATCATAAAGAGCCCGAGCAACCAATTATGTCGAACATAGTGTCTGAAAGTGGACCAAATGCAGGTCTTTTCAAGTTGCCCCTTTTACGTATAGAACTTCATCATGCAAATGGTTTTAATAGTAATTGTTGACTTAGAAGCAATAGACATGTCTTGAGTCATAAGCATGTTTAGTCAGCTGTCTTTCCAAGTTTGAGAAAACAGATGAATGCAAGCCATGGTTGGGTGTTCTTAGGTTATTAAGAAACACTTGTGAACTAAAGTATGGAGTCTCTTTATTTTTCTTTTCCTTTTGTTTTGGAGTGGGGAAGTGGACATGGGTGACTGCTTGAGATGTGCCTGAATTTGCACATTTGCCTTGTTCATGCAGGCAGCGAAGAGGCAGAAGATTGTAAAATTGAGGACAAAGAGGCAGAAGACTGTAAAATTGAGGACAAAGAAGCAGAAGATTGTAAAATCGAGGAAAAAGAGGCTGAAGATCAGAAAATTGAGAGTAAAAGTACTATGAAGTCGAAAGATGATTACAACATCGAAAACGTGAAGCGTGCTGCTGTTACTGCAATATCAGCTGCAGCAGTGAAGGCAAAGCTTCTTGCAAACCAGGAGGAAGACCAAATTCGACAGCTTGCTACGTCATTGGTAGAGAAACAGGTGAGAGGGTACCCAGCATGTTTCATTAGCGCTTGCTTCTTGTAATGGTTCCTTTATGCAATTTGGAAATTCATCTGAGGTTTTGTTTAAATACAGTTACACAAGTTGGAGACCAAGTTGACTTTCTTTGCGGATATGGAAAGTGTTGTAATGAGGGTGAGGGAACAATTGGAAAGGTCAAAGCAGAAGCTGTACCATGAGCGGGCACAGATAATTGCAGCCCGACTTGGCTTATCGGCTTCCTCATCTAGACCTATGCAACAACCATTACCCTCCAACAAAGCTGCTATCAGTTTCGCCAACTCAGTACCAAGGCCCCCAATGAGCACAACTTCTCAAAAGCCACCTATTTCAAGACCCGTAATGGCATCTGCTCCTCCTTCACATCCATTTGCGCCTGCTACAACTGCAGCAAACTCAGTTCTGCCTTCAAACCAGGACAAACTTTCTTCAGCCAGAATGAAGTAGTATCTCATAAAAACATGTGGATATCCCATTAGTCCTTATACAGGGGATTTTCGACCAATACACACCAAGTGAGTAATTTGCCTCATATGATCGTATCATTATTGTTAGCATCATCAAAGTTTGTAGTACTGCTAAGATCTTCAAGTTCTGCTTAGGAAACTTGGTATTAAGCCAGCTTAGGGCATCTTTAACAATGTACATCAAAGTAGTTTAGTTCATTAATTGTGGATAGCGTGGCTTAGAAATACATACTATGTAAAAGCTCGTGCTGAGTGAGGTTCAGGTCTGGAAACGAACCCTTTGTACAAATGCTGCTGAAGCTGATCTTTTTGTACACCTTACCAGCATCTTGCTGGCAGGGATAATCGCACGAATGCGTAGCACTTTTGAATGTTGCTTTTCTAGTTGGAAATTAACCCCCCTTCAGGTAGCTTGTGGTCCCTCTGGTGTGCAAAACTTGGGAAGCTTTAGATTGAAAAATCAAGCAACTCAATATAAGCCTTTTTTTCGAATTAGTTCTCGATCTAATTCAGGCGGCTATATCATTCGCATTCCGTAATTAAAATTCATGTTCCTGACATTTCTAAGGTCAAGGCCTTCCCAGACTATTGTTAATAATCTATTTATGTCGATTCACGTCAACGGTTGAAATGCATATTGCTCTTTTTGTCATGTTTGTTGTTTCCAGAAAAAATTCAAGTGCTTTATAAAAAAAGTCATATGGAACTTCTATTTTGGTTGTCTTCTTTTCCTGTTAGTTCTAACTTGTATTTTGGTTTTGGTACGACCCTTCTTCTCCTGTTAGCCTCTTTCATGTTAGTACTTATGCACTGGTAATAGGCTCATCAAAATCGCCATTTTGGGACCATATGGATAAATTTAGGGATATGTGAAGGAGAAAACATACGCATTACAGGAGGTTTTATATTTTGGTTATGGTGACAATAGTGGAGGTCTTGGTCCTATAGGACGGTGCAGGGTGGCTGATGGTTCAATAGCCGACTTAGAGGACGACTTCCATTTGAGATGGGCAGGGCAATATCATAATACTATCTGGTTTACTGGGAGTACTTGTAAGCCAAGCGGAATGTTGCCAAATATGTATACGTGGATTTGACAGTTTTTGGTAGTTGTTTGTCAAGTGGAATATCCTTAACTCGGGGAAAACATGGGTTGTCGATTACTGAACTCAAGATGATAATGCTTCTTAAAGAATGAGAAAAATCTTGTGACCCTCGGTAATCATGAGGTCATATTGTAGGGGTTCTTATATTCTGATTGATTTACCCTTTGTGTACTGATTCAAGGATGTCTGAGGTGTGTTTTTTCCTTCTTACGGATAAACATACTTGCAACTGAATGCATACATGCAATGCAAAATTAAGACAATGAAAAGACATCACAATGTATTGTTTGAGGACCAGTTTTCTACTTTTGGAAACTGAATTTGGTTCCATTTGATAAACGCAGATGCTGACAGGTGGATTCACGTGTACGATGGCAGATAGGTTAGATTAGTATTTGGAAATGATGTTGTTCGTGTATACATCACGTGTACATGGTCCCGTACCTTGTCAGAAAATATTTAAAGAAAAATGGAGCGGCTTTGTTGTGTTGATCTCTCTCTTTCTCTGGGGGATTGTATTTAAATTTCACTCATGATTCCATCAGTTTCATGAAAGCGCTGAAACGACTAGTTGTCCGTTAGTAAGCTTCCTTCCTTGCATCTTCAGGTAAATGACCAGTTCTTAGTCATGTTTCGGCTATGTTCTTGTTACTCTTGCAAAGCTCTGTATCTTTTGTAATATGTTCAATATTGTTTTTATCTCCTTTTAACTTCCTATAAAATGGGCGGATGGTTTTCATCTTTATATAGGTTTGGGTTTAAATACATGCAATCCCACCTCTTTGCTTTTTGGTCTGGTTCACACACCTTTGGCCAGCATTGTTTAATAGTCTCCCGCTAAAATCTATCCTTAGATTCAACATCGGGAACAGTGATCTCTGTTCTTTGTGTTCAATGCAGGCTGCGATAGCGGATCATCTTTTCCTCGAGTGTGCATGTTTCAGACCTGTCTGGTTCACTATTCCAACGGGATTCCATACTCTGCCAGTAGCTACTACTTTTTTGTGAACGTTCTATTGCATGGATTCAGATTTTGCACTCCCGTATCAAGGCACTATCTAAAGTCGGTCTTTTTGTCGTCTTGACCTTGTGGCACATTTGGCATCACCAAAATGAGATCAAAGTTTGCAGTACGTCCTTTTATCCTAGCCATTAATGCCAGCCAGCCACCATCCTAGTTGACCAACTTCGAGACTTCAAGCGTTAAGGTTGCCCACAGCCCCACATTCATAATAACCCTTAGAATTTTTCCGTGCATTCAATTCCCTTTCTTCCCAACCAGGTCAAGAAGGCCGCAGATTCTCCTCTGTGCAAAGTGTTTATTTGACGCCTGGTTGCTCTTTTGATTCTCCATCTGTAGCAGCTAACATGGGATCGGTGATCTCTATTCCAGAAGGAATGATCATTCAACCCATTATAGAATCATTCACGGCCTTGGACCTCTATTCACAGGTCATGACAATCCTTTTAGACTGCCTATGGGCTCAACAAAGAACTTGAGTTCGTTGTCTCTCTACCGAGGTTTCCAAATAACTTTTTTTTACTTTTGTTTTATTCATACAGATTTTCCTTTGTATTCATATAGACACAGGTAAAACAGTGCCCTTTCAGCCATGGAGGGAAAACTGAAAAGTAGTTATGCTTTAGTTTAGGGTCTGTTTGACACAGTTTTTTTTTTCAGTGGTCAGTTTTTAAAGAGCAGTTTAATTTTATTTTTTTTACAAAAATAAGTGAGTGTTTGATAGTTCTTTTTTTTTTTAGTTTTTTGTTTTGGGTGTTGGGTAACCCTTTTTATTTTGACTTTTTTTTTGTGGTGGTTTGCGGTGGCAGTGGTGGGGCGTAGCGGTGGTCGACGATGGTGGTGGCCGGCGGTTGTCGCGGCAGTCGCTGCCGGCAGTGGTGGCCGGAGGTGGTTGCCGGCGGCGGTGGTGGTCGGAGGTGGCTGCCGGAGGTGGCCGCCCGGTGGTGGCTGCCGGCAGTCCAAGGTGGCTGTGGTGGTGGCCGCCCGGTGGTGGTTGCCGCCAGCCGGAGGTGGCTGTCGGTGGTTGCTGTCTGGCGGCGGTGGGCGGTGGCTGCCGGAGGTGGCTGCCGGCGGTGGTGGTGGCCGGAGGTGGTGGCTGCCGGCCGTGGTGGCCGGGTGGCCTTCGGCCAGCGGTGGTGGCCACCGCCCACCGCTGCCCGGTGGTGGCTGCCGGCAGTCCAAGGTGGCTGTGGTGGTGGCCGCCCGGTGGTGGTTGCCGCCGGTCGGAGGTGGCTGTCGGTGGTTGCTGTCTGGCGGCGGTGGCCTGTGACTGCCGGTGGTGGTTGCCGGCGGCAGGAGGTGGCTGTCGATGGTTGCTGTCTGGCTGCGGTGGGCGGTGGCTGCCGGCGGTGGTGGTGGCCGGAGGTGGTGGCTGCCGGCGGTCGAAGGTGGCTGTGGTGGTAGCTGCCGGAGGTGGTTGCCCGGTGGTGGTTGCCGCCAGCCGGAGGTGGCTGTTGGTGGTTGCTGTCTGGCGGTGGTGGCTGCCGACAGTCGGAGGTGGTTGTCGGTGGCTGCCGGGCAGCGGTGGGTGGTGGCTGCCGGCGGTGGGTGCGTTGTGGTGGAGGTCTCAAAAAAAAAAATTTAAGTGAAAAAATACAATTTAAAAAGTGGGTTTTTAAATTGGGAAAAAAAAAAAGAGTTACCAAACACTCTATTTTTTCTCAATTTTTAAAACTGAAAAAAAAAGAGCAAAAAAAACCTCCGTCAAACGGCCCCTTAGTGTCTTGGAAAGTCAAGTCTCTTTATCATGGCGCATATATGGCCATGAGGCCGGATCTTCTTATTTGGATGCTCTTGTCATGAATGCAATTCTCGTATTCAACTAACCAGGGTAAGGGCAATCTCTGCTTATATTTGCCATGCCACTATCTTAGGACAGATCGACTCTCACATATAGACGATTATGTAAGCCCATGTTAGCATACTACCCACGCCCAAGGGTGTTGATGGTGCGTCGGATCCAATATCTGGACACATTATCCACAAAAATTCTCAACTCCAGGCACTCCTGAAGGCTCCGTGGTCTTCTGTAGCTGATTTTGACTCGCAGTAGCAAGAAGCTTAAAGGTAAAGCAGGTATTGAAGCTTCTACCAACTACACCATAAGAGTAATGCTACCATTGAAGTCCAGCCATCGTAAAATTACAACCATCATTATGTTGAGATCGCAACTGCAGCGCATGGAACACTCAAATTATGGGTGTCTCGAGGCAATTCGGTCTGGATTTCATCTGGGTAATTTGTTTCGAGGGAGGGCGGGAGGGGCTTAAGACCTCCTTTACTCCCTTGTTGTTCTTGTTCATAATTTTTCCATTTTAGCGGCAGGGCTTCGACGGTGCTGGGCAGTGGTGGTGGACGGTTGCTTCGACGGTGCTGGGCAGTGGTGGTGGTGGACGGTTGCGGATCTTGCAATGATGGAGACCCCTTGTTTGTCACGACTTTGATGTTTGAAAGATCTATTAGTGTGTTAGAGGTTGTATTATTGAAAGATCTTAAGTTAAATAAGGTTGACCTGACAAAAATTCTGTAACTTTTTTTTATATCAATGTTATTCTCTCACTTACTCAAAGGAAAAAAAAAGGATGGGTACTTGAAATGCTGAGCAATCGCATGTCAGATGATATAATGAACTTATAAATAAGGCATTAGCAAGAAAACAACAAATGCAACTCCTAAGGAATAAAAGCGGTATTTGTAACCATACAACCAAGTTCTCAATCAGAACAATTTACAGTTTAGAGGCCGTTCAAACCAATAAAATTAACAGGACGTCACCAATAGCGCTTCCAAACGATTTCTTCTGATCCATGATCACAAAAAGTTTTTAGCACTCGCATCCAGTGGACCTCTGCTGACTACTGCTGGCAACATCAATGGTGTCCGGCAAGTATCTTCAAGAGTTGAATATACAACATCTATATTAGTACCATCCAGATGCAAAATAAAACGGCCAGGGCATAATCAATTTTTATAGTCATTTCTTTTACTACAGGACATTACTTTTAACTGTTTAATACTTAATAAGATAATCAGATTAACTAGTAGTACAGCGTATAGGCGAATTTCTACAGTTAAAGGGTGTGGATGAAAAGGAGCAACTTCCAATGACAACGAATAACACTTTGCAGAATCCAATACACAGTGAAAAAGGTTTTAGACAGAATTTGATGCTCCAATTTCTGATATGTATGGCCGAACAAAGGTATGGTAAACCTTAAAATCCTAGGTAATCAATAATTTTGAAGCATCTATTTCGTGAATGAAAAGCACAACATAACATTAAGAATAACCGAATGATATAGATACACAAGAAGAGGCTCACAAGACGGTAATGTGCGTGGCATAAGCACTGAAAAGTAAGATTACTGAAGTGTGTTAGAAAATCTGATCGAAACAATTAAGCAATCACCTTCCTCACCCAGTAAATTTTTCAGCGAGGCAGGGGGGAGGGGGCAGCACGGGTGAATATTAATTTGGAGTCAAAATTTTCTTTTATGAGTGTCGAAGGCAAATGGACTGATGCAGTAGTCTCAGTTGCTGCAACATACACTACTAAGAATAACTATATAAGGTGTTAGGGACAGTAATCATTTTCCCAACTTACATTTCTTCCTCCTCCCCGCTCTTTAGGGCATCCTTTGCAATGCACTGAAACGCTTCTTCAACATTGATGCCCTCCTTGGCAGAGGTCTCAAAGTATGGAATATTTCCTTTAGAAGCACACCAAGCCCGAGCCTTTTTCTCAGAAACCTGTGACAGTTCACGAAAAGCATGATCTTAGAAACAAATATTTACCATCTTTGAAGAAGTGAACTCTTTATTAACATAAAAAAAAAGTCATAAACACGTACCACTCTACTGTTTCCACCATCCACATCAACCTTGTTTCCAAGAACTACAAATGGAAAATTTTCTGGATCTGAAGGGCTTGCCTGCACAAAATTTCTTAGATCATCAGCACAATTCTCCTCTCTTAGACTTATCCAGTAAATACATCAAGCAGCGCTCTGCTGCAGCCTGGATGCCACTGGTCAGCAGTAACAATTAGTTCCATCCAAACTTATATAAACATCTTTGCCTAACTAAGGCCACGTTTGACGCAGCTTTTTTTTCCAGTTTTTTTTTCAGTTTTGGAAACTGGAAAAAAAAAGTGCGTTTGGTAACCATTTTTTTTTTTCCTTCTCCAATTTAAAAAACCAGTTTTTAAACTGCAGAGTAAAAAAAAAACTCCAGAAACTGGTTTTTTTTTTCACTTTTGGTTTTTTTTTTGGAGACCACCACCAACACCCTCCCACCTCCGGCCGCCGGCCACCACTGCCGGCAGCCACCGCCGGCAGCCGACAGCCACCTCCGGCGGCCGGCGACCACTGCCGGCAGCCACCTCCGGCCACCGGCGACTGTCGGCGCCACCTCCGGCCGCCGGCGACCACCTCCGGCCGCCGGCCTCCGACAGCCACCAGCCACCGCCGGCCACCACCACTGTCGACCACCGCTACGCCCCACCACCGCCACCGCAAACCACCCAAAAAAAAAAGGGTTACCAAACACCAAAAAAAAAAAAGTCAAAAAAAAAAAGGTTATCAAACACCCACTTGTTTTTGTAAAAAAAAATAAAATTAAGCTGCTCTTTAAAAACTGAAAACCAAAAAAAAAAATTTGTCAAATGAACCCTAAGTATATCAATTTTCCTTGATCGTTTACATTCTCACTCAATAGAACTTCTTCTTCCACTTCTTCAAGCTATTTGGAAGAATCAAATGGGGCAAACGAAAAGGCCAAGGCCACAACCCCCTACTAAGTCACATAACTATTAACCTTCACAATCTGGAGCTATGTCCTGACTTAAAGCTAGACAGAACAACTAACCTACTTATTCAAAGAAAAAGGAAGGCAAAACAACCAACAGTTGAACCAAAAAAGACAAGGAAGGAAGTTGCTCGTCTTTCGGGAAAAGACAAATGTGTCAGGGCAATGAAAGGAATACCTGGATTAGGAACTCTTCCCTCCAATTGTTCAGATTGTCAAATGACTTCATCACATTAACATCATATACGAGGACGCAACAATCAGCACCACGGTAGAAAGCAACACCAAGGCTCTGAAATCTCTCCTGCCCAGCTGTATCCCAGATCTGCAGAAACCAACCATGCACCCAAGCTTAGAACATACAGGTCATCAAGTGACCCAAGCTCACGGGTCAGAAACCATAAAGTTGGCTATGCTCAAGCCATTAGGCAAAATGACATAAATTTGGAAAAAAGAATAAGCTCACAGTTACATATGGCGCAGACATGATAATGCCATCAGACATAAGCAGCATGCCAATTTATGTCTTTTTACATATATGTAATATAAATACCGTACCAATGGCGCACAACGTTCCAGAGGGGAAGGAGAAAAGAATAAACTAGTGTATTAAAAGTTCAGATATTCAATTCATGAATTGTATGGTCTCTTAGTTCCACTGCTTGGCAACAGACCTCAACCTTTAATACAACAAAATTGTTCGTCATAATTACCAGTATACTTGGCACGTTCTCTTCCTGAATGCCCGTGCCGTATCCCTTTAACGATTAATAACAGAATTTAAAGAAAGAAACAATGTTTTTGAATCCAACAATTTAACAAATAGGCTAGACCTTTATAAAGCTTACTATGCTGGTAAAAGACTAAAAGGTCTCATGGAGGAACGTTGACATAACACACAGCAAAAGTCTGAAGAGATAAATCTCCATCAGTAATTCAATGATATCCACCTTTTTTCTAGAATGTAAAAACGCAAAAGTTGCCTGAAGAAGTGTTACGAGGTCCGTAGTTCGTCAATTTGTGGCTGCACAGTACGTGGGGGTAGGTTTATTTAGTGCACTTTTTAGGGTTGCGGTTCGGTAAGGATCACTTCTCTGGTTCCTTTGGCAGGACATCGTATGCATTTATATGTAGATATACGCATACAGCAGTTTGTTTGCCAAGAAAAGTGAGGGGAAGAAGATAGAATCAACATCTGTTAGCTAAAATTTGTCTGACTTTTACGTACCAATTTCAATAAAACACCAGTTATGCCAATATTTTGTATGCACATTTTCAGTTCACTGGATAAATTATTAGTACTCCGGAGTACCATAATTCAGGTCGTTGGTACCAGTACGCAGGACGTTGGGGGGGTGAGGGTGGGGGTTTGGGGGTACATCTGGCCTGGAGTGATGTATGTCTCCCTAAGAAGGAAGGTGGATTAGGACTTAAGAGCTCCTGAGTCGAATTATGCTGCTATTGCCAAACATTTACGGGACTTTGAGATCATAAAGAAGATTTCTGTTCGATTTATTTGGAGTCATAGCTTCATTTGGAAAAACTAAAACTGTGGTTTGTCACCCCCCCCCCCCCCCCAAAAAAAAAAAAAAAGAACCGCCACCCCATATAACTTATCACGGACGTCTCTGAAGCACGGACACCTCTCCTAGGTGGAGGTATGGTGTCCTAAACGGACGGACACCCCGACACCTTCCGGACACCGCCCGACACGTGTCGGACACGGCTCATCGGTGTCGGAATTTTTTTTTATTTCCGACACCGTGTCGGACACTTCATCGATGAGTGTCGGACACGGCGTGGAGCAGTGTCTTACCGTTTGGGGCCAATTGCAATGGATCTGGTGTTGCCGGAGCTAGTTGACGGAGATGCCGAAGCCAACAGATCTGGGCTACGGTCGCCGAAGGAAGAGAAGCTAGCCGCTGCCGCTGTCGCCGTCGCCCGTCATCGTCGCCGGAGGTCTCGCCATCGCTGGACTCCTCCGCCGCCGTCGCTGACCCACAGGTTACGGCGGTGCTGGAGCTTCTTTCCGTCATCCCTCCCGTCCTTCTCTTTTTTTCTTTTCTCCCTTTTCTTCTCCCGATCTGTCCTTCTCTTTTTTTTCTCCCTTTTGTCCTCCGTTTCTGTCCTCTCTTTTTTCTTTTCTCTCTTTTGTCCTCTTGTTTCTGTCATTTTCCTTTTTTCCTTTGTCCTCCCAATTTCTTTCTTCTCTTTTTTTTTCTTTGGGCTAATTACACCCATATCCCTAAGGTTTGGGGGTAATTACACGCGAGGACACAAAGTTTCAAAATGTAACACTTATGTCTGTTGACAAACGGAATACAAAAATACTTAACGGTTCTGACAAAAAGACCAAGTTGCCCCTAAATAAAAGTTGAAATCCTGATTTGCCCCTGGGACCACCCGCCAACCCCCTCCCCCTTCCCCCCAACCCCATTCCCGCACCACCCCTTCGCATATGCCTCCCTGTCGCCTGTGCCTCCCCCTTTCCCTTCCCTTTCCACTTCTCCAAACTTTATCTCCAGATCTGCCGCCCACTCCCTCACCCCACGCCGCCGGCAGCCCAAGCCCCCTCCCTCGCCCTACGCCGCCTGCAGCCCAGCCCCGTCCCTCGACCCATGTCGCCGGTAACCCAAGCCCCACCTCGCCGCCGCTGCAACAGATCTCCCCACTGAGCAAGCCGCAGCATGGGGAGCCCCCTCTCCCCTCCGTCGTCACCCTCAACTGCATCGAGGACACCACCTTGAATGTCCTCCTCTGCTCGATCGCCTTCGTCGTTGGTCTGCCGGATCTTTCGGGCATCGGACGGATCCGGCCCCTCGTCGATCTCCACCAACAGATTGGTTGTGGTCGTCGTCGTTAGCCATTGATTAAGGCGGCGAGTTGGATTTGTTGGGTCACCGATTGAGGTGGAGAAGGGGAAGTGGGAAGAAGATAGGAGAAAATGGCTGCCGGCGGGGAAGGGACGGCGGGGAAGGGAATTGCCGGCGGTGAAGTAATGGCATTTAAAAAACCCTAATTTGAACAAATGGAACCCTAATTTGAAAAATGAAACCCTAATTTGAACAAAGTAACCCTAATTTGAAAAATTAGGGCCTTGAAACCTTAATTTGCAAATTAGGGTTTCAACAAAACCCTAATTTGCAAATTAGGGTTTCAAAACCCTAATTTTAATTTTTTTTTGAATATTCAGTATATACAGTACAAGGGGCAGTATCGTCATTTTAAAAATACGTATTGAAGACATTATAAAAAAAATACACTTTTTGGACGGAACCCTGACGGATGGACACGGGTGATACATTTGAAACACTTTTGGTCACGGAATGTTACATTTTGAAACTGTGTCCTTAACTGTAATTACCCCCTAACCTCAGGGACATAGGTGTAATTAGCCCTTTTTCTTTTCTCCCTTTGTTGTTGCATTTTCAGTATATTAACTAAACAAATATTGATCAAATAAATTATAACTTATAGTTTTTCATTATTATTTGTTATTTTAGATTGTGAAATATATTTGATATTTATTAAAATATATATATATCTATATATATATATATAATATAAAATATATTTAAAAAATAGCGGTGTCCTGCGGTGTCCAAAATCTGATTTTTTGGAAATTGCAGTGTCCGGTGTCAGTGTCGGTGTCCGACACCGACACCGTGTCCGTGTCCGTGCTACCTTGACGGACGTGGTACAAGCTGATGAGGTTGAGAACTCAAATGCAAAATTATATTCAGTACATAGTAGGGAATCAAAGCAACGCATGGTTGTGACCCCTTTGTGGACATAGAGGGTGTTTGGAGTTGATTTTGAGATGGTCAAACCTGATTTAATCTAAATTAAATCAGATGTGTGAGTGTTTGGCAAAAGAGATTATAAGATTTAATCTGACTAAAAAAGCTAAAAACTTATTAAATCCATAATCCTGGGAAGTGAGGATTATGAAAGGGCTAATTACACCTATGTCCCTGAGGTTAGGGGGTAATTACAGTCAAGGACACAGTTTCAAAATGTAACATTCCGTGACCAAACACTTTTAAAATGTATCAGACGTGTCCATCCGTTAGGGTTCCGTCCAAAAAAGTACTTTTTTAATGATGTCAGCAATACGTATTTTTAAAATGACAATACTACCCCTTTATATACAGAATAGTTTAAAATTTTTAAATTAAGAAACATTAGGGTTTCAAAACCTTATTTTTCAATTTAGGGTTTCAAAACCCTAATTTACACATTAGGGTTTCAATTTGCCATTTCTCAATTAGGGTTTCAATCTGCTAATTAGGATTTCAATCTGCTAATTAGGGTTTCAATCTGCCATTTCTCAAAGGTCTCATGCCAATTAGGGTTTCAAACCCCTAATTTGCAAATTAGGGCTTCAAAACCCTAACTTGCAAATTAGGGTGTTAGGGTTTTAATCTGCAATTGCAAATTGGGGGGGGGGGGGGCGATGGAGCTGCTGGCATGGAATGAGGGAGTGGGTTGCTGTGGGGGAGAAGAGAAGAGAAGAGATGAGGGGGAAGAGTGCCGTCTCCGGCGATAGGTTTTGACGCCGGCAGGAGATTACACGCGGTGGCTTGCGGTGGGCGGTGACGAGGAAGGGGGAGGCAGGCGGGGTGGGCGGTGACGGGTTGACAAGGAAGGGGAAGGCAGGCGGGGTACGACGCCAGGGAAGGGGAGGAAGATTGCGTGGGTGATGATGGGGCGACGAGGAAGGGGGAGGCAGGCGGGGTGCGACGCCAGGGAAGGGGAAGGGGTGCGGCGCCAGGGTGGGTGACGGCGAAGGGGGATGCAGATGGGGTGCGACGCCGAGGAAGGGGAAGGGGTGCGGCGCCTGGGTGGGTGACGGCGAAGGGGGACGGCGCCGGGGTGGGTGACGGCGAAGGGGGTGCAGATGGGGTGCGATGCCGGGGAAGGGGAAGGGGTGCGGCGCCGGGGTAGGTGACGGCGAAGGGGGATGCAGATGGGGTGCGACGCCGGGGGAAGGGGAAGGGGTGCGGCGCCTGGGTGGGTGACGGCGAAGGGGGACGGCGCCGGGGTGGGTGACGGCGAAGGGGGTGCAGATGGGGTGCGATGCCGGGGAAGGGGAAGGGGAAGGGGTGCGGCGCCGGGGTGGGTGACCACGAAGGGGGATGCAGATAGGTCAGGGGTGGGGGGTGGGGGATTAAGTCTTTCTTTTCTTTTTTTTAATGAAGTAATGGCATTAGAAATAAATAAGGTTCCAACTGAGGGGTAATACAGTCTTTTCATCAAAACCGTTAGGATTTTTAGGGTTCCGTTTGGTCAACGGACATAAGTGTAATTTGTCCAAACTATTGTCCTTACCTGTAATTACCCCCAAACCTGAGGGATATAGGTGTAATTAGCCCGATTATGAAATTATCACTTTTTCCATAATCAAGTTTGACCTTTTAATTTACCATCTTATCCCCATGTTTTTCACGAAAAGATATTTCATAACCTTTTAACTAATTATTATAACTAATTATTAAGCGTGACTTTTTAATTAGTTTCTAAGGTTATATTCTCTTCTACGCTAACAAAGAGCGGGAGCACAGCAGTTCATCAACAGCCACCTTCTTCCTCTCCACCATTTCTGTACGCTCTTCTATCTTTAATTCAGAATAAGAAATGACAATTTTTGTAGGTGGCTGAAAATAGCTCCTTTAATAATTTTTTTCGAATATTGTAGCTATTTTCAAATGAAAGTTATGTTAAGATTACTTCGCTAAATGGATATTAAAAACGTTATTTATTTAGTGTCCTTTATGGTCATTTTGCCATATCAAACTGATTTAATCACTTTCTATCCAAACACTTTTTGTAACTTTAAGCTAGTTCACAGCTAATTTTGCCAAACAGCAAACTGATTCTGCTCAAAGTAGATTAAATCTGATTTTAAAAACTGATTCAAATTTAAGTTGAAATCTGCTTTTCAGAATCAATCCCAAACGGCCTCATAGTGGTGGCTTGATAGATGGCTTCCTTTGTGGACCTCTCATTGCTCATTATGGCTCTAGATCACATCGGATGTTGTTAGAACAACCAATGCAAATGTGTCTAATATTATCCAAGATGGGGAGTGGCAATTACCAGCATTCTTGATCCCAGGCTCTCAGAGAGCAGCAAGCACATATGTTTCTCAACTTCCGAAACCAAATAGTGACGCAACTGAAAAGATGTTGTTGACTCTTACTCCTAATGGCAAATTTACTATCAAGTTCACTTGGAACCCATAAAATAGCTAAACCTGTGATGCAGTTTTTAAGTGTGCTGTTATCTTGTGAGCCTTGTGCTAAAATAAGTCTCAGAACTAAAGCTAGATTGAAAATATGGAACATTTCATAATGACACTTGTTCAATGTGTATGCAACACCAGGAAACATTGGATCACCTATTTATAACTTGCTCTTTTGCTCAAATTCTATGGAATTAGAATTTACATATGCGGGATATCACTGCTGGCCTAACTAACTGGCAGCACTGGATACAGTATGCAACAACAAGTTCAGTAGTAAAAGCTTTAGAGCCAAATTCAGTAAGCTAGCTCTTGCAGTCTCAGTTTATTAAATTTTGGCTGGAAAGAAATCATAAAATCCCACAGAATCTTCAGTGGCCTAATGAGATTGTGTTGCTGGGAATTGAGAAAATGATAGAACTCAGCGAGCTCAGCTGGAGGAACATGTAGAGAAACTACAGAAACTGGCAATTTGTTAAGCTTGGCAAATTCCTGAGCAGATCTTAAATTAAGTTTTTGTGATGTTTTCCATTGTTGCATTGTTATGCTTATCTAGTAATCAGCATGGGTGAGGTTTAAACCGAGACCAAGATATAAGTTTTTTGAGCTGCATAACACTAAGGGACCTTTACCTAAATCGGAAATAGAAGCAGACATGGAGTTCGTACGTTCTCTTTTAGGATCAAAACTAGAAACAGTTGGGTACATAGATCAAATCAACCAACCCAAAGCATATGTTCTCCTAGCAAGAGACAAAAGTTGGGAACAAACAATCCAGCAATCTGAACACTGTACAGAAAATTGACAATTCACAAAACAGAGGAAATGGAATACGTAGAATCAACTGCAACCATGAAAGGACAAGCAAAAATCTCAACTAACTAATAAGTGAAGAGTACTAATGACCGACCTGCAAAGTGAAGAGCCTATCTTCAAATTGCACTTCTTTAGTCAAGAAATCGGCTCCAATAGTCGCCTTGTACTGATTGCTAAACTTCCTATTCACGTATCTAGGATTAAAACATTCAAGGTAAACAGTAACAAAGCTTCATAACTTTACACAACCAATAAAAATGTAAATCAATGCGCCACTTAATACTAAATTTAGCAGTAAGGATACTGATTCATCAGTGACGTCTTTCCCACCCTGCCATCACACAAAAAACAGCAATTCATAAGCACGCGCGCACAAAATCACACACACAAGTATACACTCCCACCGTCTCAGTATCTAAACATCAAATTGAACTCAAACACTAATCATAAACTGTCCGACAAGCCGAACTTGCGCAAGTACAACGAGCAAAGGCAATATTTAGCCGTTCGTATTCCATCCTAATAAATGACAACAGTCAAATGGGATAAAAATTATGGAATTGAGGGACTGTTTTTAGAATTTTCAATAATTCGCGGTTTTGAGAACCCTAGAACTTTGTGTAAAAGTGTGTAAAATTGACTGACCCGCTGTCACCGAGGATGATGACCTTCAAGAGTGTTCTTCTACGGGAAGGCATCGGATTGGCGCGAATTTGGATCGGATATCGCCCGATCTGGAGGAGAGGTCCGAGTTAATCGCAGCAAAAGTCACTGTTAAATCCTCACCGTGTTTCCCCTTTCTCTCTCTTGGCTTTTACTTTCGTGCAGAGTGAGTGACGGACCTTTCTACGCAGCTGGCCGGACCAAACACAACTGTTCAGTACTAGTAGCAAATACTGGCTGGACAAATGGTATATAAATTCGGCAATTACAGCTTATTTGTCACTGAAAGATATATGGCACCGGAATTTAGCTTCAACGACATAAATACATAATATGTAAAGTGATGTTTCAGTAGCAACTACATTCACCGTTTTGATAGGATGAGCGAGAGCGATAACTAGAGCGCTTGAATGCAAAACTTGATACAAAAAAGTAATTAATCGTACAAAAACAATTATTGCCTACCTTAACGGTTTGAAAATTTTAAGATTAGGATTCAAATTTGCTCATGTTATATAACAGGGCTAACTCCGCCACTATGCATAACAATAGCATGCGTGTAAAAGTTAACGAAAAGAGCGTTGTCCAACTCACTTAGCACCCAAACTACTTTGCAAGCTTATGTTCACCTCTGACTCTTAATTTATTTACGACATAACCATAGTTAATACGTTTTGCAAGTCAAAGAATAACAAATGTTGACAACAATTTTTTCTTTAATTAGGAGGTCCTTGATTATACTATCGGCGAAATTTCAATATAAGCAGGGTGATGCTTTAGATGCTGTCACATAATATAGTTCATCCTCATATTGGTCGTATACTTAGGAATATTACGTTTATTTGGACCCTTGTTCTACCATTAAAATTTGAGTTGACACTTTTACTAAATTTGTGCCAATACATTACCAAAATTGACACTCTCCCTCTAATTTTTAACTAATTTATTTTATTTTGTCACTAAAAATTGGCAACAAAGTTAATCTAGTATGCTTGAGCCATCTCCTAGTTCAATATATGAGTGGATCATTTTCCTACATTCTACCCCCCTCTTGTGCTTATGTAGGAGCTTAAGCCATCTCCTTCTCTTTGCTTATACGACATTTTATAAAAACCTTTGTTGGACACAATCATGTGTGTACACACAAACATAATATTTTCCTTTTTGCATGTTTAATTTCGAGTGGTGGTGTTAGAGATGTCAATGGGCGGGGCTTGGGCGGCCCAGCCCTGACCTATCGAGCCTGCCGTGAAACTGGGTCGAGCCGGGCCAGATGAAGGGGAAATCTAGGCCCAGTCCAAGCCCTGGACCTAGGCCCAATATCTAGGGCCGGGCTTGGGCCGGGCCCGGGCCCTATATATATTTTTTGTATTTTCTTGTTATTCAAAGTAAAGGCTTGAATTACGATAATTTCTTGTTATTATTTAAGCAAATTGTAATGTAGTACTATGACTATAATTCTTGTTATTATGTAAACAAATTGCTCTTTCTATCTCTCTCACTCATTTACATCTATCATTTTTAAATTTCTTATTTCATATACTCTAGGCATGTCCAATATTCCCAATTTAACGAACTCAATCTTTATCATTTTATTTCATTATAAGTCATATACATATATGTATGTATGTATATATGTATGTATATACATATTTATTTATCTCTCATTTTATTTTTTATTATATGTTATACCTTTTCATACTCTTCTTGGTGACCTTTATTAATAAAATCTTAACACATAATAATTATTACTATTTGAAAGAGACTATTTCGACTATTTGATATTTTACTTCTTCTTTCGTTGCTGAAAGAATAATAATTATTTTTTAAAGTGATTGAAAACTCATAAAATGTGAAAATAATATTATTATTTTACTATCTATTTTTGTCATTATTATTTAATAATATAAATACTAGCTTTTATATATATATATATTAACAGTTATTTTTTACACATGGTGCCAATACTAATTTGTATGTAAGAGGGTGTAATTAGTCGGTTTGGTATTTATTGACAAATAAGTTTGGCCCATCCAAGACCGCCAAGGCCTCTTCAAGGAGGCTCATGATTTCTCACGGTTCGATTGTAATCTAATTCTTATTTTATGTTAAACATGTCTTTGATTATTGTACCAAGGAAGAACAATTATCATAATTCATGTTCAGATTCATTGCTCATTCGATCATTGTTCGACACGCACACTTATATATAATAATACTAGACCAAAAGAGGGTCTATGTGTAGGGCAAAAAATAGGGCCAAACTTAGGACCAAAGGGGGGTCAGTTTTCTGGCCAAAAGAGGGCCGAGCCGGGCCAAACCCGGGCCATTTTAGGGCCGGGCCCGGGTCGGTTTCTCAAATAATTTAGCCTGGCCCTAAGGGTTAGGGTCAGTCCGGGCCCAAAAAAAGGCCGGGCCAGCCAGGGTCAATAACGGTCAGGCCCGCGGGCCTTTTGACATCTCTAGGTGGTGTTTGTTATGGTAAAGCATAAGAGCATCAAAGGTGGGAAGTGATGACATTTGTTGGGCTGGTAAGACGGAGCCCCAGTGATGGCAATAAACAGGCCACGAGTACGCAAAATAAGGCACATTCCCTCTATCATTCTGGCAATGGCCAGCTTTTCATTTACTTCAAAAGAAGAAGAAAAAAAAAAGAAAGAAAAACACCCTAGTCATTTTAAAATATGTGTCAAAATACACATTATCTCAGCAACATGTTACATTCATTTGACCCCATACCACTGGGATGCAACCTGACATATCGGAATGTGACAATTCACCTCACATTATAAACATAAGGTTAAGATACCACCTGATCAGAGCTGCACTATCCATGAATTGTAGTCAAATATCCTCTCCTTATAATCCCTTTATAGTGGTTCAAATTGTCAATCATGCCCTTGCATGGACCTTGTTCTTGTAGTAAGAACGTCAATCATGCCCTTGCATGGAATGTGCGCGTAAAATACGAAAAAAGTTGACTAAGACCATCCATGATGTCTAAAGATAGAAAAACGGGGCTTGTCTCCCTTGTTTGTAGGAGGTGTATGGGGATGGAAAGACGGCTCATGTTTGTCTGTTGAAGCTATTACCATGCAACACTTCTTTTCTCTCCTTCCTTTGAGAATCCTCCCTGCCCTTCTCCTTAAGGTACCTCCCCCACCCCCTCTCCCTCTTTCTCTCCATCTCCTGATAACAAGAACAAACTGACATTATCTCTGCTTGTTTCATGCATGGCTAGGTTGATTTCATGTCAGATTATGTGATTCATAGTGTTTCAAAGACGAATATTGTTACATTGTCTCATTTCTTTCATGAATGTTTCATTGTATATAGGGGCTATTATTTGGAGGAGCGGCGGGGCATGCTCGGTGTAATCTGAGGTAAACGCCTGCGAAAATGTCATCGTCCGACGGATCTCCGCCATCGGATTCTCCACCTTCGCCACCCTCTCCATCATCATCCTCCCCACCACCATCCTCATCGCCACCGTCTCCACCACCGAAATCGCCACCGCCCTCATCATCACCACCATCGCCCGAAAAATCATCACCGCCTCCTCCATCACAAAACTCACCAGATTCCCCACCCCCCCAAAATTCACCACCTCCACCTTCCAACAACAGCTCACCACCTTCCAACAACAAGTCACCCCCGCCTTCTAATAACAAATCCCCACCCCCTCCTTCCGGCTCATCAAATTACGGTCCACCTCCACCTCCTCCACCACCACCACCTCCACCGCCACCGCCTCCTCACCGTGGATCACTTACACCTTCGCACAGGTCGCCATCTTCGGGTACACCACCAAGCAATGACTCATCCAATTCCACAGCCATCATAGCAGGGGTCGTGGCAGGGGCAGCCATATTGTTCATTGCAATGGTAGCCTTCCTGGTGGCTTGTAGAAGGAAGAAGAGGAAGCATCATGATCAAATGCATTACTACAGGGACAATTCTCATGGAAAAAGTATGAATCTTAGCCCTGCTTTCAGTATCCTGAATATAGTGTTTCCATATCATATTCTATTGAAAAGAATTTCAAGCCATAACGGCCATAATGACTGAATACGATGATTAAATAATGAATGGACAGAATAAAATTTTAGCAGAATTTCTCGGTGTTGATTCCAAAGTTCTTGCATTACGATATTTGGTTCAAATATTAATGGTTTTATATAATATCTTTTTCTTTCATTCATTATAATCATGAATCTAGAATTTTTTGCAAAAATAAGGCTTGTCCATCAATTTTGTCCTTGCAATGAAGGGCTGGCTTGTCCATCAACTTTGTCCTTGCAAATAAGGTAGAATTTTTTTGTTTTTAAAGCTTAAATTGGCAATATACAAGGTGTATATTGTGGATGTTAAATACCTAATTGGTGCACACATGCATGCAGATAGTGACTACTACAGTGGACAGCATGCTAATTGGCGCCACCCTCAATCTACTGAGCACCATCTTAAGATGCCTCTACCTCCTGGAAGCGCTGGAGTCAGCTCAGAGCATAATTGGGGCGGAGCGGTACCGCCTCCTCCGCCACCACCAATGACGAGCAGTAGCGAGATGAGCTCCGCGGCTTTCTCTGGACCCCACCACCCCGCCTTGCCGCCACCGCACCCGACCACCGCCCTTGGGTTCAACAAGAGCAGCTTCACCTATGAAGACCTAGCGGTCGCAACCGGATCGTTTGCCAGGAGTAACCTCTTGGGTCAGGGTGGGTTTGGGTACGTACACAAAGGGGTGTTGCCAAATGGTAAGGAGGTTGCCGTTAAGAGTCTGAAATCTGGCAGCGGACAAGGCGAGAGGGAATTCCAAGCCGAGGTTGACATTATTAGCCGCGTCCATCATCGTCACCTTGTCTCTCTGGTTGGGTACTGCAGTTCAGGAAGTCAAAGGATGCTGGTTTATGAGTTTGTTCCAAACAATACCCTTGAATTCCACCTTCATGGTACGCTCTAAAACTACCAGATCTTCAATTGAATGACGTTTATGTGGGGAAGTTGTTTGCATAGCATTGTTTTTTTACAATAGGCATACATTCAGTTCATCCACGCTAAATGCACCTGGGAAACCTTATTCATGAATGCAATGCCAAACCTGCAGGTGAGGGTAACCCAACCATGGATTGGCCTATGAGGCTTCGAATTGCAAAGGGATCGGCGAGAGGATTTGCTTACCTACATGAAGATTGTATGTGAATCGCTGCTCTTCTCCCTTTCTCTGCATATATACGTGCATGCGTGAGCATATCTGCATCTAAATAAACTTTTTTTGTGCCATGGGCAGGCCACCCTCGCATTATCCACAGAGACATCAAAGCTTCAAATATCTTACTTGACGAGCAATACGAAGCCAAGGTAATATAGTAACACAATAACCGTTCTATTCTCTGCTCCATATCAAAGAAGCCTATTTAGTTTTACATCTGCTTAATTTGACCGGGTACTCCTTCGTTTAGGTGTCAGATTTTGGACTGGCAAAGCTTTCTTCGGACAACTACACCCATGTGTCCACGCGTATTATGGGAACCTTTGGGTAAGAAATATCGAGCCTGATAATTACACTAGACGCAATGTTATGGTAGCACGTACAAGAATGCTCATGTGAATATTGCAGGTACTTGGCACCGGAATATGCATCAAGTGGCAAGCTAACTGAGAAATCTGATGTTTACTCGTTTGGTGTTATGCTCTTGGAACTGATAACTGGAAAGCGCCCTATTGATGTTAGCAGAGACGAAGATGACAGCTTAATTGACTGGGTACGTTTGAAATAAGAGTGAACTTATCTTGTGGTGAAAATAAGATTCTCTCTCGCCTATAATTGAACTGAACTATGTACCTAATACTTGTTCGGGTTCATGGACGTGCAGGCTAGACCTATTCTCATGAGAGCATCAGACGGTGGAGACTACGAGGAGCTGGTGGATCGACGCTTGGAGCACAACTACAACCCCGAGGAGATGCTACGCATGGTTGCATGTGCTGCTGCGTGCATTAGGCATTCGGCAAGAAGACGCCCCAAAATGAGCCAGGTACATATATAGCAGAAACTCTCCTCTAGCTATGATCAGTTTATGCGTAACTTGGAGGAAGAATCAGTCATAAGTCCCTAGGTAGAAGCTTTTTCTAATCAAGAGATTAGGCCATGTAAACGAGCAGGACTCAATAAGCCACAACAAAAATACTGTACACATGCAGTGATTAATATTCCACCGTCAGTGTGGCGTACATGGGTTGACTTGCCTTGCACAATCGATTGAATGTTACTTCATAGTTAAATTCCAGAAGCATGCGCTAGATCTTTACCACTGATATATGCATGTGAACCAGATTGTACGTGCGTTAGAGGGCGATGTCTCGTTGGAGGACTTGAACGAGGGAGTGAAGCCTGGCAACAGCGCGGTGTTTGGTTCCAGTGGCAGTTCCGAATATGATGGAAATTCCTACAATGTTGAAATGAAGAAGTTCAGGAAGGTGAACATGTCAAGCCAGGAATTCACCAGCAGCGAGCACGGCACCACGGGAGAGTTTGCCCATTCCAGCGGCGAGTCACAAGAAATCCGCTCCAACGGAAGCCGGAACGGGAGCCGCGTGCGCAGCCCTTAAATCTTTAGCTAAATGAAGCAAGAGAGACTGAGGATTGATAGTGTTGCAGCACCCACAGTCACCTCTGTTTTTGGGGAACTAGAATCACCATTCTGTTGTTAGAATACGAAAGTGATGGTGATCTGCCTGGCTGAATTGCAAGACATTGGAAGTACATCGTTTGCAACAATATTGTTCATTAAAAGGAGTCATAATTCAAATATCTGTGTCGGAATGTGATAAATTATATTGTGTGGATTTGTATTCATTATTTCTATTGTTTAACAGCACTGTATTTTGAATCATTAAGTAGCTTGCTAACTTGTTGATTTCCTGAGACCAAGCTTAAGTTCACTCATCTGTGACATGAATGAATCCATGTTCGAAGGTGGATCCAGCATACATAGATTACAAACAGTCAATGAGTTCATATTTTTACTTTCTGCCAGTATTGTTAGGCTCTCAGAGTCGTCTAACTCAGTACTGTACGTGTGAAATAAAAAGTAAGATTAGCGGCTCAATAGTCGAACAAGATATCTGCTAGTTAACAAGCAATCCCTCAATTGGCTTTTTTATCTTAATCTTACATATTCGTAAACTTTAAATTCAACTAAAACATCAGTAATTACATAACAAATTCGTAACTTCGGCAAGTCAAGCAACAAGTAACACCAAGTTCAGTCTAAATCCGATGAAACCGATGACAAATTCAATGTCTTCAATTGGAAAAACGGGGAGCTGAGTTGTTCGGATTCTGGAATGAGAAAATTTTAGGGACTGTAAAGAGTCTAGAATTATGCGAGAGCATTTGCCATTTCTTTTTAAGTCAATCAGGGTAGTTTATATCACAATCAGTAGTCTCTTTGTACGGATACAGAAGTTGCTGGGCTACTACCAAATGATGCAAAAGATAGTGTGTTTAGTTCAACGAGGTTTGAGTAAAAAAGTGGCCGCGCAGCACCAGAGTTATAAGGTAGCAAAGAGGCAAAATCAAATCGTCACTTGAATTGAGTGGGTTTCAGTAGGAGAGAGCTGCAAATCGTCTTGAATATGGAGGAATTAAACGTGGTTAGATGTAATTGATTAGTCACGAAATATACAATTTTCAGGGTCAAAATAAGGTGTTTGACAACCATAAGACGTTTTGCAAATAGGTGTGGTGAGGGGGAATAATTTTTTTTTTTTCATGATCTATACAATCTGAGCTTTTTATGATAAAACTAACTATAATGCACGGGAATAATATTTTACGTTTAAAAAGTATTTCTAACGTTTGGGAAAGTTATTTTCACATCCACTATTACTTGTTCATACTTCATAGTGGGTGTGAAAATATGAATCTTTTAAAGTTATCTTGCGTCGTTGACAACCACGCGAGGGTCTAAATATAGATATTTGGGGGATGGTGTTAGTGCATAAACCACCACTAATTTATGGCTTATTTGAACACCAATCTCATTGCTATAGAAAAATTTATCAATTTCTTTCCCTCGATCTAAAACGGAACCTTATGTGATTTTTTTACAAAGGCTTAAGTGTATGGACATTGTACGTGAATTCTTTCTTTCTAAAATGTTTTCTAAGATGTAAAGAGAAAGAGGCAACCAACTATTCGTTATTTTACCATTACAAATGTACTTGATCTTTCAACAATGTTATCAGCATGAAAAAAAAGTTAGGGTTCTGCAATCTTTGATATATATTGCTAGCCCACCTGGTGCTACATCATAGGTGCATATCCGGAACAGAAGGAGGTCAATATGTTGGCTATTTTTTCTTATGCTATACCGTATACACGATTGATCTAGCACATTAAACTTTTGCACCTTGAGCTTTTGTATCAATAAACCATTGCGGCTTAGGTGCATACGCACCAACCAGGCACAAATCCTACGTCGGCCGTGACAACAACACATGTTTGGATAATCGAGCGTTGAAGAAATTGACATATAGGAAATGCCAATTAGTTTGGACGGAGACTTAATTAAGGTAGCGTTTGAAATCACTTTCAGTTTTGATTTTATGTTTCTAAAAACATAAAAATCAAAACCAGATAAGCTTTTATTTTTACAAAAATAAATGGATGTTTTGATTACCCGGTTTTCATTTTAAGTTTTTTTTTTGTGGTGGTTTGCGGTGGCTGCCGGCCATGACCGGCTGCAGGCGGCCGGCGATGGCTGCCGGCGGTGGGAGGGTGGGGGTGGTGGTGGTCTCAAAATAAAAACCAAATCTGAAAACTCGAAACTCCTAAATGAGAGTTTTAAAAAACAATCATGTTTTAAAAACTGATTTTTAAAATTGAAGGAAAAGAAAAACAAAGAAAGAAAATTACGTGCCAAAAACATTTTTTTTTCCAGTTTACAAAACTTGAGAAAAAATAGAAAACGAAAAGGTTACACCACAGAGCCTTAAGCAATTTCCAAATACAATCAACTATCAACTATTTGTTATAGTTATCTTTTGTTACATATTGAAATTCAAACGACTCATATGTTTTCGGTCGAAAAGCCATCAATAATGATTTCATTTTAAATGCAGCAAATTAAAATTTTTTTTTGAATTAAAGGGTTGAAGAAGTCTTAGCCAAAAAAAATAAGGAATTGATAAGGTACCCGATGATTTTGTGTGACATTCTTCAGTGCGATTTAGTAACACTCTCCCAATAAAGCAAGGTGCAAGTATTAGTCAATTTCTTTGATAAGCTTTTGAGTGACAACTTATGGCCTTTAGAGGTCAAATCTTTACCGAGAGGAATTTTTAAAGTTTTTCTTTGATACTGATAATCACGCTCTGTTTTTACCAAGTGCACTCTAATAAAAAAGTTTTAACTACTATATGAATAGTACGAAAATAACTACAACTTTTTACATGATATAATAACTAGTGGTCGTTACCTGTTTTTAGTGGACGATACTAAAAAGTGCAGTTAAAAATTATCGTCAAAAGTGTTCAAATAATTATAATTATTATTTAACGACTATTAATTATCGTTATGCGAAGAAATTAGTTATCTGGCCAAAATTTTCCCACTCCAACTGACACACTTCTTCGTACCCTTCTCAAATTTCCCCGACACGTGGCCAAGTTCCATTAGTTGACCACAATAAGCCTTTCGGTACCGCATTTACGCAGCCTAACCCTCAAAAACTTCACTTGTACGTAGCAAAGGGGAGAGAGATTTGCAAACTTCACTTGTGCGCTCACATCACACGCATATATAAGCACGGGGAGAACAGGCAAAACAGAGATTAACGGAGCAAGATCGCCTGTTTGGTAACAGGATCTGGCAATCCCCCCGTCGTGTCGCTAAATCGAACTGCGTTATCTCGATAAGATCTCCTTCCAATGGCGCAGCTCGTCAAGAAAGACGACGATCGGGATGAGGAAGGTACGGTTTCGATTCTTTGCCGGTGACATTTTGCGTTCATCTTGTCATCCTGTTGCGAATTCTTGATTCGATTTCATTTCGCCTGAAATCTATAGTTTGTCGCATTGGCGATTCGTATTGTGCGTTACTTGGGGGTTTCCGATCTGCATTGTTTGATTTTGGATGCTCCTTTGTTTGTTTAGGAATGTGATTTTTGTTTATCTGATCTGTTTGCACTTCAATTCCTGGATCACTCGATTGTGTCTGAAGTGTGCGTAAATGATCTTTACATGCGTTGAATTGTCCATCCTCGGTCTTTTAGTAGTTGTTGTTCTTTTAGTCTGTCAATTCGGTGTTCCATATGCTTACTGCGTTGGATTTTGGATAGTTTGTTTATGGCTCCAGATCTTTCATGTTATTTTTAGATTAGGAATGTGTTTTGCCATTTAAGCTAATCTACTGGTTCTTGAATTTCTAGATCAGCCGTTTGTTTGTAGAACAAATAGAATTTCCCAACTTAGTTTGCCTGCATTTGGTTCTCCTTTTGGTGCACGTGTGTGATATGGAGGTTCAAAAGAATGCCAGTATTCTATTTACCATGAGAACAGAGAAAAATAAAACATTAGAGAAATGAATGGAGGTGCTTTACTAGTCCTTAAATTTCTAATCTTCATGGAAATGTCTAGAAACTTGGATCAAATCTAGAAAGGAAGTGGAGGATGTCTTGAAGTTTTCTTTTTGGTAAGTTAGATGCTATTGTTATCAACAAAAAAAGCACATCAAACCAGGAATATCAAACTAGGGGTGCAGCCTTGCCAACCACAACAGAGCTAAACACAAAACAACAAATAGGTTTTCGTGTCGTAAAATGTTTAGGTTGGCTACATTTTTTAACGTCAGGTTAAGGTTCTTGCTTGTACCTGTTAATTTTTTCAAAGTCAATGGGAATTTTCCTTCAAGAGGTAGGTGCTTATGCTTATCGAATAAATGGAGCTAGTTCAGGCTATGAGTAAAATTTCAGTCTTCTTAATGACACCGCAAGATGAGAGTTTTTGATGAAAGATGCAATTATTTCTGTCAGCAGTGGAATCAAATGCTGCAAACTGCAATTCCTGGAAAGAGTTTAAGGACTTTTAGGCAATGCCAATTTGGTTATAGTGTTAGTTGTTATTGTACTTGTCAGGAGTCCATTATCTGGTCTGTTACTTGATTGCTAAAGCATGTTGGTCATATTCCACAGCGGAGTATTCTCCCTTTCTTGGGATAGAGAAGGGTGCAGTTCTTCAAGAAGCTAGGGTCTTTAACGACCCTCAGCTAGATTCAAGAAGATGTTCACAGGTGAATTTTCTTATTGTTGCCTAATTCTGCAATCTAGCCGTATTTACTATTTTTAGGAAATAATTTGCGCCGCTGATGCTGGTTTATCATTGCATTTCCAGGTCATCACAAAGCTTTTGTACCTTCTGAATCAGGGG
Source organism: Escallonia herrerae (assembly GCA_033070095.1). Lineage (NCBI taxonomy): Eukaryota > Viridiplantae > Streptophyta > Magnoliopsida > Escalloniales > Escalloniaceae > Escallonia > Escallonia herrerae. The sequence continues at coordinate 135,216 of JAVXUP010000731.1, forward strand.
GAGACTTTCACGAAAGTAAGTTTTTCTGACAACATCGTTTTAACAGAAATTCTTACACGTGCTGCATCTTCATGCATGTGTAAAATGAGGGGCACGAGACTTAGTTTTCACTGATACTGAATATTCATGTTTGTGATACATGGCAAAGGACTTTCATAAACTATTGTGTGTTTTTTTAGTTGCACATGTGTAAATAACTGTGTTTTAAATTGTCTATTTAACATCGGAGGACTTTGTTAGAATAATTTGATTTCTAATGATTTCTTATTCCTTTCAATCTATAGATTGAAGCTACGGAAGTATTTTTTGCTGTCACAAAACTTTTTCAATCGAGGGATATTGGCTTAAGGAGAATGGTTTATTTGATGATAAAGGAGCTCTCTCCTTCTGCAGATGAGGTTATATGCGAACTGATTTCTTTTGCTTCTCAATCCTTTGAGTTTTGTTACGTAGATGGTAGGCAATGACACGCTGTAATTCATATTGCTATAAAAGGTCATTATTGTCACAAGCTCGCTCATGAAGGATATGAATAGCAAGACTGACATGTATCGAGCAAATGCTATACGCGTTCTCTGTCGGATCACAGATGGAACACTTCTCACACAAATCGAGAGATACTTGAAACAAGCAATTGTTGACAAAAACCCTGTAGTTGCAAGTGCAGCCCTTGTTAGTGGAATCCATTTGCTCCAGGTAATTTAGATTTGATGAGTAGATGTACTGTCTATTGTTGTCGGACTTTTCTCTCACTACCTTGTCTTTGTTCGACAGACAAACCCGGAGATCGTTAAAAGATGGAGCAATGAGGTTCAAGAAGCTGTTCAATCAAGAGCTGCTCTTGTACAGTTTCACGCGCTTGCTTTGCTCCACCAGGTATGAGAAGACTAGTGGGTTGAGGAAAGTAGAAAAGGAATACTTGATATTTTATAAATTTTCATCTAAGTAGAACTTATTGCTAAATGGCATCATCAATCTTCTGATTATTCTCCCTTACAAGGATGACCTTTTTCCAGCTTCTTGTTTTTAGAAATTCATGGTGAAAGAAATCGTCACTGTTTATCATTGACATGCATTTACAAATTTCGATATACTTGCAGATACGACAAAATGATCGATTAGCTGTAAGTAAACTGGTTACCAGCTTAACAAGGGGGACTGTTCGTTCACCTTTGGCCCAATGCCTCCTGATTCGTTATACTAGTCAGGTATCTTTCTCCTATGGCATTTGGTGTTTGTTGATGGAATGTCACTGTTACTTTAGCAGTAGATAACAAACATGCTTGCAGGTTATCAGGGAGTCAGGCGTGAACAACCAAAGTGGGGACCGTCCATTCTATGATTATCTTGAAGGTTGTCTCCGCCACAAAGCAGAAATGGTTATTTTTGAAGCGGCGAGGGCAATTACAGAGTTAAGTGGTGTGACCAGTCGAGAGCTTACCCCAGCGATAACTGTGTTACAACTTTTCCTAAGTTCTTCTAAGCCAGTACTTCGATTTGCTGCTGTTCGTACTTTGAACAAGGTGACTTTTTTTCACAATGAATTGGTATCTTCTGCTTTGCAGCTTGTGCAGTTGTTCTTTTGCTTTTTTTTTTTTAACTCATAACTTTCACTTGGGTTACTGTCAAGGTACTTTCCAGCACTGTCTACCTACCGCCATCCATAATTAAGTGCCAAAATGTTTATTACTCATTTCAGCAACTTGCAACTATACAAAAGTGACCTGACTTAATGAGTACCTTGAGTTACATGCAGGTGGCGATGACCCATCCAATGGCTGTTACGAATTGTAATATAGATATGGAGAGTTTGATTTCTGATCAAAACAGAAGTATAGCCACTCTTGCCATTACTACACTGCTCAAAACAGGCAATGAATCGAGTGTTGATCGTTTGATGAAGCAAATTACTAATTTCATGTCTGACATTGCTGATGAGTTCAAAATCGTGGTGGTGGAAGCCATTAGATCATTGTGTTTGAAGTTCCCCCTCAAGTACAGATCTCTGTGAGTCTGCGTAACTTTTTCTATTGAAACTGGGATATAGACGTGATGTACCTGACTTTTTTTTGAACAACTAAGTTTATTACTTTAACTTTTGACTGTCAGGAAATTTTCTCTAATCTGTCCCATTACACCTTTTTTTCTTGGGGGCAGGATGAATTTCTTGAGCAATATTTTGAGGGAGGAAGGTGGCTTTGAGTACAAAAAAGCAATTGTTGATTCGATTGTTATCCTCATAAGTGATATCCCGGATGCAAAAGAAAGCGGGTTGCTTCATCTATGTGAATTCATTGAGGATTGTGAATTTACATATCTTTCTACGCAGGTTTTCTTCTGCAGCTTTGCTTACGATTTAGTTATCGATGACTCTTTGACTAGCTCTCTTTCTGTATGCGTATTTGTACAGTGGTATATCCATTTTAGCGTGGCTTATTATTTTGCTCAAGGTGGTTTAATTCATTGTCAGATACTCCATTTTCTCGGAATTGAGGGACCCAAGACCTCAGATCCCAGCAAATATATACGGTATATCTACAATCGGGTGATACTTGAGAATGCAACTGTTCGGGCCAGTGCTGTGAGCACGTTGGCAAAGTTTGGTGCTATGGTTGATTCTTTGAAGGTACAATTAGTTTCTTTTATCAGATTAAATCGATTGCAGGTAGGTTATAAGCCTGAAGCCTCTAACTCAGTTAAATTGCATTTCTGTGTTGCAGCCTCGTATATTTATTTTGTTGAGGCGCTGCCTCTTTGACAGTGACGACGAGGTCAGTTTTTTTATGCCATCCAAATTTCATATATTTTCCAAATTTTTTATGGAAATGTAAAACTACTGCTTCTTTTTTAGTATCTTGTAATCCCATCAAGGTTTGTAAGGCTTTGTCTATGGTTTTTTTGTTTTTTCTCTGCTTTTAAACTGGAAAGTATCTGCTTATACTTCCTCATTACCTGGATTGGGGAAATAGGTGGTTAAGGATGCATGTAATATGACCATGTTTGTATAATTTTACTCTCTTAAGAATGAAGCACATCTGGCCAATTGTATGTTTCATCAGGCACTACGTCATTCGACCTTATAAGATACCTTGTTTATCCAATCTGTTTGCAGGTTCGCGATAGGGCCACGCTGTATTTGAGCACTCTTGGAGGTGATGGCTCAGTTGTGGAAACTGATAAAGATGTGAAGGAATTCTTATTTGGGTCACTGGATGTCCCATTGGTTAACCTCGAGACAAGTCTGAAGAACTATGTGAGTGTTCATGCTGAGGTGCTGCACTTTAAGGCCTTTTTGCTGTGAAGTTATCATCTAATATGTTATTTGGTACAGATACAGGAACCCTCGGAAGAACCTTTTGATATTAATTCTGTACCTAAGGAGGTCAAATCTCAGCCACTTGCGGAAAAGAAAGCTCCGGGGAAAAAGCCAACTGGTTTATCTGCTCCTCCAACCGGCCCTACTTCAACAGTTGATGCTTATGAAAAGCTGCTTTCTAATATCCCTGAGTTCTCGAGCTTTGGGAAGCTGTTCAAGGTTCTGGCTGGATTGTCTTCCATATTTTTCCACTTACATCTACTCTGATTTGTCGTACTATTTTCTAAGGTTTTTTATTTTTCTTTGTTTTGTTTATCAGTCTTCCGTGCCGGTGGAGCTCACGGAAGCTGAAACGGAGTATGCAGTCAATGCTGTCAAGCACATTTTTGATAGTCATGTTGTGTTTCAGTACAACTGCACGAATACAATTCCTGAGATATTACTGGAAAATGTAATGACCATCTGTAATTCTGTGCTGTATCTCACAATTTACTTCTGAGCTCCTTCTTAATTGTGGTTTGCATGTCGTCAGGTCTCTGTTGTTGTGGATGCTTCAGAAGCTGCGGACTTTTCGGAATTAGCTTCCAAGCCTCTAAGATCTCTTCCTTACGACTCTCCAGGACAGACATTTGTGGCATTTGAGAAACCAGAAGGGGTGCCTGCGGTTGGGAAATTCTCAAACATGTTGAGGTTCATTTCTAAAGAGGTATTTCTTTCTCCGAGTGCCTGGGGATACTGGTGTTTTTCCATAGAAATATAGTGTGCTCTGGATTAAAGTTCTGATAGTATCTACACTTTCAGAGAGGCTTTGTTTTTTTATCTCCCTTGTACTACTCATCTCAGACATGACTATCTCCATACTTGGACTGGTCCAACATGCCTTGAGACGGTCTGGGAACTAATATGAGAAATTGTCGTCTTAGTATTTTGGTTGACCTGTTTGACCAGTGTCCTGGTGTCAGTTATAACGTGGAATTAGATGATTCGTTTCTTAAATTTTATGTCTCATTGTGATTTATTGTATTCCATTTAGTGTGTCCATTACACATGGCTGAAACAAGTAAGTGGGAAGGTAAGCAGCTCTTGCGCAGTTTTAGTGCTGGCATCGTGTTGCCCATGACTGAATCTCTCTCTCTCTCTCTATCTCCCCCTCCCCTCTCTCTCTCCCCCCTCCCCTTCCCCCTCTCCCTCTCCCCCCCTCTCTCTCTCTCTCGTATTATTTAATTTTAGCCTACGTACATCGGTGAATACATGCAAACATGTGCTTCAATAGGTGTACATATACGCCAAGCAAGTGTAAAATCTTTTACTGTTAGTGTTTTGACATTTTCTCCTTTGATGTATGCATCAACTACTAATTGTGCTATACATTTTGTCACTGAAGCTTTTGTTGCAACTGATGTGTTCCTTGCTTATATATTCTGTATTCTTTCTTTAGGTTGATCCCTCTACTGGCGAGGCTGAGGAAGATGGTGTGGAAGACGAATACCAGCTAGAGGACCTTGAGGTAGTTTCAGCGGATTATGTGCTTAAAGTGGGGGTTTCCAATTTTAAGAATGCCTGGGAGAGCATGGGCCCAGATTGTGAGCGGGTTGACGAGTATGGTCTTGGCCCAAGGGAAAGCTTGGCAGAAGCCGTGAGTGCTGTGATCAACCTTCTTGGCTTGCAGCCTTGTGAGGTAAGATTATTTTTCATTAGGAAACCAGGGAAGGGTTACTCGCATGCCAGTGGACCATACCTTGATGTTTTATTCATTGTTTTCTTCAATCAAAAATTTAAAGATAGAAATAACCTGGTAACTTAAATTAATATGTGGTCTTCTATGACTATTAGCATATATCCTTGTATACAGAAAGATAGAGAAAGACGAGAGGCCAGAGATTAAGCAGTAGCAAAAAGGAAACGCATTGGCTCATATCTCTGTACCTTGTCTAGTCCTCCTTATCTTACTTCTATTTATTTGCATTGGCACCTCTAAAGAACCATGCAAGTACCACCTCAATATGGTGCCAGGAATCTCATACTAATCTGAAGCACAACGGTAATAGCGTGATCTATGTTACATGGACTCGGTACAAGTGTCCGAGTTGGATACGTGTCTAAGTGTCGGATTCGTCTATTTTTCAAAATCCAAGACACGGGGACACGACAAAATATTCTCACCTATTCTTGTTTCTTACTTATTCCATAGTTTACATAATGTTTTATGGTATGCATATCGTTTTAATTGAGAACTGAGATCATTTCAAATCTATAACGAACTAAAAGAAACACTATAACATAGTGTTCCTCTCAGACACATATCCCATACCCATGTCCAAGTGTCGAGTGTCCCACACGGGTACTTCACGCATTTTGAAGAGTCAATGTAACATAGAGCGTGGTAAGTAATCTCGTTCTTGGCATCCAGAAGCAGAGATAAACACGCCAAAAGAAGATGATTAAGTGTGCAAACATCAACATCTTTATGGTTTTCTCCTTATTGAGATCATTGAGAGGCCGAAGAGTCTGGAACCAGAAACCGACGAGTGATGACAGAGTTAAGAACGAAGTTTGTATACAAAGGTCGGAAGAAATTGACATACAGTGTAAGAACTTGGGCTAGAGGGGGAAAACGAGGGAAAAGGGAACCATATTATCAGCCACACGTAAACACCATCTTAAGATGGGCTGGCATCATGTTTCTACAAGTTTGGATTGCCACAAGCTGGTTTTGAAAGCAGAGATGAACTTGGTTAATGTGGGTTGGCATCATCTCACGTGTTGATAACATCTGGATGTTTCTTGGCGTAGCTATTAATGAATAATATGGACTTACCGGCATTTCCAGAAGTTGGTGCTCAAGGTCCAGTCTATGCCTTTTCGTTTATATTCTCCATCTATGTTTTAGTTAATAATTCCTTATTTGACAATTTGCTTCACTTGGGTGCTTTTACAAGTACTAGTATCACTAAAAGTGCTATCATTGCAATGATTCCTCTGCTGCTTTTAGAAGCTGATGAAGAGTAACTTAACCATTTCCCTTTTCCAGGGCACAGAAGCGGTTCCAAGCAATTCGAGATCACACACGTGCTTGTTATCCGGTGTTTTCATAGGCAATGTGAAGGTGCTAGTTAGGTTGTCATTTGGGATTGATGGGCCAAAAGAGGTTGCCATGAAGCTCGCAGTTAGATCTGAGGATGAGTCTGTCAGTGATGCCATTCACGAGATTGTAGCATGCGGCTAGTTTGTTGCATCGGAGAACCCCTTATGACCCGAGTATTCTTTGTTCCATTCTGGAATGAGAGTGGAGGTGCTGGCTGCAATCGGATCCAGTCTTCTGGCTGGGACGTTGGCTTGCTGACGGAATTTATTTTTGTATTTTAGTTCTCAAAAATTTACCTGTAGGTACAGGCTGCTTGATTTACTTGATCATACATGTGAAGTGAATTTTGAAGTGTACTGAATTTGGTGTAGTGTCTGTGTTTGCTAGGGCTTGACCGATTGGTCATACTGTTTTTTGAGTTTCTGAAGTTGAAGTGATGGCTGTACTTCTCTCCGACAAAGGGATTATCGGTGTAAGAGACTAGACATGCTGGATCATACTTTTTTTTTTTTCTCCACGACTTTCTATCTATTGTACTTTTTTAGGTTCGTTGCATAGTAATCAGTTTCAAAAGGATTTTTTTTTGGCTAATATTAGAAATAATTAGATAGTGCCGTCATGATGAATACAGCTCAACATTTTTCTCTTCTCCATATGTTACTAGTTTATTACGCAATCATATTATTTTTATATATGTATAGTAACTGAAATTGAACTGTTGAGAAAATATAAACTTCTCTTTCTTACATTACATGCTTATAATTATGACATTTGACTTATATAATGTATTTTAATTCTCTTCTTCTTACATCAACATATCTCACTTAATAGAATTCTATATCTTTCTTAATTTTGAATAAATCTTGAAACTTTCTTATATTTTAGACAAATTCAATATTTTTTTCACAATTTATCAACTAATCTTCCTCCTTTTATTTCATTGTAAGTCATAAAAGTATATGTATACATATATTATTATGTCATATTTTATTCTCTTCAGTTGCTTGAAGTTTCCCTACATTATTATACAGTATTGCATAACTTTTATATTTTTCTTGATGAGTTATCAATACAAATCTCGACACATAAATCATTATTAAGTAAAAAAGTAACATGATCATTATTACTACTCAACATATAAGTACAAGGTTTTAACATTTATGCTTCCCTCCGCGCGCGCGTGTGTGACGCACATGGTCAATACTAACTAATCTTTAAATCAAACCCAACTTGAATGGTAATAGCTTCCATTAAAAAAGGATTGACTGGGAGCTCTCCCTTCTCTCTACTCTCTCTCAAAAAAAAACCACAACCAGATATGATGCCGCCGGGGAAGGGGTTGAGGTGCTCTTCCCCCACCCCCCCCCCCCCCACCACCCACCCAACAACCCACCTCCCCACTATTTTCCCTTCTCAAGACGGCCATTGACCGTCCGGTTGCCAAGCCCAGCCTTCATCGCTGCTACCTTGGGTTTTCTGCTCCACAACGCCACTGATCTACCACAAGCACAGCCACAAGGCCTTCAATCACTAGCCTTCTTCCCACCCCACCCCCAGCCCTCCCAATCTTCTTGGTTTCTCCTGATCTCGGTAGTTTCTTTTCTACTTGGATTTGTTTTTTCTTGGTTTGTTCTCCTTGTACTTGTTTAATTTTGTTCTTGTTTTTATCCCTTCTTGCTTCCGTTCTTCTTGGGGGGTGGGGAAGAGAGAACGAAGTTTTTTGGGTGTTGTTGGTACGATTAGTTATTGTAATATACTTTTTGATTTTTTCGGTCCTTCTGGGGGGAATGTGGGGGTTAGGTTAGGGGGGGGGGGGGGGGGGTTTCTTTAGGGTGGGGACGGGAGTAACTTTCATTCCCCCCACCCCCACATTGCTGAGTGATCGTCACTGGAATTTCAGGTCTTAGATATTGAGCAGAGGAGCTAGCATTGGACGGATAAGCTAATTACCTTTTTTACTTTAGAGAGAGGTTTAGAACAAAGTTAATTTAATATGAGTGGTAATGACACGTGCGCGATGCATGTATAAAAATAATGTTAAAATTCTTTTATCATGTATATATATCTATTATTACGTTTGGTAAAATGAATTGTATATTTTAAAACTTAAAAATAGTTATTTACTATTAAAATTTTTGTTTTATGAAATATTTAAAAAAAAATTATAAAATGTCATTTGAAAACATTTTAGATAGGTAGTTACGTAATAAATGTGTTATACTAAATTATGTTTTTTTTTTTATATAGAGTATAAATATAAATTTGAAATATATATTTATATTTAAATTCATCAAGGTGAGTTATTTGATGTTATTTGTATTGTTTAATAATATAGGTTTATTTTGACCTTATTGGCAAGTAGTTTACTCATGTAAGTTATTAGAAGATGTAGCACTTCAGAAAAGTAACATGGCTGCTATTGTAACTTGATTCACTTGTAACTTAGTTCGCTAATTAACCTTAAAAAGAAATTGAACGGAATTATGCTTTGATTTGAGGACAATTGTTTAGAGACGAACGAAACCAGTAAGCAATCAAAGGAACTGCTGGAAGCCACCATTATATTGCTAGAAGCAGAAGCTAAAACCAAAAGTATCATTTCCATTTTGCATAAAATCTGCGGTCACTCCACAGCAACATTCTATTCAATGGAACCTCAACATTCCTCTCCTTCAAATGCAATGCCTGGGCACTATCCTCTTCTCCAAGCTGAACGCAAAATACTGCGGAAACCCCTTTACGTCTTCAACACCCATCTTCATCTCTCTTACCAAGTACTCAAACTTTGGCCCCAAATTATTCACAATACTATACCCAAATATGGCCGGCAATCTAACACAAACATTAGCCGCCTCCTCGTACGTCAAACCAATCCTCCGCAAAAACCTGATTTTCTCTTCGAATTTCTCGACCCGCGTGTTCAAAAGGTGGGCATTCAAAGTAGTTGGTGTGTTCAAGTTTTCGATGCCCAGCTTTCTGAGGTAAACGAGTGTGGGTTTTAAACAGAACTCCACGTTGGATTCGAGAATGTGAGGGCACTTGAGAAGTAAACCGCAGGATTGCTCTACCGATGCGGATAAATCGGTGGCCAGGAAATCGAAGACGGGTTCGACGTCGTTTGGGCTGAAATCGGGAGAGAAGAGACACGGGCAGAGGTAGGCGAGCCTGGAGAAATCTGGGTCCGAAAAGCCCTTCGATTTGAGGTAATTTGCGGAGGAGAGGATTTGGCTTAGGGTTTGGGGGGAGGGGTATTTGTGGAGTTTTGCTTCTGGGCTGATGACGCCGAGGGTTTTGAGGTACCGGAGATTCTCGCGGTGGGATGTGCGGAATTTGAGGAGGTGGGGAGGGTGTGGGGAGTGGGAACTATTTAGGGTTTTATTGTGGGGAGAGATTGAGCAGAAGAGTGTGTGAAAATTGGTAGAGCGAAGCATTTTTCTGCTAAAGCGGGGAGAGGTGAACTAAGGGACATGAAATGAAAATGGTTTTCGGAGAGGATGAGAGAGAGAGAGAGAGAGAGAGGTGATGTAAAGAAATGATTGGTGAAGATAATTATTATGATGTAGAGAAATGACTGGGGGATCGGATCAAATCAAATATGGCAATGAGTATGAGCAACCGAATGCATGACTCCGTCTGCTAATAACACCAGGCAGGGGACACAGTTGTTTTTCTTGGGAACAAAAGACTCGTCATTTCAGGGTAACAAAACTGAATTAAATGTGCAAACATCATTATTGGGTGCTGACCTTTTTTTTTCTAATTTTTTATTGCCATCATCATTGCTAACTTCTGAAGTCGCCTCGGGTGCAAATTTACTTACATGGTTGTGATCAATGTGACTTGGTTTGGTTTGAGTAGAGTTGTCAATGGGCCGGGCTTGGGCCGGCCAGCCCAAGCCCATCGGGCCTGCTGTGGGGCCGGGCCGGGCCAGTGGGGCTGCCAACCGGGCCGGGCCTGCAGAAGGCAAACCTAGGCCCAGTCCAGGCCCTGGCCCTAGGCCCAATAGCTAGGACCGGGCTTGGGCCGGGCCCGGGCCCTTTTTTTTTTTTCTTCTTGTTATTCAATTTTAAATTTCATCTCTAAGCAATATTCACAATTTAACGAACCTAATCTTTATCTTTTTATTTCATTATAAGTAATATACATATATATGTATGTATGTATATACATATTTATTTGTTAGCCATTATATTTTTTATTATATGTTAAACATTTTCATACTCTTCTTGGTGAGCTTTATTAATAAAATCTTAACACATAACAATTTATATAGAAAAATAATAAATGTATTCATAGGCCCTCCTCCTTTTATCCGGGCTTGGGACCGGCTGCTTGTAAACAAACAGGCGAAGTTACCTATTTTTTTATATATACGAAAAATATATATCTTGCTTGTAAAAATTTATTTTATATATATGAAAAAAAAGTATATTTTGTGAAAAAATTTATTCTTAAAATTCTAACAATCAAAATAATAATGCATGTCTATCCAAAATATCAGCAATCAAAGATCAAGAAATCTGCAACGTCAACCAAAAGGATCAAAAGAGGAAAATAAAAACAAATTACCTAATCATCCAGAAGTACTTCAATATCCGAGTCACTGCTCTTCCTATCATCAATCGGTTTATCTTGCTCGCGGTATTTCGCATCAAGATAATCCTTCCAACATACACATAGCTCGAGCGACTCGGGGTTAAGACGACTCCTCCTGTCATCCAAAACCCTCCCGCTGGCTGAAAATGCCGACTCTGAAGCAACCGTGGAGGCTTGCACTGGCAGTACATCCCGTGCAATTTGGGATAAAGTTTTATACATGTTTTGATTTTGTTTCCAAAAATTTAACAAATTAAAATTAACCTGTTCTTGCCTTGATAAATCAGAATAATGATCAGTATTTGCATATACACCAATCTCATTAAAAGAGAAAAAAGTATACGAACCTGCCGAATTAGAAGTACCTTCACCTGGTAGTTGTCTTGCTACTAGATGTTCAAAGCCCTTAAGGTATGGCGCATAATACCTCTCAACAGTGGATGATGATGTAGCTCGCCCGCGCACGTCAGCAGAATTACGATAGACGTTGAACAAGTCCTCAAACCTCTTGCTCACTTTTGCTGTGAATGCGGTTGTCTCCTCTGCTGTGTAGCACATTAATTTCGATATCTCTTGTATCGAGGCGTTCACGCCATGCAACTTTAACCTAGGATCTAAACAAGTAGCCACAGTAAAAATAGCAGGCAGTTTACTCCAATATTTATTAAATTTTTGATCCATCACTTTTACTATTTCCTTAAAGGGTCCTATATATCTCCATTTTGTTAACATTGTAGCCATCTTCAGAATTTCTATTACAGCGAGAGGAGAGGTGGGATAGTACGTACCAGACAATAAATTGGTAGACGTGTAGAATACCTCCAAAAATTCAGCTAGGTATGTGGCCATCTGCCATTCCTCTTGAGTTGGCAAGCCGGCTGGGAACTGGGTTAGTAGAAAATGCGTATAGACTTCTCGGTATGCCAGAATGTGTAAAAGCATGTGGTATGTAGAGTTCCACCTGTGGACCACATCTGTAACTGCTCTCCTGCGAGGCATATTATATTGAACACACAACGTTTTAAATTGTTGTGTTCTCGGACTCGAGCTATTAACATACGCTGTCATACCCCTCATTTTGACAAGAATATCTCCTGCAGCAGCTAAACCATCTTGAACAATTAAATTAATAATGTGACAAACACAGCGAACATGAAATAATTCACCATTAAGTACAGGTTGAAGCGTCTCCTTTAAAGCTGCAACAGCAACTTTATTATTAGAAGCATTATCAAAACTAACACTCATAATCTTATCCTTAATTTTAAATGTGGTGCATGCTTTTAATATAAGAATAGCAATGTTCATTCCATCGTGCGGATAAGGAAAGTGCTCGAAAGCGATGATTCTCTTGTGCATAACCCAATCTACATCAATCCAATGAGCGGTCACACAAGAATAACTAACAAAAGTATAAGGAGATTGCCAAATATCAGAAGTAAGACTAACTTTACCTTCAAATTTATCGAAATAATCGATAAGGCGTGCTTTAGCAGCATTGTACTGTCGGAGTGCATCGGATCTAGTTGTGTTTCTATGAACCTTTTTGTACAAAGGTTGAACGTATGTGTTCATATATCTAGAGTGCTTAGGATTATCGGCAAAAGAAAAGGCTTGTTCATCATGAATAACAAATTCAGCGAGACCGTCTCTTTGCTCTCGCTGATTATAAACAAATAACTTACCGTCAAAAGATAACTGCGTTTGGGTAGGTTCGACGTGGCCTTGTCGAGGTGCACACAGAGGGTAATGCCTGTTAAGATGTCCATTACCACTACCAGACGAAAATAATTTAGCGCAGTACTTACATCGAGCTTTTCGGATGCCGTCCACCGTAACTACATCGAAATGATTCCAACACTCGGCTTTCTTTTTTTCCCCTTTTGGACTTCTGGCTCATTACCGGAGGCATTGCTCGGCCCTTCTTCATCATGACCAGGCATAGGGTTGAGATTATGCCACGGAGTAGTAGCTTCGCCAACCGAGCTGCGTCCTTGACTATAATGCGGGGGGTCTTCATCAGGCGTGTATTCAAAATCTGGAATGTTTTGATTGAACTCCCAATTGGCTTGGGTATCTATCATACAGCCTGTACTCATTCGTCCAGGAACGAATGGTTGTGTTGGTGCTTGGATTGGTGTTTGTGATGGCCGTGGCGCTGGCGCTTGTGCTGGTGGTGGTGCTTGCGATGATGATGATGTTTTTCGTGATGATGATGCACGCCTCATTTTCTTCAATAATCCAGCCATATTTCGAGCTAAACTTTGTAAGAGTAACTAAATACACAAGTATAAGAGTAGTAATAAGAAATAACAATTAAAAGAATGAACGAATAACAAATATTAGAGAGTTAGTAATTAAAAAGAATTTAGCAAGACTAGTAATTAATAAACAAGAGTACTAATTAGTAAATACTAGTAATAATTAGCAAGAGTAGTAATTGGAGAGGAAAATAGTAGCAAAGCTTGTAGAAATATAGAATGTTTAGGTAAGAGAGAGTAAGAAGATTGGTGTGAAAAATTAGAGAGAAATGGTGTGAATTTATAGATTTTAGAAACTTCACAAAAGACCAAAATACCCCTACAAACTATCCGTTTATAGTTGTTGGGGAGGGTAAGAGTGTAAAGGAGTTGAAAAATATAGGTTAGACTAAAATACCCCCCAAACTAGCCGTTATATTGCTGTTGGGGGGGTAAAAGTGAAATTTTGGAAAAGGGGTGGAAGAAAGGGGGGGAAAAACAAAAAAATTCAAACAAGTGGGGCCAAAACCGGGCCAGACCCGGGCCGGGCCGGGCTTTTTCGCAGCAATTGAAGGCCTGGTCCAGGCCCAGGCCCCAAGCCCGCTGTGCTGGGGCCGCTACTGTTCATGGACGGGGCCGGGCCGGGCCAGCCCGCGGGCCGCCCGGCCCGTTTGACAACTCTAGGTTTGAGGGCAAACATTTGCTACTAATTTTCTTTGAAAAATATTGCTACCATGCCATACGTTTGAAATAGTTTTTGCAATCGAGCAGCCCTCTCTTAGTCCGACGACAGCCAATTTTTTTTTTTTGTCTCCATGTCCATGTAACATTACTTTTTGAGAGAAACGTAACTTCCTGCATCCAAGTTGCTGGAGATGGGATTTTAGGTTCATACAGAGTTTGCAATTGACGTTCTCAATACAAGGGCTAAATCGCCTCAGTTCATGCTTGTAGCGGCATTTAGGCGCTGATATACTTGCCAGAATGGGATTTAATCACGAACGATTGTCGGAGATGCCCACGGCGAATTGCTGTGACGCTACCACTTCCTACACTTGGGACGTTTCTCCCTCCCTCCCTCCCTCCCTCTAACAAAACACACACACGCATATACAGGGAAGGAGAAACAAGACACCATTGATTAACCACCAATTGTAAGAATATGCAATCTAACAAAAAATTCCGAAGACCTGGACAAAAATAAATCCTCAGAAAATATTCACAGCAAATAGGGATGGCCAAGTTAGGAACCCCATTCAACTACTGCTTATCCCGTCTGGGTGCCAAAGCTGAACTCAAACCGGAGAAGGTATTAAGTGGACTTAAGATCATCCAGCCGTGCACATACAATATCAATTATACGACATATTACACAAAATAATGGCTTCTTGCCATCCGCTTTCAGTCTTTCACATTGAATAACAAGGGTGAATGCTGCTGCCTTTGAAACAAATCTGATTGTACACAGTGTGTTGCAATTTACATAGTTTTCTGGAGTACAAACATAGTTTGACAACACAAATAGCTAGTTAGCGATGCTAATGCTAAACCGGCCTGCAGATGGCTGAACATTGAACAGGTGAATTCACAACCCCACCCCCCTTCTCTTCATCTCTCTTACACACAAGCATGCATACACGTAAAAGCAAAGAACCAAAAGATGAGGCAAAGCATAGAAGTGATAAGTTTTCAATTCACATCGATTGAATATATCTCCCCATTTTGATTTCACTCAACTCGTCAACCGCTTATTTTCAAAGCTTCATTAGAATGAGACGATCATACTCTTCACACAAAAATAACTAATCTTAGTTAAGTACTACTCGTATTTGACAAGTTAAGCGAAAGTAAAAGTGAATGACTATTCACACAAAAAAGCAGGGAGTTCGTCGAGGAACAACACTCGAAAGAGCCATTATGGTGAATCACTCCAACCATTGGATTTTGCGTCGAGTTGGGGAAATACAGGCTACCGAAAAACCTGTCCACCACAAACTAAGCAACCCTAAACTGAACTCAAACTAATATAAGATCATACAGTGCCGCATCAATGGAATTTTTTATTTGTTCTAAAAAAAAAAACACAGGAGCACGACCTAGTTGCATTTTAACGACTACTAACACATGGTAGATTCAAGTATACGCAGGTAAAGTCTTTGCACATGGGTTTGCAATCAACAAATTTGGAGAACAAAGTTTGGAATCATTCAGGTGATCCGACAAACAATAGGGGAGGAAATCCCAGCGTCAATGGAATCATACAGCGCTCACATCAATGAAATCATTTGTTGGTAAAGACGAACAAAAACACAAAAAAAGGGCATTTCATCACCTACTATAGCACGTTCTGTAGATTCACAAGTAACTTTACAGTTGCAATACAAGTATGCACAGCATTGCACAAAGTTCGGCAATGCGTTATATAGGCAACATTCTTTTGTCACCAAAGTTGTGGTTAGTGACAAGGGTTAATTTTTTAGTGACAAATATGGGAGTCTAGTAGCATACAGCGTATTGCTAGCAACAAATTTGTACAAACCTAGTTTGGTATCATTCAGGCAATTCGGCAAGCGATTTGAGGAAACCCTAGCGTCCGAAGGTACGCGATCGAAGCAACCTCGATCTCCTCCCGGAGAAGCAGTAGAACCGGCGTCATCCACGACCGGAGAACAAGTAGAATTAGCAACACAGCGATCCCTTTCCGGTGATCCCGGCCCAATCGGACTGACAGATCAAGCCTCGTTCTAGTGCTGCTCCGTGGCGAGCCCACAGCAATTAAAAAGTTAAACTGGACGCTCCGCCGGTGCGGCCGGATCGCGATGTTGATGTGCACGCTCTCGATGACCAGTCTCAACCCGCGCCGTTCGTTTCGCGTCAAAGAGCTGGTCTCTTCACCATCGGCGGCGACGGCGGCGGAGCCAGGAAGGGCGGCGTTGGCGATGAGCCGGCGAAGGAGCACGGCCGATCCAACGGCGACGATCGAGGCTACGCCGGTCAAAAGCTTCAAATGTGACGAAGTCAACGACATCGGGTTCGCCAAGCCAGAGGTTCAGATTTGGGTATAAATGCAGGCCTAGCCCGGCCCATTGACGGGATATCGCCCGTATGCGATTGACTGATTACGACATTGTGGGGTAAATAGACCACCTCATTGATGACGAAACTGTAAATTGTACCATCCCCAACAGACCAAATGGATCTAGACGAGTAGCTTATTACCCCACGAACAATAATGATCAGCTCCAACTTTCTTTCCACATGCGTGAAAGGCAGATGCGACTCCACTCTAGAATTTGATTGACGACCACCAACAACCAAAAAAAAACCTTTATTCCATATGCCAATCGGCTCGAAAGTGAATCTGTTTATTTCCATTTTTATATATCAGTTCTAGGGAGGGGAGAGGAGAGGCCAGAATGAATGCGCAGCCGACAATGCAGCTGTAAATTTCAGAAACCCGTATATGCCAAATGGCTCTAAAGTGGATCTTTGTTCTTTCCTTTGAATTCGGGACATGCTTGTACAGAAGACATTTCTAGATATGGCAGGGACCATCTGTTCTGAATTAAAATGGGAGACACAAAATAAAAAATAAAAATAAGGAATGGAGAATGGGTTGTGTTTTTACATCAGATTAGCCTCCTAGCGTTTGTCCTTTTTATGCCTCTAGGCATTAGTTGTTTTTTTTTAGCTTTTATGTTGCGCCTTTCTGTGTTCTTTAGTTCAGTGATGATATCTACTGATATAAGAAGTAGAAAAAACCAAGCCATACGAAGATTGTATCAAGAAGAGTAGCACACTAAAGGAACTTTATACGAATTCAAAAGCGCACAAAATGATAAGATGTCAAAGGGGTCAAATCTTTGGTGCGTGATGACGAGCAGTACAGAGAAGGTAGCATAATCCCAGCCCTTGTTGTTGAACACTGTTTAGTGCAAACGTCAAAACCAACTCTGCAAAGCTATATTTGAAGGCCGCAACTACGAGCCAACAGTTTCGATTAGTTTCGCGATTTATCAACAATGCATAGTCTGTACAAATGCTAAGGGCGCATACCCCAGAAAAACAACAGCAGCAGCAGCAGAAGAGGAGGCGGGAGAGAGGAGGTGAGACCACAACGGCCAGGCCCAACTACACGGAAAAATTGTACCCTTAAAAGGAGTCAAAAACTCTCCACTATATTTTACAGGAGTAGATACAAGCAGCAGTTAAAACAAATTGGCCTCTCCAGCATAAGGATTTTCCTTTCACAAGCAGCAGTTAAACAATGGCCTCTCAAGCATAAGGAGGATTTCCTTTTCACAAGAAGCAGGTTTTTCGTTGCTCAAACTGCAGTTACCTGATCCAAGAATACAGTCGGATTCGCCACGGGAAGCACACTGCTCAGAGAGACAACGGGAATCATGTGTGGGTATGTCACCAACTCAGAAATTAGAACGCTGTCCCTTTCGATGCTCAGATCACTCTCCTATGCCCTCCAAAAGCCCAAATCTGCAAGGGCAGAAAAATTGAAAATATCAGAACATACAGCGAGACATACATTTGACACATGCACTGAAAATGTAATCAGATCACATTGTCCTCCTGGAAGATTGTTTCACTCTATTCTTCTTTATCTCCAACATTCAAGGTAAACCCCATTTCCACATCAAACATCATGCCGAAACCTCACCCAAACTCCACTACCAACAAAAAAGTTGTCCTTTTTCTGTTTCCTGAAGTGTCAACATCAATAACATATTTGCTGTTCCTTTGAAAAAAGTGTAAGCTCAGGAAACACAAACCCAAGGCTCACTCTATAAGTTCTTCACTTCACTTCCCTTCCCCCCTCCTTCTCTTCCACTCCTCCACAAGATATACCCAAGCCATTGACAAAGCAAACTTTAATTAAATATTCTCTGGTCCTTGATTCCCTAACCCACTAACAAGAGACTTCTCCCTTCCTCCAAACACTCCCACAATTAGCTTCTCCAATCACTTGGCCACTAAAGAAGAAATAGCAATGACATGAACTAAGAAGCAAGCATAATTTGATAGGGGTGAATTTAGTATCGTCTTTCTCATCCAGGCAACCAGATGACACACAACCCTTACCACAGATGCAAGGGCAAGTGTAACGATTATACTCTCTACTGATTCCGCTATGAATTTCACCCCCGGCCTCATCCTTGCGCTCCAGTTCCCTGGTACATGCTAAACTTCTGTCAAACTATAGCTCTATGTTACCAAAGCATTCTTACTTACCACCGTCTCATCATCCAAGTCTCTGTCCCAATTATTCCACTCCTTAAAATCATACTTGAGAAGTCTAGACTTCTTATCCAAGCAACAACAGCGACGACCAGCAACATAAACCCCTCCCGACCAACAACGCACTAAACCAGAAGACTTTCCTCCTAAATTGATATTTAGAGTTAATATGCAAGTATTATCCACTTTGGAAAATGCTTAAAAACGTCAAATTCATTAGCCGTATTGTCACTCACTAGTCACAAGTAAGGATCACTCGATTGCTACTAAAACACGAAAGATGTTGGTCATTCTTTACAAATATGACCGACTGTAATAAGTAAAAATCTATCCTGAGCACTTTAATGTTTTCTTTTAGCATGCTGTCATGAAAGGAAAACAGTAAAGAGCCAGACAGCTTAAAGCATATTCAAACCAGTTCCAAAAGAAAAAAGGTGCACAAATTGATCGCATGTGTTTCATGCAATATATGCCATCAATATTCAGACTAACCTTTAGGGTTGTATCCCAACTTCCAGTACATAAGGCACTCCCGTCAGATGATAAACCCAAGCAGCTGATCCGTCCCCCATGCGAGTTCTGAAGAGATCCCAAGTCCAAAACCATCTATTGTGCAATAAGAAAGGTGATAAAGCGGCCCAAGTCAGTCCAGCTAAAAGCAAATTGACAGCCAGGAAAGTTAAACTTTCAAGCCTCCTGCAGCATATGATGCCATTTTCCTGGATATGCCATATTAGCATGTGCCTGGTGATATTTTTTATCTTCTGTTTTCCTTTGCCAGAACTTAATTAATAAGCATCTATAAATAACAATTCATCATTGCTAGAACTTGGAAGTTCAACCCAGATCTCAGTCTGGAGATGATGAGAGATTAGAGCCCACTCATTGGCCAGGCCTGAAATTGTCTTTAAGGTAAGTAAACAGTAACTGTTATAAATTTTTCTTAAATGATTCTAATGTTTTTAAGGTGGTTATAACCAGTAGTACATGAAAAATAACCTTGATCCCTTTGTACAAAATAGATTATAATTTGGAAGATATCTGCTCAACAGCCTACATATTCAATCTTAGAAGTTAATGCACGCAAAGTCCAAGAAATAATTTCCAAATACCTTTGCCAGTAAAGTGTCCCATACATAGCAATCCCCATTAGAATACCCAGCAAAAAGAAGTCGTCCTGATATGGAGAATGCAATGGAAGTCACATGAGGGGCATCATTATCACCATGTTGTTGCTGGTACACTTGGAGCTGATGGCCAGTTCTGATGTCAAATAATCTGCAGGTTCCATCATCTGAACCAGTTCCAAATCTATTTCCATCTGGGAAAAACTTAACAGAATTAACATCTCCCTCGTGACCATGAAATGTACGAACTGCTCGACTTGCTACACGAGTGTCCCATAGACGAGCAGTTGTGTCGCAAGAGCCTGATACAAACATTCTTGAGTTTGACCCGTTGATCGAGACACTGAAAGAAAAATGAACGGTACATTGTCAGAACTATATGAATTAATATACAAAATGTTACAGAGAAGTCATCAACTATTTCCCTGCCTTCTTTTTTTCTTTCTTGGTACCAGCATGAATGGTTCAACCTATTTGCCAGTGACCTATATCTCTCAAAGCAGGTTATTATCAAATCTGATATGGTATTGAAGGTCGACTTGTTGTTATGAACAGAATACAACAAAAGTGAGAAAAAGGAAACGACCAAAAAAACAAACTTATTATGGATACATATGGTAAAGCTGTCTAAACATTAGGGTAGTCATCGATAACCAACGAATTAATGTCCATGTGGTTATATGAAGCATCTGGCAATACAAAATTGAAGCAGTAATCACATACAAGGACATACATATTGAAATAGATATCGAGACATGTTTTGCTCGCTCAAATCTTAAGGATATCATAACATTCAAAACTATTTAGAAGAAATTTTAGTCTATCATATTTTCCAAAATAAATTATCAGAAAATCAAATGGGAGCAAATAAATTTAGCTATTATTTGTAGACTTCCAATTTGCATATGCATCAATAAAACAAACAAACTTTGCACAAGCGCCAAAAAGCAAAACATGCAATTGTGCAAGGAATGATCATGTTTATCATCATTACAACAATCATCCAGCGTCAATCACAAAGAAACAAAGACAAAGTAAAGCTAGAAAATTAAATCCTTCAAGTATAAAGCATAACAAATCAATTTCCAGGGTTCCACCCCGAAAGTGTTGTGGCAGTTCAAAAGGTTGATAATCAGAAGTTGTTAGTCAGATACATGTTCCAGCCACAAGCTACCATATGAGACTATGAGAAGATATAGACACAGACGGTTACCCATCTTGGCCATGTGGAGAGAAAGAGAAAGAATACAGTTGGGCTTCTCAAAAATGGGAGTAGTCTCATGACTACTGCCTCCTAAAATTATATATGTTTGAGGGATTTCAATGAGCCTAACCAAAGTTACCAAACTAGCGTCACCTGGCTGTTTGAACGGGATTGGTTAGATTGGTGTTGCTTCATACAGTACAGCTGTGTCCTATTTATCTTTCAGCTCTCACAACTATGACGAAACTTGAGGTGGGTCTGCATAAATTTTTGAATTAAAGAAGTTCCTTTACTTTGAGCTGACATACGGCAAGGAAGAGGAGAGATCAGCAATGAAGCTACTAGTTGGGAAAAATGATAACCTATGTAGCTATTCATGGTCTTTGCCAAGTTCTAAGAGTTCGTTATTGCTTTATTTTTAAAAAACATAGGCTTCCAATCATGTAGGTTTTGAGAGTAGAAGTGGCGCCATTGTAGACAAAAGCTAAACAAGCCATCAAGTGTTGAGAGCTTTTAATGTTCATCTCTAAATAATCCTGTTAGCCTCTCAAAATTCAAGAATTTGAAATTTCTTGTCTAAAGCGATCCTCTGGAAGGCTGTCTTCAAATTATTAAATATACGTCAAACTGGTCAGGATCCAAAAAATAAAGACCCTTTCCACGATGCAAGGTACTAAACACGTAAACACAGACACAAACAGCAAATGGAACAATAGCACGAACAAAGACAATTTAGCTGTTGCTTCTCGGAGCATGTAGAAAACTGCAATGGCTGGAACACTAGTTTGAAAGTTAACCAGACATACCTCAGCACATCAGCAGTGTGACCGGATTGAAATTCACCTCCAAAAACAGACGTTCTTAGGCCGGTGGTTATATCCCACAACACACATGTCTGGTCACCGGAACTGGTTATTAGGTGAGTATCTTCATCTGGAACATACTGGCACGATGATACATAACCTTTATGGCCACTTAGCATTCTTGCTACTGGTGAATTCCCATCCTTGTCAGTGGGAGAATTCAAGTTGAAAATGGAGCAAACACTATCCAAGCCACCACATGCAACAGATAGTCCACTTGGGGAGAACGCACATGTCATGACCCATGCACATGGTAGCTTAATAGCGTGAGTTTTCTGGCTTGTGAGAGCATTCCATACTATTAACCTTCCATCTTGGGATGCACTGACTATACGATTCTTTTCAGCAGTCCAATCAAGTGAATACACCTGAAAATGTTCTTAGAGCTCGGGCTTATTGATTTTCATTATGAAGTCATGCCATTCACATTACCTAAGATGGCTGAACAACAAAAAAAAAAAGGAAAAGAGCTGATAAATAGCAAAGATTATTGCCTCTTATGGTAGGTATCCTGGACAACATCCATCGTCACACAAATCTGTTGCATCATTTTAAACAAGTCACGATCTTGTCCATACACAAATTTCTTGAATTCTCACTCACATTAGCTTCATCGAGAGAGGCAATAGGATTCCACGCATGTCAAATATTCTCAAAATTGAGCCTCTTGTTTTAACACGAGTCTAGTCTTAACTTGATTATAAGACCCGTATGACCATGTGTGCACATCAGACGCGTTGCAAGGGCTATCTAAGGGGAATAGTCTTTATCACATGTTAGAACATTAACCTCTCCAAGTTTCAGAAGATTCAAGGTGTGTCAAACATCCCAAGGCACCCTTGAGCAAAAGACCAAATCTTATGGGCTAAAACCATTCCCCCAGAGACTACCTAGTAATGAGGATAGGAGATGAAAAGCAATACTTGCATCTACTCCAAACTCGAATTCAGCCAAAATCGGTCGACAAGGACTTTCTTATATGGAAGGAAGGATCATACTTGACTGGCTTCGTTCATAACTTAAAAGTCCTTGCAGCATATGCAGAATTACCATAAGGCTTTTGAACACAATCAATTAATTTCATTAGTAGCATACCTGCTCGTTTGCAAACTCCAAGACTCAAAAATTAACAAGAGAGAAGAGCTAAAAACGTAAATTTTATCTAACACACAAGGATTTCGCTGAAATCTGAGTTCACTCTATGATATCTTTTCAATGGACAGAGCAGCCAAAAAAAAAAAACCTGCTAACAACAGTGCTATATCATATGGTTCAAAAATGGAGTCCTGCGGTATAGCAGAACCAAAAACCCCTCTTCACAGTTTTTGATTCACTCTGACTAATTAGGTCAAAGCCGCAACTGAAACCATGCCATTACAAAGAGAAAAAGTAGAAGTAATTCTTCCACCACTACTCGTATAAGAAAAACAAGCAAAAATCAAAACAAGCGGAGAAACAACGAGCAAACGGTAGTAGCGAAAACAGCGAACAATGTACTACAAGTTACCTCATAAGTCAACATGCCCAACAGTCCGCCCCTAAACTACAATCAATACAACAACACACAATTAAAACTAACCAAACAAAGATCCCTACCTTTCCGGTATGCCCCTGCAGGTTCCGGCAACAAACCAGATCCGTCGGGCCGAACGTAAGCGGAGTCTTCCCCTGCGACCTCGCATAAGTCGCCACTGCCAAATTCATGGATCTAAGTTCCCAAGACAAACCTAACTTCAAACTAAAACCAGACAAACGCAGAAAAGGATGCAGAGATCGAACCGTCAGTGTCGAGAAGAAGGAGCCGCTTCTGCTTCAGCCGCTCCCTGAGAGCGTTCACAGTCTCGGTAGCCGCCATGTGCCGCTCTTTCAGCTCCGCAACCGACATCTTTACTAGTGTAGTGGAGTACTTAATAAGTAAAGGCCGTCAAGGATTATATTTTAAGCTCGATTTGAGCCCTAATCTTCATAATTACGAGTGGTAATTAGTTCAGCTCGGATCCATATACCGAGGGAGGGAGATGATTCAACGGAACAGGCGTAGAAAGAGAGCAGAGAGGTGGATGGGAGAGGTCTGTGTCGCGATTACGTGTGTGAAAAGTAGGAACGGGCGGTGGTGATTTGGGGAGTATTTGACCAACGCCGCCAGGTCCACAGAGTCCGACGTGCCATAGCCCCCCAAATAGTAGGTGGTGGTGTGACAGGCTGTGGACCTGGGTCCCCGAAGGAGCAATGGTTTGACCTTTTTTTATTACGACGGTTTTTTAGGTTTTTAATTGCACAGAAAAACAGGATAATGACGGTTCTGCCTCAATTAATTCTTCTGAATTTCTCGAGATGGGTTTATTCCTCTGTGTTCTTTGGTCGAGGCTACGCTGAAGCCAGGGAAAATTAATGGTTAACGGTGTTGTAGGTGTTTTATGGCATTCGTCAACTAATAATTTCTTTTGAAAAAAAAGAGGACAAAAAATAATCTGTCTATTTATTTCAAAAACTGTATTAAAATTTTGTTGATTGATTTTATCACGTGTCGTTACTTGTTACATTATTAAGTGATAATTTTACTCCTTACGAAACAAAAGCAAATAGTAAATGTAATACGGTGAATTTGAAAGAATAAAATTTATCCCACTATTTTTTTCTTTCTTCTAATTCTCTATTTTTCATCGTTGCACTTCCTCATTCTACCAAATTGAACTCTATACTCAAAAATTCAACCCCATGTATTATAACTAAATCCAATAAAGCTTATATGTTTTGCAATATGAATTGAAATCCATGATATGGTTTAGTACAGTATAATAGAAAAGTCACCCAAAGATAGAACTAGAAATAACTCAGCCAAAAAACTCACTAAAACCTCGTGTTGGTGCTTGCTGCAAAAAGTTCCGTTGCCGGGAATCGAACCCGGGTCTCCTGGGTGAAAGCCAGATATCCTAACCGCTGGACGACAACGGATTTGTTGTAATGGTCTTTGTACTTTTTATAATGAATAAACAACGGTCCAATTTACTCCCCAAAATGAGAGAGACAAACAACACGTGGTTATTTGTGCATTGTTGTCTAAGGCTGGGTCTCCATAATAACTTGGGGAAAGTAGGGAATGACCCTCTACTTTACACGTTGTGCGATTTGCCCCCTCCACTTCAAAATTAACCACTAAACCCCCCCACACTTACAGAAATTGGGCACCTTAGACGGAAACCGTTAAATTTAACAGCGCGTGGTCAACACGCGCGTTGACTAACGATTTTTTTTTTTGTAAATGACGTTTTTGCCCATTCTGTTAGGGGTAATTAACTAATGACCCCCTGTACTATAGACGGTGTGCGATTTCCCCCCCTCTACTTCAAACATAACCACTAAACCCCTCCCCCCACACTTACGAAAATTGGGCACTTTAGACGGGTTCGTTATGAATATTCGTGAAATGACCAAACTACCCTTATTTCCTTACCCTATTTAAGTTTAATACCATTCTTTCAACTTCTTTTTCTCTCCTCTCAGACTTTTTACTCAATCCCACATACACACACTCCACGCACACCCAGCACGCACGTGCACACACACACACACATACCCTAAACCCAGACATAGACGCGCACCCACTGCAAACATACACACACGCTACTCGCATGCGACTGTGGCGGTAACGTCATCGCTAATCTGGTGCAGCCCCAGCGGCGTGTAGCCAGTCACGGTGGTCATGTGACACTGCTTGGCGCGATGTTGTGGATTGGGGTGGAATGATGACGGAGGTTAGACCTGCGATTTGGGGACGTGGTCGTCGATCGTGGTGGTAGGGATCTGGACGGATGTGCGGCAATCAGATGCCGATAGCCTGTGTCTGTGGGGATTGATGTTACCGGTGTTGATTGCGTCGGTCGATTGGTGGCCGATGAAGAAGCCCCACTGGCTTGCAGACGCAAGGTGGTGGGAAATGGCAGCGATGAGGCAACTCACGACGATATGTAGCCAGACAGTATAAAGTTGGGGGAGTTGGCCAGAATGGTGGTTACTGTGACGCTGATCATGGTAGTTGTTGCGCCGGTGATATACCAACGGCAATCGTGGTTCCTTTTTTTTTCTTGGTAACTCCCTGGTGGTCGGAGAAAAAGACCAGTGGTTGTGCTCAGTGAATCACCAATTGTAGCGGGGTTGACCAGAAGAGGAGGTGCAGATTGCAGCAATCCCTTGTTTGCAATGAATCTGGTAGCGCAGAATGGGGTGGGGGACTGGTCTAACGAGTGGGGGGGTGGGGAATGAAGGGGGGGCGGGGGGGAGGGTCATGGGCAAAATTGTCATTTAAATTTAACGGTTTCCATTTAATGTGCCCAATTTCTGTAAGTGTAAGGGGGTTTAGTGGTTAATTTTGAAGTTGAGGAGGGGAAATTGTACACCGTGTATAGTACAGGGGGTCATTAACTAATAAAGAAATAAGGGTATTTTGGTCATTTCACACTATTCATAACGGACCCGTCTAAGGTGCCCAATTTCTGTAAGTGTGGGGGGGTTTAGTGGTTAATTTTGAAGTGGAGGGGGGCAAATCGCACAACGTGTAAAGTAGAGGGGGTCATTCCCTACTTTCCCCTAATAACTTTGTACAAAATAGGAGGAAAATTGTGGATGAGGACAACTGAGCACGGCATCTGGTTCTAGCAGCAAATTTTTTCGTCACCTTCGGCGGAATTACACCTTGAGCCCCTCGACGTCATGGTGGAAATTAAGTGAACCAGTACTACCAACGATTGGGAGGAGCATGGTTCGGTTTGAGAGCCAAATCGCAAATTATACCGTTACCCTTCGATTTGAAAAATCTTGAACCGAACGAACTGAACTAAACATTATCGATTTGGATGGTTCAGTTTAGTTAGTTCAAACAGTTCGATTTGGTCAGTTTGGATCGGTTTGTATCTATTTAAAAAAGTTATCCTGCTACAAATCTATTGTGGGATTCAAATCTTATCCAAAATTGAAGTTATAGTTTTCTCTAAATTGTACGTAACTTTATTACATTTAAATATCTAATTGTTCTTATTAACATATGATTTAAGTATTATTTAAGACGTGTTACAATAAAAACTCAATATTCCTTTGTCATTGATGTTCAGGAAAGAATGAATAAATATATAAGACATATCAATAACTAGACTTTTGTTTGTAACTGCTTTTATTATTTTTTTTCCTTTTAACTTTCAAGGTTTTTTTTTTCATTTAGATTTACGTAGTATCATGTAGAGATGTCAAATGGGCCGGGCTTGGGCCGGCCCAGCCCATCGGGCCTCCAACAAATCGGGCCGGGGCCGGGCCAAGGGGGATGCCAACCGGGCCGGGCCTGGTTCTGAGGATATCTGGGCCCGGTCCAAGCCCAGGTCCTAGGCCCAACATTTAGGGCCGGGCTTGGGACGGCCCGGGCCCAACTTTCTTTTTTTTTTAAATTTTTTTTGGCATTTTCTTGTTATTCAAGGGAAGGGTTTTTTTTTTTTAATTATGATAATTTGCTGTTAGGGATGCTTTATTAAAGCGTCCCTAACAGACTCCAAGTTCCAGCGCACTCAAATTGTAACATAAATTGACAAAAAACAGCAAATGTGGGGTACAAAATGCATTGGGGTCAGCAATTTCAATACATAAAGATGTTGAAAATTTACTCGATCCCGTGACCACTATATTTATAAAGAAAAAAAATCAAAGACTTTAAGATGTGTTATTATTCTTCGAATTACTTAAATCTTCAGTACTGTTTAGGGGGGGAAAAGGGGAATAAATTCATTGGGGGGAAAGAGGGGGAAAGTGAAATTTCAAAAGTAAAGAGGGGGGCCTGAACCGGGCCAGGACCCGGGCTGGGCCAAACCCTGGCCTGACCCGGGCCGGGCCAAACTCGGGCCAAAACCGGGCCGGGCCTGGCCCGGGCTTTTTCCTGAGAAATGTAAGCCAGGCCCAGGCCCTAGGCCCTAAAAGGCCGGGCTAGCACTATTCATCAAAGGGGCCGGGCCGCCCGGCCCATTTGACAACTCTAGTATCATGTATTTGAAAACTATCAATAAATTTCGCTAAAAATAAATAAGGATATATAGGTCGATTCAATTCAGTTTGTGATCAGTTTTAAAAAAGTGAATTGTGAACCAAACCATTAAGGTTTTTGGAAGGCTCGGATTGGATCAGTTCAATTTGCGCGGTTCAGATCGGTTTGAACAATTTGATGCTTATCATTTGTTCCCAACCTATTTTGGTCATACCCAAGGGACCACCAGGGGTCCCATTTCAAGGGAACACGTCGACATTGTCAACAGTCATTTTTCTAACGCATCGAACCGGTCAAAGTGCGCGCGCCCAAGTCACATGTGTTTCTCGCTTCGCGCGCTTCGTGCGTGACTTAGTCACAAATTATTTAACGTTGATGTCACTCACAGTAGCACGATCGTCGCACCGCAACCACCCAAGCACCTTTTCATCAAAAACATAGACCGACGGCGCAACCGGAGCAACGGGGTCAAAGGGCAAAGGCCTTGGCCAAACCCATTGGGTCGCCCTCAGCCTCCCCCAAGGCCATAGGATCCGCGTCGGCCTCCCCCAAGGCCATGGGGTCGACCTCGGCCTTCCATGGGGGGTTGGCTTTGGCCTTCTCCCCCCCGGTTCTTCACTTTTCGTGCAAAGTCATTTTCGCACTTTTTTCACTTTCGTACGCTTTGTATGTGACTTTGGCACCTTGTTCATCACATGGGTACGATTCACTTTGACGCGCTCGTCGTAACGCAACTTCCGGATTTGTCGTTGCTTATTGAAACACCTACCGTCGGCGCACCCGAAGTTCACCAAGAAGGGGAGTGGCCTTGGCCTCCCTTCTTGGGAGTTGGCCATTGGCCTTGGCCACCCCCTAGGGTCAGCCTCGGCCTCCCCAGGGGTGGTGGCCTTGGCCTTCCCCCAATTTTTGGCCTATGGCCTCCCCTCCCCCGCACACTTGTTTTCTCAAATCTTTGCACCTTCGCGATGTTTACGTCCATCGTGCATCAACCTCGCGACGTCCATCGTGCATCAGCCTCGTGACGTCCGTTGTCCGTGACCGCATACCGCATACCGCTCCCGCGATGCCCATCACCCAAAGTCGTGCACTATCACCGAATGACCCGTCGCCAACGACGGCATACCATCACTCCCGACTTTGTCATTACTACATGTTGCATTCATTATCTTGTTATGACAGGTACACTCAGCTCACATCCCATCTTCGGAACACCCGACGCGTGCCGTGCGCCGTCTCGGCAACGTTCGTCGCCGCGCCCGTGCGCCATTCTCATGATATGTGCCCCAGCACCAAGTGTATCCCCGCGACATTCGTTACCGCTCACGTGCGCCATCGTCATGATACGTGCCCCCGGCACCAAGTATGGCTTCGCGACGTTCGTTGCCGCACCACTTTCATAACACGTGCCCCCGGCACCAAGTATGGCTTCACGACGTTCGTCGCTGCACCACTTTTCATAACACGTGCCCTGGCACCAAGTATTGCTCCGCGATGTTCGTCGCCGCGCCCATGCTCCATTCTCATGACATGTGCCCCGACACCAAGTATTGTTCCGTAATGTTTGTCGCTGTGCCCTTGCGCGCATTTTCATGATGCGTGCCCCCGGCACCAAGTGTATCCCCGCCACGTTCGTCACCGCGCCCGTGCGTCATTGTCATGATACGTGCCCCCGGCACCAAGTATTGTTTCGCGACGTTAGTCGCTGCGCCCTTGCGCCATTCTCATGATGCGTGCCCTCGACACCAAGTATTGCTCCGCGACTTTCGTTGCTGCACTCTTGCGCCATTCTCATGATGCGTGCCCCCGACACCAAGTGTATCCCCGCCACGTTTGTCACCGCGCCCGTGCTCCATGGTCATGATACGTGCCCCCGGCACCAGGTATTGTTCCGCGACGTTAGTCGCTACGCCCTTGCACCATTTTCTCATGATACGTGCCCCCGGCACCAAGTTTTACTCCGCGACATTTGTCGTAACGCCCATGCGTCATTTCCATAACGCCCATGCGTCATTTCCATAACATGTGCCCGGCACCAAGTGTATCCCCACGACGTTCGTCGCCACGCCCGTGCGCCACTTCCATGACATGTGCCCACGTCACTAGGTATTGTCTATGCGACGTTCGTCGCATCACCCGTGCTCTCATGATACATACCCCAGCACCAGGTATTGTCTCGTGACAGTAGTCGCCTCACCCATGCAACACAATCATGTTACATGCTTTCGGGGGGCTCCGTTCGTAGTGCTCTGGCATGAGGACCCCACGCAGCGGGATGAACTCACAACCTTATAGTCATCTCCGCCACGGGATGGGCTCACAACCTTAAAGCCATAGCCGGTACAATCACGGGGGACTCTGGCCCTCGCAGGGGGATGAACTCACAACCTTATAGTCATTGACGCCACGCGATGGGCTCACGACCTTAAAGCCATCGCCGTCACAATCACGGGGGCCTCCGACCCTCGCAACAGGATGAACTCACAACCTTATAATCATCGCCGCTACGGGATGGGCTCACAACCTTAAAGCCATCGCCGTCACAATCATGGGGGGCTCCGGCCCTAGCAGCGGGATGAACTCACAACCTTATAGTCATCACCGCCACGGGATGGGCTCACAACTTTAAAGCCATCGTCGTCACAATCACGGGGGGCTTCGGCACGAGGACCCCTCGCAGCGGGATGGACTCACAACCTTATAGTCATCGCCGGCACAAGATGGGCTCACAACCTCAAAGCCATCGCCGTCTTCATTCCGGAGGGCTCCGCCCGTAGTGCTCCGGCACGAGGACCCCTCGTAGCGGGATAGGCTCGTTACCATAAAGCTATCACCGTCTTCATTCCGGGGGGCTCATTTCGTAGTGCTCTGGCACGAGGACCTTTCGCAGTAGCGATATAGGCGACTCCTTTGGGACACTATCTCCGTTAGGGTGTCTTCGTGACTGACCTACGTGCTCCGGCATTGGAGCTCGCGTCAGCACTCCTATGGACTATGACCCCCGGGTCACTCCGAGACTGGAGCAGGTCTTCGGAGGGCATCGCCCCTAGTCCGCATGGTAGTTGGGCGTCGGGTCTTCCCCACTGCTGTCAGGCCTGTGAGACTCTGCAAGGGCTTGGATTAGTGGCTATATCAAGGCGGTTCTCTGGCCACACCGACGCTGTGGGAGCCAGTCTTTCCAGATAGAAAGAGTGACGCTGTGCAGGACAGGCCGGGTGAATATGCGATTCGACAGTCCGTGGAGCACCGGCAGCTATGGACCCCTCGATGACATGTCACTCCCGGAGAGCGCCACGTGTCGCGTGATGACATCATCATCTCAACCTCTATAAATAGAGGTCTTGAGAATTCATTTAAAGGGGGGACATTTTCTGACATTTGGGCATTCTCAGAACATCTTCACTTTCTCAGTCTAGAATCCTAGAGAGAGAAATATACAAGACCTTGACTCTGGACCTAAGCATCGGACTGTGACTGTCGTCGTGTATTCACTATGCGCCATCGCCCTCGCAGCACTACCAGCCTCAGGCTTTGTCTGGGAAGCCCTTGGTCTCTGCCCTTACTGTTTCCCACATCATCACACTTGGCATCTGACTCGGACTGCATTCCTTGTGGCACCTTCACGTCGACAGACAACGAACCCACTTTCCTTGGCATCAACCTTAAGCAGCGAAATAGATTGAATCTTTTGTTCGTCATTATTTTGTTGATTGCAATGTGTGAAAACCAGAACAACAAGATGTGCAAAGCTTATAGCCACTAATTATATAACTTTTAAATTTGAATGCGATTCTCCTTCAATCAAGGAAAAAAAAAGTTCAAAAGCCTTGAAAAGTGTAAGACATTCCTTGTAGAGCGTTCTTAATGGCACAGGATAAACGAATTATTAACGTGCAGAGCAGACCAAGATCCTCCTGCTCGAGTTGGTATGGCTGCTATATATAGAGACGTGAGAGGCTTGTAGGGACCATCCAAAGGGGGATAAAAAGTCTGGCAAATGAACGGCAGAAATTCTCGCAGCATTGTGAATTGGCACATCAGCTTCAGCTTTGAATGATGCAAGCATTTATGGGTGGAAGGTACCTCTGCAGATGCCATTGTAGCGTTCAGGATAAGGGAAATGTTCTAGCTCAATCCCTAGGCGTAACGATTTGATATTTTCGCCAGTCTCACTTTATCTAGTCGTGCTCACCTCCGAAAAGCTGTACCAGATTGATTTTTCACAGGAATAAAATCCCGTCATCCGCAAAAAAGAATATTAGATGGTCGTTTTCGACTTTTTCGGGTACTACGACCGGCTAGTAAAATACCTTTCAAATGCATCACTTCTCACAATACAACGTAGGAGTACAAAAAAGAAAGAAACGAAAAGAGATGCTTACAAAGGAATGCATTAACCCAATGCAAGTTACGTATAAATGACACGCCCAGCCTCAAAAACTTCCCAAGAAGAAACGCATTTAGCAACAAGTTCTGCTCAAAATATGCAGAATGTTACAACAGTTCCATCAGACAACAGTAACCCAACCCTTCGAATATATTTTTAACTCAACCAATATGAAAAATGAGAGACACACCCCAATCAAATCAAATGATGAAAAAGGAGAAAAAAAGCGAAAAGGAAGAGCCACAATCAGCCAATTAAAAAATCCCAACAGTTACCCTCCAGAGTGGGACACAGGAGTAGTCACAAATTGGCCATCCTTATATACATGAACAAACTGCTGTGGCAGAGCATGCTCCCCCTGCAACAAATACACGGAAGGTCAAAATCTCTTATATAATTTCAGTTTAATATTCTTATAGAACTGTTCTAGAGCTACTTGTGGATCAATCCTCATGCATATGGCTACATCACTGTGTGAGCACATGACGAGCATCATTAGTAAAATTCTCAACCTTCTAGTAATCTATATTTGCATGACAGTATGGCCACAGATTCTTCAATCACATTAAGATTTAAAATTTCACCAAAAGGAAAGGAAAAGAGGATAGCTGCTGTGTAATTGACAGCACCCCATGAATTAACACCTTCGTGGCTAGAGCAAGTGCACAGGTATAGGAAGACCCTAGGGGATTCTTACAACCCACCCGACATCCGTATAAGAGTGTGGAAGTGACCTTCAGCTAGATGTTCTACGGGAGGCAGTACTCTGGTGCGGGCCCTTTCAAGGTCTACAGACCCAGTTCAGGATATGTGTAATAAACTTAGCCAGGTACATTTCCCCAATAAGATATTGCACTAAGCCTGACCATCTGATTATACTACCTACAACTACACGTAAATAGAACATTCTTTCACCTAATCGACTTCTGGAGCCACAAAGGAGTAAACAAGCATCCTTGCATAGACAAGGTCATATACTTGCATAATGTCAATCTTACTAGAAACTTTTATATATATCTGCCAATCTTGTAAGACATTATGTCTGGTGATTATTGGAACTTTCTCTCTTTTCAACATCGATTGAAGCAAAAAAGGTGTCAAGAGAGACTTGTACAGAATCAGATGATTGTAACCGTAACACGAAAAAAGGTGAACAAAATACAAAATCAGTCGGCTATTAAATGTTTGCAAAACAGAATCAGCAATTAGACGCCCTTTCTGTTGATATGAATGTATCGATAAGACAACTTACGATATCAACAGCTTGGTGATATCAGATCCAAGTGGGTGGCTGCAAGCTAATTTAAATATATGTCCTTTTTATATATAACTAGATCAAAAAAGGTTTTTTTAATTGATGGTAAACTTTGCCAACACTAACCCCCATTTAATTCTGTGATGACTCTTGAACTATAATATTTGAGTAAGTCAGGTATGATCTAAACGTCATTAGAGGTTATCGTGATTTGTGTAAAGCATGTATTTTTCTGTTAATCATAAGAGCAGCATCAACATCCCAGGCAGCGTCGAACAGAACATGGATGCATACCCAATCAGCATCAGGACCAGCACCAGGTACCAAGACGTTGATCTCACTTGACTTGGCTGTTGTTATAGAAGCCTCAAGAGAATCTTTGCTTAAATATAACTGGCAGCCCGCCGTATTGTCTATTGAAATCGTTGGAGCTGAACCCTAGAACATGAAAAAAGGTGTGAATATGAGATCAACAATAATTAAACAATGATACTGCTGTGTGTTAAAATACCAAAACAAAGCCTTCGGCAGTTTTATATAGAAGACCAATACATTCTGAACTTTGGTATGAAGAATAATATACTTTTCAGAAGAGATAATACTCTCCAAAGTCAACAAACCAGCAAAGAAACATAATAAGTCCACGACAATAGAAGGGCGGATGAAGAGGTACCTGACATTGCACCTCGACACCATTGCAATTGACAATCTCACACGCAGCCACGACATCCTGCATTTTTGGAGTTGAAACATAAAAAAAAGCCGATATCCCTAGTACGTAGTCGTCATGCTAATTTAAAAAATCAATTTAATTCAGACTTCTCACTGACCGTGAAAACAACCCCCATTTTAGTGCATTTGTCAACAGCTATGGTATTAACCTTCCCTGCAAATTATCAAACTAGGTAAGCACTACATGAGTACGAAAGGAATAGTATTAGCAAACACTATTGCCGTCTCTGGTAAATAAAATGATGACCTTACCTTTTATCTGTAAAACAGAATCTTTGCACCCAAATATATAAACCAACTGCTTCGCATCACAGTCATCAATTACTAGATTCTTCCTTCCTACTTGATTCTCAACCACCCACCTGCCCAATCAAACACCATAACAAAACAGGGTAAACTATGAGAAAAGCTAAAGAAAAGAATTACACGGTCACAACTTATGATAAATACTCACTTGCGGCCCATTTGGAGCTCTAACTTAGGAGGTCCAACTTTAGAGAAAGATGGCGAACTGGCACGGCCTTCCTTTCCACCAGCACTAATAAAGCCAGCTCTATCTGCACGGTTTTTAGTCTTCATATCATCGGTGACCTTTTTCAAACCTACAAGGCAAGATAAATAAAATAACTATTGCATGATGTAACCTGGTAGATAAACAGGAAAGATAAGTTTACTAGTTCATTAAAGATGAAAAAACGTACCAGAAGTCACCGGCTTTCCTGAACCGATTTCTTGAAAAACAGCAGCCATCCCTTCCTTTGGGCGTGATGATGTAGGCTGAGGAGATTCAGAACTGAAGAGTGAGGCTGGCGGAGGAGGCGGAGGAGCAGGAGCGCTTGGTCTAGGAGCTTTTGGCGGAGCAGAAACAGTTGCTTTCCCTGTAGCACTCCATACAGGGCCCAAGGGATAGTGACTCTTCACGTAATCCCTCAACCCTGGCACATAAAGCTCCTTTAATGCTTTCGCCCACTCCACGTGATTTGGGTCTTTATTTCTGTACTCTACAAGAATCTACACAAAAGTGATTCGTCAAAGAGAAATATTTTCAGGGTACCATATCATGGTTCAGTCAAGTTCTCATACGTCAAACACACGCACGCATACAAACAGAGAGACGTAATACAAGTGAAACCTACATATTATTGTTTGTGAATCACAAACACAAACTGGTCCATTTGCTTTCAAAAGATCGCTTTCAAACTTCAGTGCACTACCTACCACAGATCTTGTTATATGAATTCATCAATAATACAGCATACTAAACTACATTGTGAATAGAGCACAGCTGTATGCCATACATCACTACGCAATGCTATAAAAACTTTAGTTCCTCACATAAATTCACCACACAGACACACACTCACACTCATGTAAGGAAGAGTTAGCTAGGTTCATAAACTGGACTTTAATTGCACCACAATTTTAATCTCCTCGTATTTAAGGTAAAAGGGCTTCATAGTTATACCAAGTACTAACCTCTTTAGGAATCATACTTTCAGAAGAAATTTTCATGATTAGGAGTTAAACTCACCTCCTAGTTTCCTGGGTTGTTTGCACTCTACAGATGTTGATGGGGTTAGTGATGATAGAGTTGTTGGAATGTAATTCTGTCGGATGTTTTACAGTGAAATCCTTTTACTCTCAGCTGGTTACAGATCTAGAAGCTTTTTTCCTTGGAAGCACATTTGGAGGTCTTTGGCTCCTCCAAAAGTCTGCTTCTTAACTTGGGAAGCAGTCAGGGATGCGGTGCTGACAGGTGACAACTTGCTGAAGAGAAGAAAAGTGTATGTCAATTTGTGCTATATGTGCAAAGCTGATGGCGAGTCCATGAATCATCTTCTTCTGTGTCTCTAGTAACTAAGGGAATTCGGGACGACTTCTGCCTTCGACGTATTTTTTGGGTCATGCCGCGGTCTGTGGTTGAATTGCTCCGTAGTTAGTCATTATACAAGAGAAGACGAAGGGCAGGAAAACTGTGGGGATTAATTCCTGTATGCTTGTTTGGTGTATCTGGAAAGATAGAATACACAAGCGTTTGAGGGAGTGAAGCAGCCTATGTCTAATTTAAAGTCTTCCTTTTTGTCCACTCTTTTTTGCTGGGCGGAGGACGGTTCCACTAGGTTCGAAAATGCCTTTGTAGATTCTACGGACAGCTTCTTGTGTGTATAGATAGGCGACCGCTGCTCGTAAAGCTTTTATTTAAGGGTTTTGCCTCCATTTCTGGCCGTTTTTGTCAATAATTTTACCTATTAAAAAAGAAGAAAAAAACTAGGTTTCAGAAAATTTTGAAGTACCTTGTTGTTGTAAAATTCAGCCATTTGCCAGCTTTCTTCCACATGCGCAATAGGCATGCTCATGCCTATGAAAAGGAAGAAGCTGGTAAAAAGGGAAACGGCATGATACCAATTCTTCTATTTCCAGCATATAGGAGCAGAGAAATTTTCTCACCGCAATCTTTGCCTGTATATGCAATCCATGCTAGAGCTGATAGACTGTCAGCAACAGACTTCAAGTGGTTGAAGAAATCAGATCGCCTCCCTTCTGTCATAGCACTAGCTTTACTGAACACTTCATTTAACGGCTTCAGAAATTCAACTAAGCCCGCCATATCAGGTTTCTACACAGTCAAAAAGCACACCTCAGGATCATGGCAACAGCAGAAGAATTATCAAATAGATAAAGCAAGCAGAAGAAGAATCAACAGTAAGCAACAATATTCAAATGATTTGCGCTCCAACCAATATGTAATAACCCAAAACAGTAATGACATGAACTTCAAAAACATGACAGCATACTTGGGGTAAGTTCCATTGTCAAGCTTCCATCAATTCCATTCTCTTAGATTTATGTCAAACTCCAACTTCAAGATGATGGTGTAATGCAATGTTCAAAGAAAGGAAAGAATGTGAAGAAACATAATGAAAAATAACTTAAGAAAACTTTGCCTTGAGTGCATCAACAACTCTCCAGTTATTGGTGGAACTTCAACAGATATTCGTCTAAAACATCTAACAACTATATCATCAATGTAAAGAAGCACTGAAGATCGGTGATACCCGCATATCTATCATCGATACAACAGTACATTATACTCGATATGTGTGCATTCCTACATCCCTATAAAGAATAGGAGCAATACTTATTTTACACAATCAAAAACAATAATATCAGTAAGAGCAACAACAAAAAGAACATCCTCGCCGTTGTCATCGCACAATGATACCATCTTCGCCGTACTGTCAAGGCCAAAAAGCCATTACTCATTCGTGTAACCTAGCACTGTATAAATTCCTATCAACTATATGTAGATTCCTGATATGTACTGAAATGGATACAAATCCACCACACAATGCCAATCGGGGACGAGCTCCATCTACACAGAATTCAAAAATTTTGGAGATATGTATCCTTGCTACACGTGTAACCTATGCATACCGAAAGGAAAGTTGAAAGAAGAAAATATACCTGAGATTGCTTGACCTTGATAAGAAGCTCCTTCTGAACAGAAAACGCCTCCTGGAGAACCTTACTAACATCCAACACTTTTCCCCCAATCTTCTCCGCAGCACTGGAAACCCTACAGACGTATTGCGACATCAAGTCTTCAAAAGCAATGACTGATGGATCCGTCGCCGCCGCCGCTTCTCCTCCGCTCTCCGCCGCACCTCCCGGTCGGGAACCGGTAGACAGCGCCTCGAGCCGCGTCACCGCCAACTCCAGCCTCTGTATCAACTTCTCGTCCATGGCCACCTCCTCCGCCTCGCTTTCTCTCCCTAGACGTATCTCTCTAGGATACCAGATAGAGCAGATCTGGTGGTTATTTATTGTTAGTATTCCTTCGTTGTGTTCTTTTTGCGTTCGAAACGCCGAAAGCCGAAAAAGTGCTTTCGGTTGTGTGTGAAATCTCAGGCAAAAAGAAATGATTTTTGTAGTACACGTGTCATCAGTGCAGCAAATCCCGGCGTTTTTCGATGTTGCGGAACACCTGTAATTTTATTCGACCAATCAGGATCTGACGATCCAAGTGCTCTTCTTTTGTAGCTAAAACTTTATATATATATATGACTAAATACCATTTAGAATAATCTGGTCTGAAATAATGATTTACTTTGTTGAGTCCTATTGTATGTTTAAAATGAGTATGCATGGGAAAGTATATGGTATGCCATTTTCAAAAAAATTATCCGAATGGTAAGTCGCTCAAACTTGGATAGTTTGTGAACTAGATGAATTTTTTTTTTATATAAATAAGAGAATGACGTTGATAATTAAAGAGATTATAAAGTTGTGAAATGGCCAGTAAAGGTCACAAAAATTTCTGTGACTCTGTATATACAAGATCACAAAGGTTATAAACTAACAACAAGCCTATAAACTCAATACAAATTAAACATTAACTAAAACAAAGTACATCGTGTTTAACTTGAAGATGGGCTCTAGAAATTGAGGTGAAGTTTGTGTTTTGACTCATTCATGCGATGAATTAAGTTTGATCAACATGAATTGAGCAGGCGTACTCAAAGAAAGTCGCTGAATTTGCTTTCCTTTCTCCTAAACTTTTACGTAACATAACCTCAATTGAAAACTTAAGGCCCCGTTTGACACTTATTTTTTTCTAATTTTTTTTCAGTTTTGAAAACAGAAAAAAATAAATGCGTTTGGTAACCATTTTTTTTCTTCTTCAGTTTAAAAAATCAGTTTTTAAACTGAAGAAAAAAAAACCTCTAAAAATATTATTTTTTTCAGTTTTGGTTTTTTTTTTTTGAGACCACCACCACCCTCCCACAGCCACCGCAAACCACCATAAAAAAATTCAAAATAAAAACTAGATTATCAAACATCCAAAATAAAAACTGGGTTATCAAACACCCACTTGTTTTTGTAAAAAAAAATTAAACTGTTCTTTAATTTAATTTAATTTTATTTCATTTTAGAAATTGAAAACAAAAAAATATATATCAAATAGAGCCTAAGTGATCATATTTTACTCGTATGTTTGTTGGCCATGAATGCCCAACGATGACGCCAATCATCCATGATATATTAGTAATTTGTAAGATGAGTAGCGTGTTCATAACTCCTGCTTCTGCAATTTCAACAAAATACTCTAATAGTCTGTTTGTGAGTTTTGAAACGAGAGAAAAGAAAAGAAAGGAAGGGGAGAGAAGAGAATACAGTTTTCCTTCCTTTTGTTTGTGAGTTTAAGAGAGAGAGGAAAACATCATACATTTCCTTTATTTGTGAGTTCAGAAGAAAAGAAAATAAATGATACAACATTGCATACATACCCTTATACAATAGTGTGCTAATTAAAATAAAGACTTTAAAGTATGATCCTAACTAAGAATATAATGCAAACGGAAAAAAAAATTGGTCGGACAAAACAGAAAGTTTATACCATAATAAAGTGAGAAGTCTTCACCGGTTAGTATCACAATAAAAAAAACACACAAACTAGCTATTGAAAAACCACAAATTGGTCTTCTGTTTGTTTGTAATAAATGGTATGATAAGTTTTTGTAAAATACTCTAGAACTTAAAATTATTAAAAATTGAGGCATCATAATCTCAAAGGTAATATAGACGTTATTAACGTATTACTTATGAGAGTTTCCTTTCTCTCCGTTTCTTCCCAATTTTGAGAGGAAAGATTTTGAGACAAAAGAGCTTTAAACTTTCCTCCCTTTTCTTTTCTTTTCTTTTCTTTTTTTTTCTCTCCTTAAAAAAACTCACAAACCAGAGAAAAGGGAGGAAATGAGCCACTTTTCTTTCTTTTCCTCTCTTTTCTCTCAAAAATAAAAAAAAAACTCACAAACAGGCTATAAATCCTTGCTCAAATTAAAGACCTCTTAGGGTGAA
Organism: Escallonia herrerae; assembly: GCA_033070095.1. Taxonomy (NCBI): domain Eukaryota; kingdom Viridiplantae; phylum Streptophyta; class Magnoliopsida; order Escalloniales; family Escalloniaceae; genus Escallonia; species Escallonia herrerae. The sequence continues at coordinate 175,149 of JAVXUP010000731.1, forward strand.
TTTTGCCGATATTCTTGATTGTTGTAAAGAGTATTGCCCTTTATGTTTGAATTATGTCCCATTGTAAAATTAGATTAGCTATCTAAAGGCCTAATTGGCAACACTTGATGCAAGCATAGTTATGTGAAAGTGGAATTCCGTAATTAACATGCATATTGGAATAGCATAAGTGAGTAAATACTGTTATTTTTTCGACCATTGGTTCAATCATCTAGGACTGTTATATCTTAAGACTAATTAGATAGCAAAGGGACTAGGGGTGAACGGATGTTATTTTATAGTATATCCAAGAGTCTTAGACAAGTCTGGGCCTTCCTTATGTAGCTTCTACATTGTTAGCTAATCTCATGTTCAGTGCTAACTAATTTAACCTTGTTAATCATTGCGAAAGATTGCACCTCACTTGTGGAAATCACACGGAGGCCGATCAAAAAATTGCAAACTCCAATCGTTAATTTTTACCGAGTATCGGCTTCTGAGTAATGGAACGCGGAAGGGTAGAGGGCTGCTTTGCCCCAATTTACAGACCGTCAACGCTGAAGGATCCGCTTTCATTTCCTTTTATAGTTATGCTCTACAAGTGCAGATTAGTGGAGTTGTTACAGTAGCATTTTCTTGTCTAGTTTAAGACGGCTCACTTCCTTAAATGCATCAGTGTCCTCTGATCATGTCACACCATATTAGAAGCTCACATCTTCCCTGGGAAGGAAAAGCTGGGAGTAGGGGTGGTAAAACGGGTGGGTGGGTGCAGGGGGGACCTACGTGGTGACAGGGGGGGGGGGGGGGCTGAAGCACCCCCTCAACTTTTGAAAAAAAATTTCGGGAATTGCACCGAGACCCCGTTTCCCGAGACCCCCTTTTTCCCTAGACCCACACCAGTCGACTCTCTCTCTCTCTCACCGAGTTACCGAGACCGTCGACGAGGCCGTTGACGGCTTGACGACGGCGACGACCTGACACCAGATCTGGAACTCAGTGATGAGGCGATGACGGTGACGAACTTCGACCAGATCTGACGCCGACCGGCGACCGCGACTGAAGGAAGTCTTAGGCGACGCCGCGACGACTGGCTCTTCGACTAGCGACCGCGACTGAAGGATGGCTCAGCCGCTCACTGCTCAGGCGACGCCAAGACGACTCGTCTCCGATGACTGGCTCTTCGACCGACAACCGCGACTGAAGGAAGGCTCAGCCGCTCACTACTCAGGCAACTCCGAGACGACTGGCTCTTCGACTGTCTGTCGTCTCACGTCTATGAATGTGAGTCTCGGTCTCAGAGTCTGTGACTCGTGATTGTCATTTACTTGTTTTATAGTTTGAGACTTTTAGTCATTAGTCATATTATATAACTAATATAAGTGACTGAATTTATCCTTTTCATTTTCCAACTAAAATTTGATACTTAGTAGGCTATAATTTTAGTTAAATTTCAGTGATTATATAGAGGTTTAAAATATATGTTTGGTGAATATATTTTAAGTTTGATTTCAGTGATTATATAGAGATTTAAAAGAAGTTCAAAATTTTTTTTGATATTATTTTACTAATAAATGTTTTTGATAAATTTAATATAATTTTTACACCTCCTGAAAAAAGTTTCTGGTTCCACCCTGAGTGGTGGGTGGGTGGGTTGAGTTTGGGTGTGGTTGAATGGGTTGAGTATAAATGGGTGACTAAATTGGGTTGGTTTTACCCATTAATCCATTAGACCCGCTAAATTGCATCGGCTCTCTCCTCTTACATCAGTCACGACTACCACCGCGCCACCATAATGCTATACGATCCACAGCCACCGTATCCACATTCGCCACCATCGCGCGCTATACTATCAGCGCCGTCACATGCACAACAACTACCGACCTGTCAAACAATCTGCCCAAACATCCGAATGCCACCGCCCCATACCACTCACCAGACAGTCTCAACATTTAAGCATACAAATCCCCTGTTTAAGCATATGACCCAGCGTGCACACTGTCTTGTTCTTGGGCCTCATCTCGTCAGCCGTACGACATGCGTTTTTGCCATTCATTATCTCCGGTTCCAATCTCACTCGATGATCAATCACACAGAGAAAAAGAGAAGAGACGAATCATAGAGAGAAAAGGAGATGAATCACTATACATCTAATTCTAGATCTGAGCCAAGATGGCTCCAAGCATTCGCTGGAACCATTAGATGAGGGCGTCGCCGTAGTGATAGTAGTGGTGATGCCGCAGCATCGACGTGTAACGAGTGGCGACAGTAATCGATGGTGACGAAGCGGAAGCGACAACAGGTGGTGAGAGACTGGCGACAGAGATAACCGGTGGTTTGTACGTCGCCGGTGAGTGGAGATGACGACGAAGTTGGGTGAGGGAGTGGCAGCGAGCAACGGCAGGCTTGGTGGTTCGCTCAAGGAACAAACAAGAGAAGAAACGGACGGGTGAGGAAGAGTTATGTGGAAAGTTATAAGTTGAAAAATGTAAAAAGGAGTTGCCGGTTAAATGGACACCCATTTATAAACCATGAAAATCAATGGGTTGGTGGGTTATAAAAATTTGACCCATTTATATCCAATTATATAAATGGATAGGTTTGGATCATTTTTAAATGATCGAATTTAGGCGGGTAAATAGATTTGGGCTGTGTTTGCCATCCCTGGCTGGGAGTGTTCGCTATTTATTTCAGAAATTGCAGCCATGTCTTGATTCCCAGATGGAGCTCAGTTTCTCGTTCCGAGGCATCTATACGTGATGCACGCCAATTTTGGTAAAAGCGTGTGTAAGTTTCCAACCTCGGAAGAGCAGTAAATAAGGCATACAAAGACCTAATTGATTGGCTTTTAGGTCAAGATTGAGCTTCATCTCGTGGGTGCAGATTGTTGAGTACTAAGGCCCCGTTTGACACTCTTTTTTTTCCTATTTTTTTTTTTCAGTTTTAAAAACTGAAAAAAAAAGACACATGTTTCTGGTATTGTCTGTCACATTTGAAAAACTGTGGCAAATAGAATTATATCTGCGGTCTCGAACACCATAACTAACAGCTTAATCTTTTGTATCGGGTGCTTCAAGTGAATCTTCCTGTCGCCCCCTTAACATTTTGCCTCCAGTAACCTTCTACGCTTTTCATATCCTCTTTCTGTATTTCAGTTAAGCTAAAAGAGATTCTGATATGCTAAAAAAAGCAGGTGTATGGAATTAACACGTATATTTACAGGTTCATCTAGTAGAAATCTGTGCAACGTATCAACTATAATATAGGAACATGCGTCCATTACAAAGATAATCATCGAGATCAAGCAAACCAATGTCATCTTATAGACTGACGTGACATATACACACTAAAAAACTAGTATTATACCTTCTCCTACACCGTCTCCGAAGCAGACAGCCTCATCTCCATTTTGATCTTCGTTCATCAGCATCAACCACATCCTTGGATGCTAGATGCACTTTATTGGTAACAACTGGATCGGTGTTGGGAGGGACAGTATCTCGGACCGACCTAGGATCCTGTAAGGCATGAAAACCAAATTAATACAAGGAATTTAAAAAGGAGACAGATTGATGAGGTGGTTGTTATCCAATTACATGACTTGTACAGATTCAGGTCGTACATATCACAACTGCACAATGATCACAATTAAGGATTGATATGACCAATTTTATAGTATGAAAACTTCCGCACTCTGTATGAAATAATTTCCCTCACTAGGCCCTAGATGTAACTTCCCTTGTCTCTACACTAATCTGTTGATTCATCAGTATAGCTGCAATAGTCTCAGGTCCAAGGTAGATGCTGGTTATGAATGCATTTACCTGGATATAGACGTGCTCCATAATGCTTCGTGTGAAACAGAGTTAGAAGCTAATTCAGATGAACAAAACCTTGTTTTGGGTCAACTCATATTTGCATTATATTTCTTTCAGAATTACCACGTCAATAGTTGTCTCATATGCACTTATAGAAACCCACACTCAATATATTTTTGCTAATGTGCTCTGAGATGTAAATTGATACTCATTGAAATGAACAGCTGACCTAGTTTGAGATCGTTGAGATTGTCTTTGTATTAAACTTGCATTATTAGGACTGCAAGTTTGTACAAGAGATTGGTGGGATGTAATACACAAGACAATTTGTTAAAGCCACGGAATCCAAAGCAAGATGATCATTACTAGTGACAGTAAATACGATAGTTTTGACAACCAGCAAACAAGAAACTCCCAACTAAAACAATAATGAATGGGAGGCGTGGGAGAAGGGGGCTTACAGCACGGAAAGGAAACTCGTCGGCCTCAAGCATATGAACGATTTGCCCCATCTTTGGACGCTTGCTGGCATCCAAATCTAAACAGCGTAGGCAAACAAGCAATACCCGCTTCAAAGCTCTTGGAGCAGGCGGTACTTCAATCAGAGGGTCAATCAACTCTTCCCCACGACGACTTGCTAGCATTCCTTTAAACCAATCAACCAAGTTCATCTGAAATTTGGCCAACGGAACTAGCATGACAATTAAGGTCCTGCAATTAATGCAAGAAAGGGGTACGAGAGAGACAAAAGACATTTTTCTACCTCTCCAGGTGCTCTGGAATAATCTACTGGGCTCCTCCCAGTAATTATTTCCATAAGTAAAACGCCGAAACTATATACGTCACTCCCCTCATTAAGCATACCAGTACTTGCATAGTCAGGTGATACGTATCTGCAAAATTGTAGACCAATAAGAAACTAACAACAGAAGACATACATAACTTTTGTCCAGCTTAAAACCCTAGTATTACACAAGAATAAGGAAACATAACAAACCCAAAAGTCCCCATCACTCTTGTAGTCACGTAGCTTTTCTCAGATCCTAAGAGCTTCGCAAGTCCAAAATCTGATACTCTGGGGTTCCATTTTTTATCCAGAAGAATATTGCTCGATTTTACGTCGCGGTGCACAACTTTGGGTTCCAAGCCTTCATGCAAATAGGCCAGCCTGAGACAGACATGAACTACATGTAACAGCTCAAGTATGAAACAAAAATAGTAAGGAAAATATGCTCTGACAAGACACAGGATTTGTTTCAGGGCGAGTTTTTTTTTGTGGTGTGTGTGTCGGGGGGGGGGGGGGGGAAGAAATGGAGAACTAGCTGAAAAAGAAAAGACTGGTACGGCATTACGGGTATCAGAAGATATATACCCGCAACACTAAAATTAATAGCATCCAACAATGTCGCATGCAATACAATAAAAGAAAAAGAAGGTGAAAACTCATGATTGCGAGTATGTTTCACGAATAGCAGGATATCCTACATCACATGCTTGTTTGTACGCATATGTTTCTTGAATTTGTAGATAAATGAGAAGACCTAGAAATAACCCTGGTGTACGTGGAAGGAAGTAGGACCTGCTGAACTGTAACTGCAAAAGGGGACTTGACGCGTTTTAGTGGCTTTGATAATTCAGAAACCAGGAAAGGTGTCCAGGCCAGCTCTATGCTTGCCTTACAAAAGCTAGGGTTTCAATTGCTATCATGCGTCAGTTATATAATGCAGCTTTAGAGCATATTTCAGCTTGGTCTAATGGAAAGTAGAAGCTGAATAACGTTGTAGAAGTGGGAGAATCAGCAATTTTAACTCAAACCCTGCAATTCAGGTTTTAAAGATCGAAGAAGATTCCCTAATATAAGAAACACCACCAGGTTATGCTAAGAGCTAGAATTTATATGTTAACCAGCCAGGATAAATGATCATTGAACATATTAAACCAAGGACAAAGAAAAAAATTTCTTGTTGACAAGATGAAACTCATCTGATACGAAAAAGAGATAACAATAGCGCACCCTTTTGCAGTCCCAACAGCAATCTTAATTCGGGTATCCCATTTTAGAGGGCTAACAGGCCCAACATCACCATGTAACCATTGCTCCAAATTGCCATTGTCAACATACTCATACACAAGCAGCCTGCATGGGCAAAAACATAGAATTTATGTTTAAGAAATCTCGAAAACATTTATCATTTTCAATTCAACTGACACTGGAGCAGGTGAAAAAGTACCTTCGAGCACCTTCTGCACAATATCCAAGTAGACCTACAAGGTTTTTATGTCGTACTTTCCCAATGGCTTCAACTTCCACCTTGAACTCTTTTTCTGCCTGACCTCTGCATAAAAGAAAATTATCAGTACATAGCACAACATTTATATCTCCGCAAGTTAAGCCCATGACTTTATGGAACTTTGTTAAGATAAGAAAAATAGAACGGAAATCGTGAAAGCCTTGTTGAATAATATTACCGGAACGAAGAATAGAATGCATTGATGAGCACATATATCAAAAACTCTGAGGACATTGGAGTTGCACGCCAATTGGAATCAATTATTCTTCACAAGAGGTTGCCCGTTTCAGTAAATCCAACGTTTTTTGCATTAAAAATACAAGTGCACTCGTATTAACAATGCAATTAGAAAGTAACAGATGCCAATTCTGATCCAAGTAAAGGTTACACTCAACGATGCACAAGGCACTTAATAAAAAAGGTTTCTTGAGAATTATGCAATAAACTCCAGTCATGTCCATGAAGATTGACACACAAAACTACCCCCAAAAGAAGGGGACAAGGGCTGAAAACCCAAGCAGGGATTGGATGGGTATAAAGTAAAAGTTAGAGAAGATGATAAAAAGAAACAAAAACAAAAGAGAATAAAAGAAAAAAGTATCCGCCAACTTTCCACAATTAAATGATCAAAATTCAAAATCAATGAAGCCTTAATGTTATTGGAACAAAGAAAAGAATGCAAAGCATGTACCAAGAACTCTGTCGACATAGGAATGGCACGCAAATTGAGCTCTAGTATCTGCCCATTTAGACAAATCCAAAGTTTCTTGCATAAATAATACAAGTGCAGTCATGTTAACAATGCAATTAAAGCATAACAGACGTCAATTCTGATCCCAATTAAGGTTACACTCAATTCTGATACACCAAACACTTCATCAACGTAGTTTCTTGAGATTTGAAGAGATAAACTCTAGTCATATCCATGAAAAGGGGACTCCCAAAACTACCCCTAGAAGAAGGGGACAGTGGCTGAACACCACTATCTTTATAACAAGCTGGGATTAGATAGATAGAAAGATAAAGTAATACAACATGATAAAAAGAACATAAACAAAAAGAATAAGAAACTACACAAAGTATACGCTAACTTTCCACGATTAGATGGTCAAAAAGGAAAGTCAGTCACTGGCATAAGAAATTCAATCCAATTGAATCCAGATCTAAGAAGCTCCTATTCTACTGTAGAATTTATACAACCAGACATGCAAACTAATGAACTGTCTAACAAACTAAGCAAAATTAGTAACAACACACACACACACACACACAAAATAATTCACTCACTTGTTGTTCAAGAGATTCTTGACAGCGACTACGGAGCCGTCCTGCAAAACGCCTCTATAAACAATGCCGTACCCACCTTCGCCAATCACATTCTCCGCAGCAAATCCATCCGTCGCCGTTTCGAGCTCCTTGAGGTTGTACCACCGGCCCCACCCAATATTCAAACCCTCCGCCGACACCGCCGACGAACCCTCGCTCTGAAGGCTCGTACAACCCGACTCATTACTTCCGGAACTACCCTTCTTCGCATCAATAATTGCAATTCTCTCCTTCTCTGCGTTTAAACTCAAAATCGCTCTGCTCTCCTTCTCGTTCTTGACAAAATCCCCGATTTTACGTATCTCTGTTCGATCGGAGCCGTTGATTTCAACGATCTCCTTGGAGACTAGAGGTAAAAATCCAGAACTGTGCTTTACGCGAATCCGGGGTCGTTTTCGACTGGACCGGAGACAGAGGTAGAATACGACGACAATGACGATCAGGCTTATGATGACTGTGATTGCAACGACAACATACAGCTTGAGTCCTAGGATTGGAGTTTTAGAGGTGAGGCTGAAGTTCGAAGAGTCGCCGGAGGTTTGCTTTCCGCCGGAAGCCGCCATAGATTCCGGCGAGAACGCGGTAACCCGGAGCTGGAGGCTGTTATGATGGAGTGTGCATTGGAGTGCGTTTGTTGATGAGGAGTGGAGGAGGGGGCCCTAAGAGTCTGTGAAACTTGGAAAAGTGGTGAAATGGAGGTTTTGCAGCTGCCAACTAGAAAGAGAAGAAGAGCGCATTCAACGGATACAAAGTTAAATTTGTATACAGGGAAGGAAGTTTAAGAGGAAGACATATTAAGAAAGGGACAGGTAGAACTGACTTGCTTTGCAACGGGTCGCCACTTTTGTTGATTTTACGAGAAGGCCACTGAACTGTGCAATTTTGGGGCAAGAGGATAACCAGTTCGTCTATGTTTGTTTTTCGATTTTTCATTTGACAAAAAACATATAAAAAAAAAAGGAGTTACGCGCCCTCTTCGCGCTTAAGAAAACGGTTGTATTTCATTCACGATCTGCTTTGTAACTACTAGACTATTTGAGGTAATAGAAAAAAATAATTTGGGGGTATAGCTTAGATGACTAACCTTCGATTGCACTTCATATCTTATCGGTATGAAGTGTTGAAATTAGAGTGCGTGTTGAAGTTGGAGTGAATTGCACTTCTGTTACGCCTGTGTTCGACTTTGAAAAAATTCATTTATTGTTTTGCGAAAAGGTAATGTGATATTATTCAAGGAAAATAAAAGCAGCAAGACCAACAGGCTCTTTCGAACTATTAATATCATGTGTCTATAATTTATTTAACATTATAAAAAGGCAATAGAGTTGTTTGTTGGGATTGGCACCGGTCGTTCAAAGTCACCTGTAAAATGTCATTGAAGCTTATGGCAAGCGTCACTAAAAGCATCTCGTATTTTTTTGTTTTAGCTACTTATAATAGCGCGACTCTTTAGAGTAAACATTGCATGGTTTTGGACCATTTGAGACCATTGGACGAGGAAGGCTAATGTAATATGCAAGAGGGTCTAAACTATTAAACTCGAACAACTCAATATTTATTTACATCAATACTATTTGCTACCAAAATCACAAAAGAAGTTCTGCTCTCTTTCGTTATTATGCAAATAACAAATTGAGCTCTCCATCACTCTCCTCTCAGCTTCTTTGGTTTTATATAACAACAACGACCCACATTATTAAGAGCCGCCTTCGTGTAATTGGAACTTAGGAAAAGGCCGAGGAGTGCTGATTTTTTTGGTTGAGACGAATGCCAAAATATCAGTAACTTTTACTTTATTTATTCATTAACCATTTACTAATCTCTTTTCCGGTGTGGTCACAAACGTTCATTAGGCCACCTTTTAAGCAGTTAATTAAATGCAAAGTCTTTTAATAACATCAAGCTCTTTGATTAGCACGCAAGAATCTCAACACGAACACACAATCTTGTGGGTAATGAAAGCCAATAAGACAGCAATGGGATTGTTCTACAAGTTACAATTGACATGAGCTGCTGAGAAGAAGAACCAATGGGCCCATTCACTTAGAACACAATCCATCCCAAAATTTTTGTCGTTGAATGTGAGGAGGAGTGCCTTCACATGTCGTCTGTCTTAGCTAATTCCCACATGAACTCACCACCTAATGCAATGCCATGCCAGGTACCTCTCGCTTAAACCTTCTTCCATTTGTGAAACAGGAGCAAGCTACAACCCCTGGGAAGTAGGTAAAGAATTTCTACCTGAAATGCCAAGAGAACAAGAAGACATTGATAGTAGGTGAAAAGCCATTGTTGGGGTCTGCAACAAATATTGTCAATCACGACCCACTCTTTTTTTTCTTCTCTTTTTCCACAAGCTTTAAGATTGTAGCTACAACTGAAAGGAAAGTTTGAGCTACGATTCAAGTTTAAGGAGCAACTGATTCCCCACAGAGTTTTTTATACCACCTATACACATGAGGCGTGACTTTAAAATGATGCTGTTTTTCTCATTTGCTGCGAAACTCTGTGACAATATCGATTGTTACGAAATCATTCTAGATAAATATGTATAGAACACGATAAGCAAATGTAAGAACACAAGAAATCAGAGAGAACTCAAATCTACTTTACACAAGTCAGATTTACAGCGCTCGTGTATCTCTTAATTATCTGCGGTCACAACATGCAAGAGAACACATCGTATTTTTAGTTATTAAAGCATGATAACATTGTTGGGCCCATTCTCTAATAACTTAAGCTTTTCATACACACTCGCACGCTTTCTTCTTTAGGAACCCAAAAGAAAATTTTTTTGTAACCACTTAAGTTTAAGGAAAAAACTTCCCACCACTAAGCAAATAATAAAACGTCTACACTCTAATTTTTTTCCTTTTTATTTTGACACAGAAATTTGTAGTTCCAAATTGACGGGGAACTTGGCATCTCGTAAATTTGGGTGTTATGAAGGTGATATATGTGGTCTGGGCATTGGGGTTGGTCCTGGGAAACCATTAATGGTGAATTTGAAAATTTCGTGAGGTTACACTCCTCCAACTTATGATGAATCATGGGGGTCGGAGCTTATATTTATGGAAAGGAGCGGCATGCCGAAGGCAATACGTACGGCAACATCATAATAGCAGATGGTCGTGGGTCCGGTACCGGTCGGAGTTTGTCACTATGCATTAGGAAGGTGCTGCTTATTTGGCCGACGTTTGCACAGACAGAAGAAAGTTTTGTCTTCTCTTAGTCCTTCGTCATCCCGATTCACAAGGGAGGACAATATGAGAATTGTACGTCACGCTAATCTAGATAAGCACGTGATTAAGTATAGGCAGCTAAATAATGCATGCCATTTATTCATAGAGAAAAAGTTTGGTAGATATCCGGGTCGTAAGAAAGCAACTGCAACCGGTACGTAGCAATAATTAATGAGCGTCAAATGCTTTTATTAACTTTTATTTATTGAAGTAAAAATTGTGTTGTGCTGTTAAGAATTTGTCGTTGAAAGTGTTAACATAAATGTTACTAACAATGATTATCGATTATTAATAGTCGCTACATGGGAATTGTGGCAATCTTCCTGCGTCGGGTGCCAACAAAAACGTAAATTCTTATCCTAATCGATGATGAGCGTTTCCATGCTTTTTTCAATAATTAGTTGGTAGCAGATTTCAAGCCTTGTAGATTTTTCAAGAGTTTTTACATACGGCGTCAGAGCATAAGAATTATGCTTTGCAAATGGTTTATGTTTCACTCAAGTGGACAACTCCAATCACTCCTAAGACAATTAAGTAGCCATGTGAATTTCTTACAGTAATTAAAATAGTCATGCAATTTGTCTCTGTATTGAAGGACCAGCCTCCGCCCCAATCATCGTAGTTTCTCCTCGCATTCTTCCAACTTAGAATGCTGATTGCACAATTTGGTTCTGTCCAAATCCCATAGTTGTGACAACCGGAGCTACCTTCCATTCTTTGCTCTAAAATTTTATCCCAAAATCTCATAGTTGATATTGTAGCCTGTGGTGCCATTTTTTGAAGCCAGCAGCACTTTGACTCCTTTGTAAGGATCTGGATCCCCGGTCCCCCTTGCTGAGAGAGAGAGGGGAAGGATGGAGAGAGGGAGAGAGAGAGAGAGTGAAAGAGAGAGAGAGAGAGGGCCTCTCTCCATCCTTCCTCTCTCTCTCTCTCTCTCTCTCTCTCTCTCTCTCTCTCTCAGCAAGGGGGACAGCCCCCTTGCTATAACTCATACAGCAGGGATCCAGATCCCCCCCTTTGTAAAGACCTGAGTCCACAGGCTGTCATTAAAAAGGCAAGTCATTAACAAATCTTCCTTTGTCTCCTGATGTTGTAGACGTGTAAGACAGAGATCATCCATTGAAATGCTCTACTTATTCTTTGTACCCTTAATCTTATGGTCCCAGTGAATTGAGACTGTTTTCACATAATGATTTCCTCTCTCTTTTACCAGTTTTACACCGTTTTGAATAGCGTCCGATGTAATGTAATTAACCAAATTTAAAGTTCAAATTTTGGGCTACGTTGTAGATTTTTTGATTTATCCAGCCCACTTGCCCTAAACATATTGACTCTGCGCATCCCGGCCCAAACTCTTTGATAACCATCTTCTTTGCAACAATTTGGGTCAGCGGTCTCGTGTTCGCTCAAGTTCTTCACTTTGAGCCCATACAAGATAGGCAACTCGCCCCAAATATTGTCTTTATTTTAATTTCTCAAAGAATATGAGAAATGCCGTTTTGAAAAATAAAAAAGTTCTGGACACGAAATACAGATATATCTTGCACTCTTGGCATATAGCGCATGCCTTTATTCCGTTTTTGCTTCTTTGGCTTATTGAAGGTTATGGGCAAATTTTCGGCTCTCAAATCTCTTGACACGACTTTAAAGAGGTTTTACGAGTTGACTCAATTCCTCTATTGCGTATTAATATTTATCGAGTATAGAATAAATCTACTTCTCTACATACTTCTATTTTGTCTTCGGTATAGAATACTTTTGTTTTAAGGTGCAACAAAGTCTGCACACTTTTAAGTAAATCCGTTCTTTCTAATAGTTGTTATGGTGACAACTCTCAACACCTTGGCGACAAAATGACATAGATTTAGCAAAAACGCACATCTAGTCCCACCCTTTACTATGTCATTAGAACAACAACACTATATCGGTTTCTTTGAGCTGCACAATTTTAAGAATGGCACCCATATAATTTGGATTGCTGGTCATGTATCGAGCTTATTTTTAATCCAAGGCAAGTGGGATGAAATAGACTGGCCAAAGAGCACCAATTGAAAATTGCAACTGGTAGCGGCTATTGATTTGAAGTTGTATTCGACAATTCGGTTTTCACTACTGTAAGGCCACTTGCGAATATCTTGAGTTTATGCTAGAATGGTTCATGTGGAAGACGCAGCCTGAGGTAAGGCGAAGAGAAGCCTTTGATTAGACTCAATGGGCGGAGACTCGTTCCGCGGCATAGGGAGGAATCCCCTCTCCCCAATGCAGGAAGTCTTGAGTTCTTTCTTTGAAATGGCTCAATTCACACAAGAAACAACCAAGTTATTGACTTGACTGACCCCCCATCTTAAAGGCGGTACTCCTTTTCTCATGAATTTCATTATAATCGACATGACAATAATCTTGAAAATAAGTTTGTTAAAAAAAAAATCCTAGTTTAAGATTTAATTCTTTTGAACTGTAAGTTAATTCCCCTCTAACAAAGGCACATGTTGGTCCTATGCCAGCAGCACAACAACCACTGCTAGCACAAAATCCAAGTCACAGAGTCTATTCCCAACACATTGATTGATGATGGTGTATGTTTATGGGGGAGGAGGAGGGGGGGTGGGGGGGGGGACGGAATTGGTGGTTGTTTGTGTTGGATCGAGCAACCGTCGTGGAAGATAATAAGGTGTTTGGTGTTAGTTGAGGCGATCGATGGTGGGTCCAACTTGTGGTTGATAGAGGTAGGTGGCGATCAGTGGCCAGTTGATACATCGATGATGGAGTCACCGTGATTGATATTAAATTCGCTAGATGGTTGCAGTGTTGGGTGGTGGGCGTGCTGATGTGCTGGAATGTTACTACCGAGGGTGTTCACTGCTGGTGTTATGCCACGATAGATGGTGTTTGCTGCTGGTGTTCTGTCACGATGGTGGTAGCAGTGTTGATTGTTATCCGGTCATGAAAGCGATAAGATAATCATACATTTTCTCTAATATAGGTCTGGTGTAAATGCGAGATAGAGATAAATACTTTTTTTGCGAGAATATATTATCGTACTTATCTAACCATATCATGTTCTATCCTATTAAAAAAATCGTGATGGCGTAAAACACAACGAATGAGATCTAACAAACGTTCACTCAAATAAAGATGTAAACTAACAAACACGGAGTAAGATTTTTTTTTTTTTTCCTTTTGAAAAATTGGGTAGAAACGACAAAGTGTAAGAAATTAGAAAAGAGTAGCTAATCCGTTTACAAGTGACCACACCTGTCGACATTTCCGGGTAAACTCGAACATACAATAGTAACCTGGCTTTCCGATCTTCAAACAAATTAGTCCCCGATTTACTATCAAAACCACCTTAAACGATGACCGGCGGTGGCGGTGGTACCGGCGTACCCAAAAAGAGGCATCGCGTGGGAAGCAGCGGCCGCCTCTCCTCCACACTCGCCTTCGTCGTTGACTCCTCCCACCACCCCAACGAAACCCTAGCAACAACCGAAGACTCTCACAAGCCCCTCCGCGGCATCTCCTCCGTCCCTGGCGGCTTCAACGACTCCTCCACCGCCGACGTCGTCCTCCACCTCTACCTTGACCTCGAGGGCTCCGATTCCATCTCCGCCGTTGATTCCTTCGACCAGACCGACGTAAAGCTGCACCTCCACTCTGACGTCATCCGCCGATCGAAATACTTCGCCACGCTCTTATCCGATAGGTGGCAAAAAGACTCAGACACCCCTGCCAAAACCTATTGGTTTAATTTATGCGTACCGGCGGCAACCGGGTCGATTAGTAACCACATTATCGTGCTGCAGCTCCTCTACTCCAGCGATTTCACGAGCGTGATAGACAGTGCGTCAATCGCGCTCGAATTACTCCCGGTAGCGCTCGAATTACTGTTCGAGGATTGCGTTACGGCCTGCGTGAGGTTCCTTGAGGCGGTGCCTTGGACAGAAGAGGAGGAGAAGGCGGTTCTGGGTGTGATTCCGTTTTTGAGCGACGAGGAGTCCGGAGAGCTTTTGGCCAGGGTTTCCCCGGTAAAGGATGAGTCGTCGGAGGAAATGCTGCACGGGCTGATCCTTGCGGCCGCGACGCACAATCACGGGAACATGGCGTTCGCTAAGGCGTTTGTGGCGAAGATACTGAGGGACTTTCCGTCAAGGGAGTCCGCAAGAAGAGTGTTGGAACGTGCATTTGAGTCGAGCTTGAGTGTGGTGAAGGGGTCGTTGGAGGAGTACTCGAGTCCGGATTTTAGGGGCGATCACAATGAGACCGAAGCGATTCAGAGGTTGAATTTGCATACAGCGATGACGAACGGGAGGCATTTGTTGTGGCTTGTTGAGAGGATGATTGAGTTGAGGGTGGCCGATAAGGCTGTCAAGGAGTGGAGTGAGCAGGCTTCGTTCACGTCTGATCTGCTGAGGGCATTTCGGGATGACGCTTGGAGGAATATTGTGCCGGGACTTCCTGCGGTTGTGCTGAGGTGCACTTGCAAGCTTGCCAACGCCGTTGCTGCTGGTTCTACATTGGCTGCTCGACAGGTCCACTGTTTGACTTAATTTTGTCAGTCAATTTTGAGTTTTCTCAGGATAAGTGTTAGATGATCTATGTACTCGTTATTGTTATCTTACAGTAATTGGCAACATTTCTTTGGTCTGATTTATCGCACAGATGATTTAACCATACAAATGAAAATTGACTTAAATTTGTTAGAAAAATTAAGTATTTTTTAACTCTTTGGTCATAGAGTCGGGGTTCTTAAGCTTCCGCAGCAAAGTCTCTGTGGTTGTCAAGCTCCGTGTTTGACTTTAACCACGTGCGTTGCATGCTGCCCGAGGTAGTCAGACTTTAATTCATTATAGTACTGTGAATCCGTGTGATTATTTCTGTATTAAAGTCCTGGTGTCGGTTTATCTGATTAGATGTTTATAGGTCAATTTCGTGATGCACACAATCAGATTAGACTCGAAGAGGCTGCTATGCATTGCATTGGAAGTCCCAGCGTGCATAAGAGTAGAGGACCGACAACAACAAATTCTTCTTTCTAGTTTCTAGCATGCAAATTCACGTATACAGGATGCCTATGAGTTCTGTAGGTGCTGTAGAAGGATGAAATTTGGTGCTTGCATAGACTGGGAGATTGGATTTCTGTATTGTATCAAGGATGAGACATAAAAAGAAAAGACTAGGTGTCATGGTTGTGGATTAATATCGCTAATAGCTGAACTCAAATTTGAGATTGAACTTTATTATGGAGCCTCAGCAGTTTCTTTGTTGTTGATGGTGCTTGAGTTATGAGTAAAAGAAAGCTGGTATAAACTTAAGTGAATGGAGGTTTAGGCTCTTAGAGTGCAAGGTTGGTCTTTGCCCTAGGAAATTTGGCTGTGATTATCAATTATCCTTATTAAAAGAGTTGAGAATTGTAGGATTCTAATGCTAGAAATATCTTAGCACTCCTCAAGCACAAGCTATATTCCTATATCATGTGGGAAATGGAATAATGTGCTTCAGTTTGACATATTTTAGTGATTGACCTAGGAATGGGTAAGGAACTTAAGTCTGGGCTCTACTCTTTCTTCATACATGAAACAGGCAAGAGGAATCTTCCTCCCCTTCCCCTATGAAAAAAAATGTTCAGTAATCGACTGCTAACCGTTGCATCGCCCAAAAATCATTTAGAAGGCAAAATAATGATCAGAGTGTATTTTGATTTATTAGTGTGGTACGGGGAGCCATATTCGAAGGTGCAACTTTTAAGTTGATAAACGAGGCTCAGGCAATGGATGACATTATAAATCTAAAATAAGAAGTGACTAGATGGAGCAATTATCAAGTATGTCTGAAGCTATATTCTGTAATGATTAAGTAGAAACGTAAGACATAATAAGGTCGTTGTACTTCAGCCTTAATTGGCTTCATGCCGCACACCGTAAAAATATTCCCTCGTTGTTGGTTTATATTCTTGGTTCCATTTTTTAGCAATGATGGATAAGTAACCTCTCATAGTTAGAATCTTTTTTCTCCCTAAAAAGTTGGCATTCAATATATTCAATTGCCTAAGCCAGGATTTATTTTCTTTTATTTCCTGAATGCGAATCGTGCCCATCGTGCTTGAGTTTAGAAAATGCTTCAAAGCAGCCTTTCTGCGGTTTTATTAAAAGGAGTGGGTCTGAGTACCATATGTCTCTTTTCTTGATATGTATTGGTCTTTCATAGTTTTATGTACAAACAAAATGGAAGGCAGAGAAGAGAGCTTTTTTTGGGATTTTCTTTCCTCTAGATAGCGACTGTGGAAATTCAAACAAGGAAAGAGACAATATCTCTTGGTTAAAAGGCACTATTAAAGAAAGAAAACAGGAATTTGCCTATCTTGTTTTGGGAAATGAGCATTTTTTTTTCCCCGCAATATTGCAAGCAGGATTGTATTGAAGGCTTACGACGTTTGATGTTTCTCATGGCAGGTTAGGATGAAGCTTGTGAAAGATTGGCTTCCAGTGCTGATTGCATGCAAAGACAATGTCTCGCCCATGCTGTCCAGTCATAAATCGCTGTACCTAGAGCTGGAAGACACATTCTTGAGAATCATCTCTACTCTGCCCATGTCAGATGCACAGGGGTTGCTGCAGCAGTGTCTCAGCTTTTCAACTCGAAATGTTGAGGATTGCCCTCACTTGGTCACGGCTTTCAACACATGGTTCCGTCGTGCAAATCGACTGTCGCAAGCAGACAATCTTTAAACGTGGTAGTCTCCAGGTTTTGAGGTTAAGTTGGCCTTTGTTGTTCTACCGACCTTTACGTTGGCTGGAGAGTATCGTGCATGTCAACCAAGTCGTCTGTATGTCAACATGATGTCGAGAGGAAAACTGTGTCGTGTACATAGGGCTGTTTTCCCTCACTAGGCAAGCAAATAAACTTAGGATGCTTCTTGTTGGTTTCGAGTGTTTGTTTATAATAGAAAAGCAGCCTGAATGAATATTACTATTTGCTCTGCGTCTCTACCCTCTGTATCATTAAATTGGATTGCAGGATCTGGAGATTGCTCTCGTCTTCATATGGACCCAAAGGATTTCTTGGGTGGTGTGAGAGGGTTTTGTAAATTATTTCGGGGAAGAAACCTATTCTTTCTTTTAAGTGACAACTTTTGCCTATATCAATGTTGGACCTCTCTCGAGCCTAATTTTCTTTTCTTATAAAGTATTTCCTTTATTCCAACTGACCAAAATATACAGGCCTTGGACCGGTAGATGGTGCAGTTCACGCAATCCCATGTTCTCCGACCCTATGCGACCGTGTTCTATACCTTTCTCCGCCCTTTGTTGGTTTTTATTGCCACATTATCACTGTCCTTTGCTTTTTGACGAAAGTAATTATAAATTAATTTAAAGTTATAAAAAGTATTTGAAATAAAATTACTTAAATCAGTTTTATTATGACAAAATGACCATAGAGAATACTTAACAAATAAATTTTCAATATTCACATTTAGAAAGATGATGTTAGCATATTCATTTGTAAATAATTATAATATACAAATAAATTATTTTGAAAAGATATTTTCATCCACCTACACAAGGTATTTACTTTAATTGAGGATAGTATAATAAATTAGAAAGTATGAAAAAATTAATTATTTCATAATCCTCATTTTCCAGAATTATGGATTTAACTAATTTTTAATTTTCTGGGATCAAACTCTTAATCTTTATGCCAAACACCCACATACTTGATTTAATCTAAATTAACCATCTCAAACACCCTCTTACATATGTTAGAGCTAGGGCATAATCTACATTAGTGCTTTTTCTAAGCAGCACAAAAAGCCACAGCGCAGGAGGAGGGATACAAACGTAGAAACACAAAAAAGGCATTATTTCTATTGACACCCACTGCCAAAACTTCATTATTTCTATCGACATCCCGCTGGATACAAACGTAGAAGTTGAAACACAGGAAATTAGAAATCACAGCAGACTGCACTACTACTTAAACTGGGTCTTACTAGACTAAATTCTCTACAGGATCTAGTGTAGGAAATGCTGGAAAAAATTTCCCGCAGTCACAGAGGTACCTTGGAAACAGAAAACAGTTTTATTTCACACAGAGGCTCGGCTAACCAAGAAAGGGCAGCCTTGAGGGCACCACCTGCATGTGTTGTCATGGAATGTTTAAGCTCCATGTACACAGAGTCCATGTACACAGAGTGAGGGTATTAGAGACTATTAGGTCAGTAGTCCTTTGGATTACAAGAGAGCATAAAAGAAGATGTTGGGTTAGAGAGTAAGGAGATGAGAGATCACAATAGCCGCCGTCTGAAGTTTCTGGTAGTTCCTTGGTAGGTTCGGACCAGCAATCCTGCGCCTATCCCAATTCCGAGACATATGCTGAGGCCAATACCAACACCTACTCTTACACCAGCATTGAACCAGGATAGTTCTCCGTCTTCACCTTCTAAATATTCCATCCCTGAGTAAGGATTGTTATAACCTTCGTGTTCTGGTTTATAACTCGAGTAATCTGCTGCCTGCATAGTCAAAACCAAATGGTAATCATGATGTACAATTGAAAATTGCGGAATAAATATATATAAAGTTTGTGATCATTGACGAATCCACGATACAAAATTAACCATGTTCAGGCACAGTGACTGCTACCTCCTAATAATCTCTTTTTCTTTTTCCTTCTCCTTCCTTTTGTTTCCTCCCCCTATCTTTTTAATTCTATTTTTTCCTTTTTGGGGGGTTGGGGGTGGCGGCAAGATACAAATAATGACAATGACCTGTAGACACAACTAGAACATAAATTTTAGATGAAACAGGAGTAGCCTTTAGAGCCCTTCACAGCAAAGAATCCACAAAAGCAAAGATGTAAAAACTCCAATTCAGATAGAAGTAAAGAGTGGAAACGCGAAAGTGCAACGTAATAACTCTAGAGAGGAAGAAGAAAAGCCCATTTACTAACTATCGATATCCATTTGTGTGTGCTGTTAATGAGTTGCATCCTAGTTAAATCCAAAAGCATGCCACCACGCTATGAAGGGTGTATGTACAGACATCTGTACTAGTCATACTGTCTTATGAGAATATGCAAATTTGAAAGTTACCAGTAATTACGAAAAATTTGGTAAAATCCACTTTGTATCCCTTTACCATTAGCAACATTCAAAGAGAGTATATTCTGAAATTCTATAGCAGTTAATCGAAGTAATGCCAGTTAGCAAATCACAAACAGCAGAGCTCTATCTGGTTATGAGCACAAAGTGAAAGATATCTAACGATGTTCTAAACTGGTATAAAGATTCTAAGATATGCTCTGATCCTGTTCAAAGTTTCACAAAGAACAAAAAGAACAATATTGTATTACTCTCCAATTTAGAAACATGTGCCTGCCCATGCTCTCCTGAGTCCTGGCCCATGAAGGATAAGATTTTAAATATGCCTCATGGCATCAACTACTGTCTGCACCAAGAAGCAAGAAGATTTCCATAAGACAGTTAAGCATCCTGCAGCAACTACAGCAAGGAGATCATACATTGGGAATGTCTTTTTCTCTGGTGAAGTAAACATTGAATGTGGATTCATTATTGCGCACTAATTAAACACCCTAAACAAAAAGGAACTAAAATCCATAATAAGCTTTAAATTTTGGTGTGGAGTCTGTACCTGCAAATTAAGCCGCGGCGGGATCTCTTTTGGACTTTCAGTTGCCTCGTATTCTGGTATTGATTCCAGCATTCCCTTCCTAATTTGCTTCTTCCGGTAATTAAGCTGCAGAGTCTTGGTTAAGATAATTGGATAACCCGAGAAGGAACCAGCCACATAAACCTCAATCTCTGGTGAAGCTGATTCCATACCCTTGTACTGTTTTCCGTTCAAAAAGCCAGTTCCAGCAAGTATATCTGACTCACAATTCATGCTCCACCTCTGGCCATGATTGCCAGGATTTTCTGATTCCCCGGCAAATCCATTACTAGTACACAGTTCTATCACGCCAGATAACATGAGAACATCCTTATCAAAAACCTCAAACTTCACACTTCCTGTCATCCTTGTACTATCAGTACTAACAAAGGTAACTTCCTCGGATTTCTTATCTAACCTATTCCTTCTAAGAAGGGTTGATGAACCGTCTGAATACATGCTAGTTCTTACACCATTTACTTCAAGAAGGGTGTCATGGTTCAAAGGAATATGGTTAAGTGTGAGGTACTCGGGAGTTGAATCATCAACCTCATATTTGCTAACTCTAACATAAAAAACTCTTAAATCAAGCCAAGGTAGAGATACCTTAATGGCAGGTTGGTAAGGAGTGTTCCTCATGATGTGATGGCCATTCTCAGCCACTCCATGTCCATTCACTCTCTCTTGAGAATTTTCCATGTCCCTCGATGAACTCAACCCTCCCTTTTACTGAAGTATATCAAATTTGACTGAGATGAGTACAGAAACACCAAACAAGCAAAACCCATATGAGTATATGTAACCTGTAAACATGTCAAGAAAGCAATTTACAAAGTGAAATTTAAACATTGAACACGCCCAAAAACAGGAGAAAAATCCACTTGGAAGGACTGGGGAACAGAGAGAGTCCAAATATTATTAGTGCAAGCAGAAGAATCTCAATGAAAATTTCATGTAAGATCCCAAATAAACCCTACAAAAACCTTGAGAAAGAAAGTTGGCGAAGAGATAGATGAAGGTCAATAAGAACCGAGTACAGAGAAACCGGTGAATAACCAAGAAGGCAATAACCACCTTGGTATAGGGGAAGAAAATGAACAGAAGATAAAACTAGGAATAAGAAAAGGATGGAGAAATAGTGCACACGAGGGTAATTCCAAAATCAGAGATGGGAAACACAACAAAACATGCTAGCTAAGGTGCTGACAAAACTTGTTAGCTAAAGGGCTGCACTCCGTGGCATGTATCTTTTTCGTAGCACTTTACTCGGGGCGGTTTAACTGTGGCGATCATACTTATATGTAAGTCTTATATTGTCAATTATCCCAAGATAATATGTTTACTTTGTCATTTCGTTTTAATTATCGAAAATGATCGGAAAGACACAAGATGTATAGCTCTTATTTTATTGGAACGATTACATGATAGATATTAAGTTTAAGAGCTCATTTTACTAATTACACTGGACCACTCATGGGAAGAACTAAGTCAGAACCGATACATGAAGACTATTACCAACTCGAGCAGGATTAACAGCAGAAACCATGCAGCAGCATTAGAAAGCTACAGGTAAACTGTGAATTTTGTTGTGCAATTTACATATGTTTAATATTGGATGAAATGACATTAAATCAGAATACTGGAATCAGAGATTAATTACAATTACAAGGAAGGGAAACACAAAATACAGACGGAATTGCCGGGCACTAGATGACATACCATGTGTGTCATAGACTCTAAGACTCATAAATACAAACTAAAGTACAAAATCATCTCCAGTGCAGATGAGTGAGGAGAGAGGAACCCTCAAATTACACAAAATCCACAGCCATTTATTAGCATACAAAAGCTCACAACAAATCGCTCCAAGCCAAATTTGCAAGTACCTTACAAATCCGAATAATCGGAATGAGAGCCTCTGGTGATTTCTGGAATCGCATTCAACACACAAAGCAAACAAAAGAAACAGAGCGTTGAATTATAGCCTCCGTGACAGGCTTCATTGAAAACCGAGAAAAACCCAAATCATGAAAATATCGCGAACAAAATGGGTCGTTCTTAGTTTTCAAATTTCCAACAGGAAAATTTTGATTTTTTTGATAATATTCTTGCTGGGTTTTGCCTAAAACTTCGTTTCAAACGAAGGGTTAGACCCGGTGTACACGTCTGGAGTTCTTGTTGGAGGTGGGGCCACAAAATATCTAATATTCCCTGACCTTGAGAGACGCGTCTATTAAGATCGCAAGAGGTTGAACCCAAAAAAATTGATAGTGCTTTATTTTTTAGTAAAAACAACATATAATTCTTTTTGATTAATGGACGTTCAAAAATTATAATAAGTAATTAAGGAGTTGAGTGAAGTGACAGAAACCCTTGAAGATTAATTTTAAGGTTTCGAGTTCAAATTTTCATACCGACGGAACATATAAATTACAATTCTGATTATTTTATTAAATAAAAAAGAGAAAATTGCGTAAAATACTCATGTGGTTTGGGGTAGTTACAAAAAAACTCTTCCAGTTACAAAAATTGTAAAAAGATACATGTGGTATTAATTCTGTTGCAACCGTTAGAGAAATCGTCTAAATTGACAGAGTGTGATATTCACTTTCTTAATAAGTGCGTTTGATAAATTTTAATATGTTAAAAAGACAAAATTACCCTTTTTTTTCCTCTCCCACCCAAGTCCCAGCTTCTTCTCCATGCAATCAAACCCTAACCCTAGCCACCACCCCCACCTAGCCCCGTTTACCATCGTTGCTGCCCATTTCGGCCGCCACCCATCTCGATTTACGTCCATCGCCGTCCATTTAGGCCACCACCCAGCCCCATCTACCACCATTTTTGCCAATTTCGGCCACTACCCAGCCCCATCTACCACCATGGCTGCCTATTACGGCCACCACCCAGCCTGCCGTCGCTAGCGCCTTCATCAACTGGAGCCAATTTCGTCGCCACCACCAGTCTTTTCCACCAACGGCAAACTCTATGTCGCGTCGCATCCCCGTTATCTCCCTCGCCTCTTACATCGTCGCTCGTCCCGCAATCAACCCCAGCGACTTGAGCCGCCGCCAAGCCTGCCATCAACCATATCCAATTGCTCCGTCGATTGGCCAATTGCTCCGCTGCCACCAACCTGATTCAACAACCAAACCCTAGCCTATCCAAAACCAAGACCATTCAGGGGGGGGGGGGGGGAGGAACCTAAATCTGCAATTAGGGTTTTGATCAAGCCCCATTTGACGCTCGACACTAGCCTGTCCACCCACCATGACCAGCGTCGCCGCCCGCCAGCCCTGCCATCAACCTCATACTTGCGCCGGCACCATCATCTTGATCCACCGCCACAAGCTGCAACAGAGGTTTGGCTTCATTCCGTTAATAGTAACTTCATGTTTCACGTTGTTACAACCTGGAGGGACAATTTAGGCTTTTTTATTCATTCTGTTACGGAAGTTGACGGGTGTAACACCTTTTTAAGTTTAAGTATCTTTTTGCAATTTTGTAACTGGAGAGGTTTTTTTGCAACTACCCCAAACCACAGGGGTATTTTACACAATTTTTCCTAAAAAAAATGTAACAGTGGTTGCCAATATACCAATATATTCATATATCTCACTCTTGCCTCTTGGCTTGCAGAAGCCTATTTAGGATTGATTATCAAAGGAGAATTCACAAACGACCACCCTTGTCTAGTTATGATTAGGGTATTAATTTTGAGGATTGACCCTCCTAAATATCAAATTGATGAAATTGAGAATAATTGGTTGTTTTTTAAAATTACTTGGTGAATTGGACTATAATAAGATACAAAGACCCTACATCCAATCATTCTTTATCTCTCTTTCTCAGTTCTTTATCATCAACTCAAGCACCACAATCGCTCCACCTACAGCCACCCCCAGTTCCCCACCATCATATCCACAACCTTTACTAAAACCACCAAGTGCCATCTATGACACTTACAATCATACACATCATCACCACCACCATGCTTGAATTGCCGCAACAAACCCATCAGTGCACCACCAACAATTAACCCTACCACCAAATCCAACCTCCAAACATCGACATACCTACTGTCGCCGTCACCAAACCACACCACCGTGTCCATAACCACAAAACTCTTGCAGTGTCCTCAACAACCACCACCATAACCAAAGATTTTTAATCAGCCACCACAACCAAGCACCACGCCATAAGTAAGCCACCGTGTGTTATGTAGTTGACAATAATAGTAGTATTTTACTTGTTCAACCCTAATTATAAATAAAATAAATAATCCGGAATACTCACTTTCTTGAATTATGAATTAATTATTTTTTAACTTTTAAGTTGATCTTGAACATTCATAAATCAATATCAAACGAGCGTAAGGAGTTGAGCTTTTACTAGTCGTTCTACTACTTGTGTAAGGAGTTGAGCTTTTCTTTTATTTATTTTTTGGTACAAAGGAAGAATTAAAAACAGCTTGCTGAGAGGGCCTTTCAAAGGCCACTCCACACAAATCAGCCTCGAGAAGGCTATTCATTTCCCTGGGTGCTACACTAATGCATACATATTGTTCAATTTGTTCTACCCCTAGGTTTGTCAGGTAGTCAGCACATTGATTGCCGTCACGTATGGTGTGGGTTATAGCACTTCCCGTCTGTTTGAGAATCGTTTGACAGTCTTCCGTCGTAGCTCTGAGAGGGTGATTTTATACATCTTGCTCCATGATCAGTTGCAGGGCAGCTATTGAGTCTGTTTCTATCGTGGCTCTGTGCCAATTTCTTACTCTTATGATATTGAGACCTCTATGTATTCCCCATATTTAACACTCAAACTTGTGTTTTGTCCCGTGTTGCCATAAAAGCCCACCATCCAGATTCCTCTATCGTCTCTGATGATTCCTCCTTATCCACTTTGTCCTAGGTAACCTTTGGTTGCTCCATCCGTGTTTACTTTAATGAAACCTGCATCTGGGAATCTCCATTTGATCAGTTTAGTAATTTTCATGGTTTGGTCGGTGGAATTTAGGTGAAAAGCTACAGAAACTTCCCTTACCTTACCAATTGCTTGCTGGAGTACAGGGCTTCCACAGTAGAGGTGTTATTGTTATCAAATACTTTTTTGTTCCTGCGTTTCCAGGTAGTCCACATAATAGATGCGAAGAAAATATCCCACGGGTAATCTTGGTTGTGGTTATCTTTTATTTTCACCCCTTTCCGGAGCCAAGGTAGCACATGATGTTGGGCTTTTGGCTGTGCAATAAAGCCAGCTAGAGGAACACGTGAAGTCAAACGCATACATCATCATTACCATGTGATAGGCACGTGCAGATCACCCTCGGAAGCATGGACAGTGTATTTTACACCGTATATAGTAGTATGCAGCTTTTGAGCAAACCAAAGCTTCGTTTGTATCAAAAATAAAAAAATATATGGTTTGGTTCACGCTTGTGTCCGACGCCATCTTGGTAGTTGCCTCTCCTCAATGATGATAATGATGGGTCTCGACATCAATCATCGGCCCTAAATGACTTACTTTAGACACATGCTTTCTCACTTTTTTAAATGCTCAACGGATTGGAAGCACCGTCCGCTGAAATATGAAACCACTGTTAGTCCAAACTGCCTACTGATGTTCCCTTAATTTAACGAGCTGTCAATTGTATAGATTCATTCGCTGTCCATATCTCCGAGATAAAACTTTTGTTCGTAGACCAAAAATTACACGCATAGAGCTGTTGAGAAGTGAGTTTTGATTACTGGTTAGGGACAATTGACAGAATGATTCATGTCAAGACTTGGTTGAGCTCATAAATATAAAAGGGCACGCCTACGCGCGCTCCTTGTGCCAGGCGCACCCTGGGCACAAGGTTTGCACCTCGCCTAGCCTTAGGCGTAGTCCATTAAAAAAGGCAAGCACCTGCGCACCTAGGCATAGGGCACTAGCCCACTTCAAGGATAGGTCGACTCCATAGATAAGTAGCACAGAGTACGTAATCACACAAAATCTTAACTAATGAAGACGTAAATCATGAAAAGAAGAGGTAAACACCAAAGTGTTCACATAAGAAGACTGCATCAACTCACTTTCAGCTGATCTGATTTTTGAAATTCAAGTAACATGTAGAAGAACTGAGATTCCATTTTGAAACAAGCAAATTACTTAGTTACCAAATCTCCACAAGTGAGATTCCATTGCAGCGGGGATTTTGTTGATTTAGAAACAACCAGTGGATTATTTGTCACTACAAATGTTTAGTACCTTTTCTCCGACACCCCTTGTTACAGCAGGGGAGCCAGATCCAAGAGAAGGTCCGATGACTCCCAACCCATCTCCAACCTAACTCCCCAAGTTATTGCATCTTGACTACAAGCTCATCACCAATAGACCTGCAGCACAAACTCTCTCATAGAGACCAACCAATCCTTTGTGACCAATTAAATCGAGGAAGTGTGTGTGTCTCTGTATCTGTACCAGGAAAAATAAAGCTAGAAAGATTTTCATTTTGGCAGAGAAGAAAGTACAAATGCAGCAATGGCCAAGGCCAGAATGTAGTTTGGATATCTGACCAAGGACCTACGAAAATTTGGAACCACCATCCTGGAGAAAGCAACTTCAGGTGAGGTAAAGAGCGAGTTGGTCTTCCACATTACTTTTTGAACCTTCCAGTTAAGTTCACTTCCTTGCCTAGTCTGATGATAGGTAAGCAGTCTCAAGAAACAATCTTAACGATTTACAAAATTATTAGAAAGGCAAGCGGGGAAAGAAAGTTATTAGCACCATGCTTTACTACTATGAGTGACCTCCTCCTCCATGAATGGAGAGCCGCGGGATGGCGATGCTTACCTAAGGTGCCAGTAAAAGTCAGTTCCCATGAGCCATACGGTGTATATAGAACACCTAAGTCCGAAAGCTATAGAATAGCCTAACATATAGCATGAAATCTCTATTTAGCACAATCTAGCACTCAAAAAGAACATATCAAGCGATCTATATCCAAAGGCTACAAAAATAATGGCTGCATCAACTGTAAAACTCTCAGTTAGCATTTAACAATGTGGGAATCTGCACTCATTTAACTCATAACGGTGACACAAAATCAAAGCTCCAAAGAGCTGACATAGAAAAACCGGAGAGGGGAGGTGTTTCAAACAGACAATACGAGTCCAACACAAGTCGAACAAAATTCCCATATGAAGTGAAAATACAAAAAGGACTCCTACCTCTTGGAATCTTGAGATGTAGTACCAATAAGATCCTGTATCATGCCCTTTGGGCGGATCAAAGCAGTCTCCTAGATTGGAAGTAACTAATTGGAGGTGGTGGCCCGGTGGAAGAGGTAGAAGGGAAGCCGTAAAAATGCAAGCCAGGTTGTTTTGAAGTGACTGCAGCAGCAAGTCCTTTTCACCGAGGAACTGCGAAGTCTATGGAATGTTCACAAAGAAAAATTTAAAGATCAATCAGTGGATGAAACTTTCACCAAAGCGAAAGAATGATCGAGTAGTGAAGCACATTCTATCTTGACAAGGAAAGGGTACATCATAAAAAAGACAGAGATGTCACTCAAACCCAAGGTCGATATAAATTGAGCTTACAAACAAGTGATGTTTTGAGGGGTGACCGATACCATTGTGTTGCTTGGATTGCTTCTTAGTGTTCTATGACAACATTATAGAACAACTGAATCAACAATCGATTGTGTGATTGATGATACTTATGCAACGAATGAAGTTTAACCCTATCCTGGATTGTATCTACAAGGGACTAGTGTGAAAAGTTAAGCATCCACTAGCAATTTTGGGCGTGAGTTGCACTCTTACTAATCGCTTTTGGCTAAAATTTTGGCTTCTATCTTTTTTTTTTTAAAACCATAGACACAAACCTTTTGCCTGAATTTCTAACACCTATCTACTGTCCAACAGACGACCCTAGTCCCCTGCCATGATCACGAGCTCCCCAACCCTTATGCACAACCCGCACCAGTGTCACGTTCAGCCATCCAACCCCACCAATGTTCTATGACAACATTATAGAACAACTGAATCAACAATCGATTGTGTGATTGATGATACTTATGCAACGAATGAAGTTTAACCCTATCCTGGATTGTATCTACAAGGGACCAGTGTGAAAAGTTAAGCATCCACTAGCAATTTCGGGCATGAGTTGCACTCTTACTAATCGCTTTTGGCTAAAATTTTGGCTTCTATCTTTTTTTTTTAAAACCATAGACACAAACCTTTTTACCTGAATTTCTAACACCTATATACTGTCCAACAGACGACCCTAATCCCCTGCCATGATCACGAGCTCCCCAACCCTTATGCACAACCCGCACCAGTGTCACGTTCAGCCATCAAACCCCACCAAGCACCATTCAACAGTTAGGAACCACTTGGAATTCAGAACCAATCACCATTGGACCATCACCATTGGACCATCACCCTCGCACCACAACCACGATCAAAACCAAACTGCTCCCCGCCAGTTTCTTTATACAAGAATAAAATGATCCTAATCGACCGAGACCGTATTTATTGACTTTTGACCTCCAAATCGAACCACAATTCAAATTGAGAAAGGCTGTATACCTTTGCTAGTAGATTAAGGGAGCAAATGTGGGTTCTCGTGGTGGGAGAAAATGTTAGACTGGCATGTATGAAGGCTCAATGGTGAAGAATATTAAAATTCAAGAAACCCTTTTATGGCAAACAATCTGAGAGACTCTGCTTATCTCTGAGCAGTTCTTTCCATTTTCCTGCACTTGGAATTTTTCTTCGGCCCTTAATCTCTTTCTTCCAAGAGACATCTAGGAACACATTGCGCCCCAAATTACAACCCTTTTACTTGAATACCCTACTAGGTGCTAACTACCTACACCAGCTAATCTCTCTGCCTCCTCCTCCTCTCTCTTCACGAACCCTTTTATGGCAAACAATCCTGAGAGAGACTGCTTATCTCTGCACAGTTCTTTCCATTTTCCTGCACTTGGAATCCTTCTTCCGCCCTTAAACTCTTTCTCCTGAGAGACATCTAGGAACACATTGCGCCCCAAATTACAACCCTTTTACTTGGATACTCTACTATGTGCTAACTACCTACACCAGTTAATCTCTTTGCCTCCTCCTCCTCTCTCTTTATGAAGCGGGCTCACACCCAGTTCAACTAATTGGTAAAAAGCTAAAGATATGAGTCAGAGATACTTTGGGACATTTTCTCTCTTAAAGACATTTGCAGCAGACTCATTTTTTTGCACTTTGTGTTGACCTCTTGGAGCTTCAGCATGACAGATGGAACAGCAAGAAGCAGAACAAATCAAGCTTTGGTTAGACCATATGAACACAATTGCCTTTGCCTAATTCAATATTCAATAGCGATTTAACTATTGAGACCTAAAGGTCAAATACTTTAGCATCCTCGTCATGGGAAAAGAAAAGAAACGAAATTGCTACTTCCCTTCAAATTATAACAAATGTATGCCATTGGCAACAGATTTGGAATGCCAAGTAAGACCAACAAACTTAGTCCTATGTACAGAAGTCCCAGTTAATTTCTTCACTAGATTATTATAGACATGATCCAGATTCCAAAAGAACAAAACCTTCAAGCTTTTGTCCACTGAGATATGATGTTGCAACTACCCCAAACTTATATGAAATGATCAATAAAGAGGAGCAGCCAAAACAAACCACTATGTCATACATGATGGTAACCAGACTTGATCAACAAAGTCAAAGAAATAAGAGTCTCTTGAAGAAAAGCAATCAGAATGTCAACAAACCGCTATAAATAAATAACATCAGTAACTGATTCCGTCAAACAAATCTTGCACAGGCTAAAGATTTCAAAACCCAAAAATTCGAAGCTTCAAAGACTTTTTCCTTCTCAAAGATCATGCAGGACAAGACCTATGCATTTATTGCACTGTCCTACTCCTGCGAATCTTTGTCACAACGGTGTAGCAAGTCCTATAGCATCAAGCGGAACAACTAGTCAGAATTCACATGGGATGCCGAAATATGTTATCCAGAATAAATTATGAATACTACCCCACACCGTGGATTCTATGTAACATTTGAAAAGAAAAAAAAAAGAATTTCTATCCCAATTTTATGCAGTCTGAAAATCAATACTACAGTTAACAGTGTTCATATATTCCGTCTGTTCCATTAGATTTCCTCCCTTTGACTTTTGCGAATTTTAGGGATAGATTTAGTACATGTAGACATTGATTTTATGCATAGTTTTTACCGAACTTGGCTTGTCAAACGACACTTTTTTACTCCGTCACTGCTATTTGAGTTCAATTCAATTTCCACATGTACTTCAAATCTATCCTAGGATTTCGAAAAAAGCCAGAGGGGAACTGATGCCGAATAAGCCAATATTATATAACAGTTACTGTATCAGTCGCAACCTTGGAGATTCGACAGCATCAGTAAAATCCGGATAAAACACATTCCAAACAAATTTTACAGGCTGTAAGAAGTGAACGGAAATAAGTTAAACACCTTGAGAAAGAAAACTCCAGCAGGCGGAATCGACGGCGATGCTAGACTTTAGACGAGCGGCGGCAATGGCGCTGTGAAGTGGCATCATTGACTCGACGCTTCCCAAAACCGCCGCAACCCTGAAAATCGAAATGAAGATGAGAATGTAAACAAACACACCCTTACCGAACTACCGTACTTGTGTGCATGTGCGTTTGTGATTGTTACCTTAAAGCGGCGGAGGGGGTGGCTCGAGTGGATGAGGAGAATAGGGAGGCCGGAATTGGCTTGGGAGTTCGGGTTCTGGTAATTAGGCTTGATCGAGCTGCGAAGGTCCTCGCACCGGCCATTAAAGCTGATCTGCAGGGCGACGCCATTATTTTTTTCTGATCGATATAGAGATTTTTGGAGATGCAGAAATTGTAGAAAAGCAAGCGGAAGTATCGCCTTGCCTTTAAACCCTAAACAGCAAAAGTCTCTCTTTTTTTTTGGGGGGGGGGGGGGGGGGGGGGGATACCATGTGGTTTGGGTTATTTGCAAAAGACCCTTGTAGTTAGGAAATGTACTACTGCGATCGCAAAAGTGTTGTAACCAACAGTTTTTGTAATGAAATGAAAATATTGTCCAAAATAACCCTACATATAAATCTTAAGATTTTTTCCTTACATCAAAAGTCTCAAGCAGAGGGGCAGCGCCACCACTCCAGCCTACCCTTCATTGATCCCAAGCCCAAGCCCTCTCTTAACCACGCAACCCCTACCACCATCGCCCAGCCATGCTTGTCGTTTCCACAGGCCGAAGCCGTTCTCTCTCATCACCACCACAACCCCGCCTAAACCCAAATCTGATTTACCCTAATTGCACAAAGTCAGATCTAGGGTCTCAATCGCACATTGCGATTTGAAAACCTAGATCTTAGTTTGTGCTACTAGGGTTCGGATTGTCAGTGGCCGCATCAGGATTAATCTTAGTTTGTGCAAATTGTTGTGTAATAAGTTTGGTCGGTGTGGCAGTGGCGGGATTGGGTAGGGCTGTTGGCGGTGAGGGGATTGGGGCAGCAGTTGATAGCGGCGGGATTGGAGGAGGCAGATGGTGATACGGGGTTGTGGGTGGCATACGGGGTGGTGGCGGCGAAATTGTGAAGGGCTTACACCGGTCTCGCACAATGATGTGGCTGGCGGCAGCGTAGGCGCACAAGGCTGGGTGGTGGTAAAAAGGGGGCGGTAATTGTAAAAATGGGTGGTGGTGGATGGGGCTTTGTAAGGGTGGCAGCTAGGATTTTATTTATGAGGGTGGCGGCTAAGGTTTGGCTTGAGAAAGTTAATGGCGGCAGGCGATTGGGTGGAGTAGGTGGTGGCGACGGTGATTTTGATGAGGCAGGTGGTAGCGATTAGGGTTTAGTTGATTGGAGTAAGAAAGAAAATTAGGACTTGGGGATAGAAGAAGAAATATAAGGCTTTTGTGTCATTTCATTGAATTAATCTCTACCAAATGCACTATTCTGGAGCATGCACATCACATGCCATTAGTTTGAACCATTTTTTTGACAGTTGTAATACTTCTGCAATCGCATGTTTACCTTTGCAACTTTTGTAATTACAGGGATCTTTTTGCAAATGGCACAAATCACGAGAGTATTTTTTATAATTATCCCTTTTTTATATGGCTTAATCCCAAAACTATACTCTTAACTTTACATTCAGTACAACTTTAGTATTCAATTTTGAAGGTGCACCAAATAAGTACATAACTTTAAAAAAAATATATCAAATCAGTAACTTGACTGACGGATGACGTATGTCGTTAAAAAGTTAGAGACGTAAGACTGTCATTTTAAAAAATGAACATAAGGCCTGTCCACGTGGCCACGGGACCGTTCTTTTTCACATTTTCAGTGCATATTGATTACTGAACTAATTTACTCTCTCTCTCTCTCTCTTCTCTCTTTTTCATTCTCTCTCACTCTCTCTGTATCTCTCGCACACGCCTCTCACACGCAGACCCATCTTCTTCTTCCCAATACTTTCAAATTAAACCCAAAGCTGAAAATCAAATGAGATTTTTGAAACGGATCTTGCAGGAGAATTTTGCTGCTAAAATTACTGCAATCACCGCCGACAACACCGCAATTTTTCCGCCAGCATCATTGCAGTGCCAGTTGCAATTACTGAGTCGATCTCACGACTCCACCACCGTCATCGCCAGCGATCTCAAACAACCTGAACAAACTACAAAGAAACCCAAACCAAAGGCCACTAAATTCTCATAAACATCCTCTATTCAGATCTATAAACCCACCATTTCAGATTTATACACACACACGGAATCCATCTCCTTCTCAGCTCGTAAAGTAAACCAAATCGAGGCACTCGTTTCCTAGTTGACCTTTGAAAAAAGAAAGGAAGAGAGCACACCAAATAAGATGAGTTCGTCTGCACTTGGCTAAATCATCATCTGCAGGTGAGCCTGCCCTACGGAAGGAAGGCAGCCTCTCATTGATCATTCCCTGTTTTTCGGTGCTTTATTTGATCGAGGAAACCTGTGTTTAGAGTGTCTTTGCCTCTATTGTTGGCTCTCTGTCTCGCTTTCACGTCCACCTAGGCTCCAAAGCCCTACCTCACTGGTAAGAATCATATGTCCCCGAAATCTTATCACGGTGAAAGAATCCCGTGTTCCTTCTAGTAGCCCCATTAGGTCTTTTTCTTTTATTATATCCAGTGACCGACTGGTGGAAGGTGTTGAGTTTACCTTGGTTTACTTATCCAACTGAGAGGCAAAAAGAGGTTTGATTCCATTCACAAAGAAGGAAGTTACAAAGAATAAAATGAGCTTCGAGAGAGATAGAGAGTGTTTGTGTTTTTGTTTTTTAATGATTAAATCAAGAAAATAAAAAATCAAACAGTTGTGACGTTGCCACATGTCTTTAAGAAATTGTGAAAAGGACGGCCCACGTGGTTATGCGTGCAGGCTTTATGTCAATTTTTTTCAAAATAATAGTCCTATTCCTCTGACTTTTTAACTGCATCCGTCATCCGTCAGTCGAGGTATTAATTTGGTATTTTTTTAAAAAGTTAGGTACTTCTTTGGCGCACTTTCAAAGTTGGGTACTAAAGTTGTACTGGAGGTAATGTTGAAAGTACAGTTTTGAGATTATACTTTTTTTTTTTTTTTACTAACAGAGCTTTGGGAGAATGCATTTCAAAAAGTCTCTCTAATGGTAATTTCAAAAGTTTGTTATTTAATAATAAAGGTATACACATCCAAGAAAGACTTCAAAGTAATGATGCTCGTAAAGGCAACGAAATCGACACACATACGCGTAGGACAACATTATCTAGTAGGCATCACAATATAGAATTAACTAAAAAAAAGTAAAGAATAAATAAATAACATACTAGAAAAACCAACAACATAAGATAAGTAACAATAACAAAATAAATTTCCTTCCTCCTATTTTTTTTTTTAATTGAAACTGGAAAAGAACAAATTAACAAGAAAGCTGCCACTTGTCATGCCTATGCAACAAAAGATAGCCAACAACCGATAACCACCCATTGTCCACGGTTAGCACATAGACACGTATCCAACACTAGACAGCACAAGGACGTGTCTATAGGCCACCGCACTTTATAACAGCTCCCAAGGGCAGTATATCCGTAAGCCCCATCCCCTCGCCTGACCAACACCCGCTATTCATCACCTATTACCAAGTCGGAACTTCTCACCACCGGCCGTCCACCACCCCGTCATTGACCATCTTCAGATCTGACTGGCACCAACAATACAAACAACAAAATAACCATAACCACAAGCAACTGCATTATGCCACCACCAAATATGTAGATGCCATAGCATTGCATATCCGCCGAGCAACTCACCCAACCGAAACTCAAAAAAGCCAACACCAATGGAGCAAAACCCTCCACCACCAGGCAAACCACGAAACCTTTACGTCAAAAATGGGGAAAAGGGGATCAATTGGGGGGTAAAGGAGAAATGACCCTAAAATAAAAAGCCCTTATAAAGACTTGCCAACTTATCTCGAACCACCAAGACCCCCCGCCCACCACAGCCTTGGAAGACCAACCAACAAGCCACCACCAAATTTGCAGACTTACCCATAGCCACTCGCTGGCGGCAACACCAACGCCGACACCTGACAGCCTTACCCTTCAAAACCACACCTATCCTCGTACAAACGACGAGCACAGAACCACCACTAAATGAATAGCTACCCATCGCTGGCAATCAAAGGCACAACCACATCCCATAAGAATTAATAGAAATCATAAGAAAGAAAAACAAATAAAAGAAAACTAAGGCTACCACGCCATTACACATTTGCGTAACCCGACGTTGTGGCGGAGGGTGAAGGAGATAGGTGGTTGTGTACACATAGAGAGGGTAGGCCTTTTTTAAAAGAGAGAAGCCCAATTAATTTCAAGAGTTTTTATTTACTACTCTCTTTGGGGTTTTGTTTTTGAAAAGTCCATTGGGCTAGATATAATAATGGTTCTATTCGTCGCTAGATAACATAAAACAGGATGACTAACAATAATCTTGTAGAAAACTCATCAATTCTAACTGATACACACTACAAGAATTATCGGGTGGGGGGTGGGTGTTGGGGAATTTTATCACCCAGCATTACCAATAGTTCCTATATCAACACCATAGTTCTCAGAATGCCTTCTAAAAGTGGAAACCCTGTTTCCTTCAAGCGATCTTAGGTAACTAAGAATCACAATTGATTTTAATGCACGTATATTTACCGCGGATGTTGCAGTCCCGCTTCAGCTTCAGATTGAAAATGGGGTTGTGTCATTTGCTAGTTATGTCATTTAATAGAAAGCAATTCATCATTCCTTTCAAAACCAAATTCTCGATATCCTTGCTTGGATTATGCGACTTTTGCTATCAGGGCTTGTCTTATTGGCGTTGCAAGATAAAGAAAGCCACAAATATAGAGGCAAATGAGTCAAAAAGAACTTATAAGAGACACAAAAAGTCACAATGTACAATACTCAACTGAGTTCGTAGTTCCACTTGACGAGACTTGTGACTTTACTTTTCAATTTCATTTTGTTTGATGTTGATCCCATTATAAAAAGAGTTACGGCTATGCTATCTTTATGTATGCTGGATCTTTTGTAGAGTTAGTTTCTTGCATTATTTTGGTAGGCGCTTGTCTTTGTTTATGTAACTTATCATTTCTTATAGATCAACGAAGTTACTAGATTTTACAACAACAAAAAAGACGAAAAGGCATTATAGATGTTCTGAAGCGAAGTCAATTTTAACTGTTTCTTGTTGATATGAACAATTTATGGGAGATGCAAAGGTGTTTAAGATAAAAACTTTTTTAATATCAGGCTTAGTTTATGTTATGCTAGTAATGTCGTAAAAGTTGTACCAAAAAAAAACAGTAAAGTAGTAAAAGGTAAACAAATATATGCAACAATCAGGCCAATATGTTGAGCTTCACTTTTATTATCTAAATAAATTATGTTTTCTCACTAAAAATGTCTTAATTAAAATTTAATGACACACCCAAATCTAATTATGTGTGTGTGTGTGTGTGTGTCTATATATATATATATATATATATATATATATATATATATATGACAGAAAGTCGAAACTGAGAGAATTACTTGGACGCTCTCTTAGTTAGCCATACAGACTTTTCTATTTTAAAATATTTTAAATGTGCTTACTTTTATAATTATGATTTGGACTATCTCTCTCAATTTGATTTGAATTCCTTCTTTCCATTTGAAATTCAACCAATTATATAGATTTTACATTTCTCTATTTCTTATGTCAACATGCCCCACTGAAAAATTTATTTATATATTTACAATTCCATTAATTCTTAAATTTTGAAAAAGTAATTTTCTATATATTGATTTTTAATCTTAAATCTTTTTTTATTTTTTTAGGGAAACACAATATTCTCCATCAGTTTTTCTCGTAAACTACCATCATCTCCTTCCTTTTATTTCATTACAAGTTTTATATACGGTGTACGCTCCCCATTTTTTTCAATCATTTATTACATATTGTTACTCTATTCTTGATGGTCGTTAGTAATACACGCTCAACACACACGTTATTATTGTTAGTGTTATCACTGCAACTGCTATTAGTTAGAAAAGATTATTTCTATTATTTCATACACTATTTTTCATCTTCATTTATCACTAAAAATGAATAATTATCACTCAAGTTCATTTTTTAAAATAAAAATTAGTAAGAAAACTCCTCTAAAAGGGTAAAAATAAAATTTTAATTATCTTATTGTCACTGTCAAATTTGTAATTGTTATTAAGAATATAAATACAAAATTTCTCGATAAGTATTTTGTTAATTATTATTTCCGTGTGTAACAGACGGGATCAAACTAGTATTAAAATTAATGCCCCAGAGGTATTGCTTAACTACAGAGATTAGATAAAAGACCAAAAGCCTCGCTTCTCTTTTGGTCTAGCCGAAGCCACGAGTGCTCTAACCTTCAAACCGACATCGTTTGGTAAATGTTTTCCGAAACGCACCGTCTTGGGCATCACAAGAACTGAGCGATCTTATTGTGAAAGTGGGGAGTGCCATTTCATCTTTGCAGTCTTCGTTCAGGCCGTGTTTCCTCATCAATAGAATCTCGCGAAGTACGAATCTCCGATGGCCGCCATCTTGGCTCGCAAGTCTCTCGCTGCCCTCCGCTCTCGTCAGCTCGTAACTCCCTTCTGCCTTAATTATCTCTCTCCGTGTATCTACACATTGTTTACATGCTCACACGTCGATTTTTAGGGTTACCAAATCACATTGAAGCCCACGCTAAACCTGTTTATGCTTTTGCCCCTATTTAACGGTGACTGGCATCGCAAATTAGATATTGTTCAGTTAGTTTTTTGTTTTTGCCTCTGTTTGTTTGGTTAGTTCTTGGATATGTTGTCAACTCTGTCTGTATGAATATCTTTTATCCGTAATTAGGTGACTAGGACTTTAATGAATAACGATTTCAATTGATAATACTCCCTGCGTTTCATGAGACTCTGATTATCTGTAGGATAGCACTTGAACATGTAAAATATTGAATTGACCTTGAAAAATAACTACTGATGAAATCAGTTTTGGTCGGCAAAACTAGGGTAAAAAGTGAGTGACCTTCATGTTTACATGTTCAGTCCTGTCCTAGAAGTTCAAAAAGAGTAAAAGGGGACGGATATTATGAAACGGCGAGTGTACTATCCAAGTGTCTGCAATACAGACCTTTACTGATCTTAAACAGCAAAACCTTGTCTGAAACCTGTATGACCAAATTCTGTTGGCCGGATACCACAATTTTTGTAACTTTTACGTATCGTTGTTTAGTGTTATATAAATGACGGATAATGTGCGCTCTCACAAGGATGTGTTGTGGGAACTAAACTATGCATGCTTGGATGCTTCCTTTCATTAGGGAACTAAACTATGCATGCTTGGATGCTATTTTTTTAATTCTCCTACTCTCCCTCATTGATATGTTGGCGGTACTTAGAGCTATCATGTCATTTTCTTCACGGACCAGAAGCACTGTCATGTTTTGGAAGTCTTGTAACTGACACATTGTTGTTTACAATAATCTAATTTTCTGTATCCACTCGAGGTGTTGCGTTAAATTCCGAGTAATATACTATATATACTTTCTGTTAGGCTGCGGCGGGACAACCATTTCAGGGCCCCAACAGCTATGGGACCTACTTTGTTGCGCGCACATTTGCTACAAAGCAATCATTTTCCACTGATAGAGGTCTGATATGTTCTCATCTCGTCTGTTACCTTGGTGTATGCACATGTGTTACACTTTCGAATTCTTAAACATGTGGGCTGTATTACTGAGCACAGTTTACGGATTACTCAACTGCTTTTTTGCTTTGACTCAAAGATGATTGGAATCACCTTACAAGTTACAATTATTATTGTTTTGACCAGTAAAATACCTACAGCCTGTTTGTATTAATTGATTGAAATCTCATGAGTAGGAACCATGTCATTGTTAAAAACATGGGCTTCCCATTGCTCTAGATATTGGATTTATTATTCGCCTTATTTTTGGGATTATTTGCCAGATAGTTCTCGACAAGTTTAAGATGCCCCACATATTCAGCCTGATCCGTTTTTCTCCTTTTACACTCCAAACCAAAAGTTGGAGTGAAAGAGTGAGGCAGTCTGTTGTCTTATATTTAAAGCCTGAAAATTATCTTTGAATACCTGGTGCGCTTTATTTGCACTACCAAAGGCTATTCCCCCCCCTGAATACCCAAAAAAGCGGCGGCAATACCTGATAATGGAAGAGCAAGTGACTAAACGTCTCCCCGTCCTCACGCATGGGCACCAGCTAGTCAAAATCTTTTTCTTCTTAGGTGTATTACAACTCAGAATAGTATTTTGGGTTGCCATCTATGCAGAATCTGAGTGGGGGAAAAAAGAAAAAAACAGAAATAAAGAAGAGCTAGTCAGGCTGGTGCACCTCCCCTCCATATGCTCGTTTAGGGAAAGGAACATGATTATCTGTACGCCATAGTATGTAAATGACCATATTGAGAAAACATGTTAACTCCTTTCCATTGTCTGTCTACTTTCCTCCTCGAGAGGTTTTTTCTGTTGGGCGTGAGGCCGTGAGGGTGAAGGGTCTGTGAAGTTTTCAAACTCATTCTAATAAATTTTTGAATGTCCTTGGAGGAGATACATGATTCAGGCGCTAACCATTTTTTGTAATTTCACGCTGCAAAGTGAAAACACTGCTTTCCAAGATATAGATTGAAGTTTGGATTGTTACTTTCTCGTGGTTTCTAAACTTTCTTTTCCCTCTGGATAGCTTTGATTCTGCAAGCCTTGTTCCTTCCCGCACTTTCTTTTCCTTTCATATTTTTTGTAGCGTCTTTATTTCCTCCCTTCTTCATTTAACTTACATTCTTATTGTTGACAGTTTGCTCTCTTGTTCCTAGAATGTTCCTTCTGTATTTAACATTTTAAAAGCTCTGCACCAGACAGAAGGGTTCGTCTGTTTATGGATCTTTAATGAGAGCTATCTCTATCCAAGCTTCTTACAGTGTGGACATATCTCTATTGCATGTAGTTTGTAGGGTGGTTTAATGCAGTTAGGCACAGCTTTGTCAGCAGGTTACTACGTGTCTTGGCTGATATTTTAACACCCCTTTTCTACTTTTATGTCCACAAACCGCAGATGATGAAGAAAGAGAAAAGCTTGCAAAGGAGATGTCAAAAGATTGGAGTGCTGGTGAGGTCTTGTGAAGGAGTATTGTTGCGCCACTGCTGTGGTATACTGATTGCAATTGGGAGTTCCTAATTCTTTTTTGTTACATGCAGTTTTTGAGCGGAGCATAAATACATTATTCCTCACTGAAATGGTTCGGGGTTTGATGCTGACCCTTAAGTACTTTTTTGAGAAGAAAGTTACAGTGAGTGTCTCTTTGTGAATATTAGTGCAGCTTTGATTATTGTTGAGTAGAATCTGATGACAATCTTTTGTCATGCAGATCAATTATCCGTTTGAGAAGGGCCCTTTGAGCCCTCGTTTTCGTGGAGAACATGCCCTCAGACGTTATCCAACTGGAGAGGAACGTTGCATTGCCTGTAAATTGTGTGAAGCTGTAAGGCTCTTGTCACTTATGAACTCAAAGCTTGTAAAAGTGAATTTTGGGGTTCTACACGTCTTAATCTAGGTATATCAAATAAGGAAGACGCTGGGTATTATTTCACATCTGTCTGTTTTATATTCCCTTAACCTGGGTCCACCGGATGTATGCTAATATGATTATGTTAGAACTTCCAAGGTACTTGATCGTGTTTGAGATAGACTTTTTTGAGTGTTGGCTACATCACAATGGTTTGTTGGCTACGTCGCTGTGGTTTGAGTTCTATATATCTTGAATTACGTGTCAACAGCCAGGAGGAGATTTTGAGCATTGCCTTCGCTATTTTTTCCCTAATGGTTATTTATTATATTTCGTTATAGCAGTCCTGTTCTTGGGCGTGTTTTTCTCTGTGACACTATTCACTCCTGTTTCGTTGACATGGCTTTCTACTTACAAATTCTATCTTTAAATGTTGGTCTTGTAATAGATATGTCCAGCCCAAGCAATAACAATTGAAGCTGAGGAGAGAGAAGACGGGAGCCGTAGAACTACAAGGTAAACATCTTGTTCAACTGTTTCTTCTCTCTCTCTCTCCCCTCCCCCTCCTCTCTCTCTCCGTCTCTCTCATGTCAGCTTTTCCCAGGTATGACATTGACATGACCAAGTGCATATACTGTGGATTTTGCCAAGAAGCATGCCCTGTTGATGCCATAGTTGAAGGGCCCAATTTTGAATTTGCGACAGAGACCCATGAGGTTTAGCACTTCTTTTAGTTGTCCCCTGCTGGGATTGCTGTTGGAAAGATAAATTCAACTTATACTCTTATCTCATTGTATCCTAGGAACTTCTATATGACAAGGAGAAGCTGCTTGAGAACGGAGACAGATGGGAAACTGAGATTGCAGAGAACCTTAGATCCGAAAGCCTCTATCGTTGATTACTTTCAGGTTTCACTTCACCAGTTCCTGCCTACCGAGTCTTTTGTTTTCTAATGTGATAAATAAAGAGGTGCTTTTAGGGATGTGAAAATTTGTATTTAGAATTTGTTTGCTGATTCAGCAATTTTCTTGTGGGATTTGAACCGGGTAATTCCGTGTATAACTAGAACTAGTTGCATTTGAACCCGCCCTCTACCCCTCGTTTGAGACTGTTCATTACACGATTTTTGTTACTAGCATGGATAACTGCATGAAGATGACTGCGTCTGTGTACTTCTTGTTACTAGCATGGTTAAATCCATGCAGATGACAGCATCTGAGTACTCTGACCGTGCTTTCTTTCTCATTTTGTGTATGATGCTGCATTCTTGTGCTATATTTAGTTTGTGGCTAGCATTATTGCCAAAGCAATTTTAGTTTTTGCCAAAGCAATGTTTTCTTTGGCTCCTGCTTCTGAAAAACTCTTCACTCCTTTGGCAAAGGCCATGTATCCTTTGGCGTTAGGGCTATTCTTTCAGCTTTGTGCATTTGCCTCCATTAGCATGCAGAACTGCATATGGATTTAAAGTTTAACATGAATGGTTTGCGCAACCTTCCTTGAGCTTCGCAATCGGGAAGCTCTCGATCCTGTGCGTCGATTGGCAAGTCAATGCGTTGAGAGAGTGTTGAATTTTGTCCCCTTACGAGCTTGATTGCAATAGGTTTCTGCTAATTTTCTGGCGGAGCTCACTGTTACGCAGCTTAACTTGAGCTTAACATCGCTTTTGGACTGTCGATTGCGAGGAAACCTTGGTTTAGCATTAAGATTTTGCAGAATTGTGCATGTTGGTTTGTACCTTCCCGGTGTCTATTTTGTTTTGTTGGCGACCATTTGATGGAGATCGTCTTAACAAACTCTTTCGGACGGCAATGTTTTCAAATCCCCATTGTTTTGGCTAAAAAGCTGATCAGGTTGCCTTGGCAAATAATAGCACATGCTTGGATCGAGACTTGACGGCCTCATCCTTTGCAAAATTAAATTTCGACAAAATGGCGGTAAAGTTTAACAAGGAGACAATGTGTTTGGCCACGGTAGGCAAAGAATTTGTCGGAATGCACCATTGATTTGTCCACCGAAGAGAAGAAATTTCAAAAAATGTTGATAGATTGTGGTAAATGAGGAGAAAATCCTTTCTGTTGTAATCTCTTGCCAGTCAATCTCTCCTTGTGCAAGGAAAAAAATAGTGAAATACTGGTGAAATTCTGGGTTTTCGCTAGTACAATTTCACAGAGCATGCACTATGATTTGATCCAACAATTGCCGGTGCAAAAGGTAGTAATTCATGGTATGGGCATGCATTGCTTAAACCTTAATTCTAAGCGAGCCACTGACATTCTATAGGAAGTAAGCAACATACAACACACACACACACACACCCTGCATCCACAAGTAGGTGTGGTATATGCCCTGATATCATACCAAATTGATCTAATTTGACATTTGTTATCCAATTTTACTGTTACATTTCAAGAATTTGGCAATCATTTGTACATTCTATTTGGGCAAACAACTACTTTGGGAATGATTTACTGGAGTCCATACCCATCTGATGTCAACTTTGTTCACCTCAGCTTGTGTTACAAGGCTCCGTTTAAAGATCCGTTTTTGAGGTAAATAGAATTGAGAGCACCGCCGTCATAAATCACGTCTCCTTTGTGATCTAATGGACTTGATTGTTTTCTGGCCCTGGAAGACTGCACCAGAGAGTTCGGAATTCACAGGCTCCAATAAACCCGTGATGCAGCATGGCCATGCTGCTTTTTGTAAGCTACCGTCAAAGGGCCTTCTCTTTGTTGCCCCAAATGAATCCATTGATGACCCATGGCATATGCACGAAGAAAGCAAATTTACAACCAAGATTTGTCATGCTGTCAAATTGTAGAAAGTAAATGAAAGGCCCATATTTGCTAGGCCTCCTCACAATTCCCCTCTGGTGTAGTTGGGACCAGTCCTTGGAAATATGCATGCTCTGCTACGATTAAGACAAGAAGTACACTAGAATTTTCAAACTGTGGAATGTTTTATGCGCTGAAAATTCATCAGGGTAACATTGGTGGTACCTGATCTTTCACTGGTAAGCCAGTAATAATGCTGAAAAGTCCTATGCTCCAGGTCGGAGCACCACACAGTTTGATCGAGTTTCTCTTTGAATTGCAAGTATTGCTACCACCTGGTCCATCACCTAAAAGATGAATTGTTAAAGCCAGTCTAAAACAGGGCTACGAGGAAAAGTAAAGACCAACTCCATGAAAGTTCCTTTTACTCCGTAAGCTGGAACTCGTCACAAAGTGGTTTCCCTACGAAGCTTATGCACTTGGTCAAAATCTTGATATTAAGCTAGTAAAGACGGCATTGCAAATACGCAGATCGAATGGTGTCCGTTACAAGTAAGGTGCAGACTTCTTTGAGCGGTGAAGCATGTAATTGTGATAAACAGTGTGGGTTTAATGAACTTATATTCAAGAAATACAAATGATGAGCTAAACCAAGAGACTTGATCAAATCCACCACATTTGACCAATGAAAAGGTTGAGTTTGGTCGGAGCTTAAATTAAAGAAGAAAGAGGACAAAATGAGCTTAACCATAAGCACAAGAATAAAGAAATCTGATTGAGCATAACTTCAAGATGCAGCAGGCAATAATATTAGTGACCACTAAAGAACCTAATAAAACACACAAGTTACAGTTTGTAAGGATTCCAATTACTCACAAGCGTCCTCGTTTTCATCAAATTGCATAGTTTGATCATTTGACTTCAGCTGTGCCGCCTTCAACTCTTTTAACTCTGCCTAAAACACTGATCACCTCATATGATTCTTCTTCTTCTTCTTTTATTTCCTTTTGCTGCCTCGATCTGTCAAGACGTGGATAACTACAAAATGGAAAGGCCAACATTATACACTCTGAAATTCAGAAGAAGAAAATCAATGTCCTCGTAGAGTTTTATCCATTTAAATGAAACTTTTTCCTGTTTATCCTCTCAGCCACGAGATTGGAATTC
This sequence comes from Escallonia herrerae, assembly GCA_033070095.1. Lineage (NCBI taxonomy): Eukaryota > Viridiplantae > Streptophyta > Magnoliopsida > Escalloniales > Escalloniaceae > Escallonia > Escallonia herrerae. The sequence continues at coordinate 219,566 of JAVXUP010000731.1, forward strand.
TTAGCCTCAACTTGTAGCTCACAAAACTTCATAAACAATCGATCAGCCACTGGTCTAAGATCTCTTCCATTTAAGAGCCAAAAAATATGTGCAAGTTGAGGTTTCATTTAACGTAATTTTGATGCCAAAAAGATCATCTTTTTTCTTGTGTCGATGAAGATGAATATGCAAGGTGAGACTCGAACAAAGCAAATTTACAAGTACTAGGAGTACCTTATCTTATATCTGAATCTATTTCGTAGAGGACTTGAAAATTTTAACTATAAGATTTACAAGTACTAGGAGTACCTTATCTTATATCTGAATCTATTTTGTAGAGGACTTGAAAATTTTAACTATAAGAACAAATAGCAAGTAATCCATCACCGGAAGAGGCAACGGTTGATTATCAAGGCCCGGAAGATAAGATGGTTTGCCAAAAAATTGCGACCAAGATTCGTCATACTGTCAAATTGTAAAAAGTAAAACTTACACACTCATAGAAGCCCTATATTTGCTGGGCCTCCATATAATTCCCCTCCGGTAAAGTTGGAACCAGTCCTCGGAAATCTGCATGCTCTGCTCTGAATTAAGACAAGAAGTGCAGTAGATTGTTCAAACTAATACCTATGGTTTTGCATTGCAAACTTCCTCATTGCTGCAAGCCTTCTCACCTCGAGCCTGTCCAGAAAAAGAAAAGAACAAGTTTCACCCATCTCATTGTATAGACATCCACAAAATTTTCGGGACCAACTGATTACCATATTCCACCGGATCAAAATTCACTGCTAGAAACACACAGAGTGGAACCATGGAATGTTTTATGCAGCAAGAATTCCCCATGGTAACATTAGTGGTGCCTGATCTTTCACTGGAAAAACCAGTAATAATGCTGAAAAGTCCTATGCTTCAGGCCAAAGCACCACACAGGTTGATCAAGTTTCTCTTCGAATTGCAAGTATTGCTACCAGCTGTCCAACATCTAAAAGATGATTTGTTGAAGCCAGTCTAAAACAGGGCTACAAGGAAATGTAAAGACTACCTCCATCAAAGTTCCTTTTCTCCGCAAGCTAGAACTCGGCACAAATTGGTTTCCCTACAAAGCTTATGCACTTGGTGAATATCTTGATATTAAGCAAATAAAGACGGCATTGCAAATATGCAGATCAAATGGTGTCCGGTACAAATAAGATACAGACTTCTTTGATCGATGAAACATGTTCTCATGACAGACAGAGTGGGAAAGAGATGCATCAACTTATATTCAAGAAATACAAATGATGACCTAAAGTGACTAACTTGATCAAATCCACCACATTCGACCAATGAAAAAGTTGATTTCAGTTGGAGCTTAAATTCAAAGAAAAGCAAGGACAACATAAGTTTAACCACAAGCACAAGAACGAAGAAACCTGATTGAAAGATCCACAAGGCAATAATATTAGTTTGCACTAAAGAAACTTATAAAACACCTAAATTGCAGTTTCTAAGGATTCCAAATACTCACAAGCATTCCCTTTCTCATCAAGCTGCATAGTTCGATCATTTGACTTCTGTTGTGCCACCTCCACGTCTTTAACTCTGCCTAAAACACTGATCACCTCATATGATTCTTCTTCTTTTTCTTTTCTTTCCTTTTGCTGCCTCAATCAATCAAGACGTGGATAACTAGAAAATGGGAAAATCCAAAAATTCAGAAGAAGAAAATTAATGTCCTTGTAGAGTTGTATCCATTTAAATGAAACTTTCTTCTGTTTCATCCTCTCGGCCACGAGATTGGAATTCTTAGCCTCAAATTGCAGCTCAAAAAACTTCCTACACAATTGATTAGTCATGAGGCTCTCTACCCTCTAAGAGCCAAAAAAATGTGCAAGTCAAGGTTTCATTACATGTAAGATTTTGATGCCAAAAAGATCATCTTGTCTATGGAGACTGAGCTTATAGCTCCTCCTAAAAAATCAACAAGTAGTACATCATGCTAGAAGAGAAGGTAATTAAAATCATAGAAGCAAACTGGATCGAAATTGACAACTTCATAGAAGTGTTTCCGTGTCAATGAAACTTGGTTTTTTCTTCATCCTGTTGCTGTAGCATAAAGTACTTCTCCATAATTTGTTATTCACTGGGCTAAGATCTCTTGCCTGCAAGAAAAGCGGAACACACATTTGTAACCAACTCTCAAAACGCAAAGAAATCATTTACTTGTACCTAGAGAGATCTCCCTATTAGTTCAAATCACACTGCATCCGTCCATTAGACATCAACTAGTTTCACCTGAGGAGTGACAACCAGATTTAAATCGCATTGGTAGCCTCTACCCGTGTCCAGCTCTCCGGAGAGCTAGATTTGCTTCAATTGTTTGTCTCTTTCCTTCAGTTCACCAGATGCAAATCTGCGCCGCATATCCTCTGCAGTCTGAACACTAATCAAATTCTCCAACCCTCCAAAGCTTTAAAATTATGTGGTGCTCCACCAGAAAAATGTACTAGGGGCTATTGAACCACCGTGACCAATCATGTGTCTAAATGCTAGGGATTATGTGGTACTCCACCAGCAGTGTTTTTCCTTTGGTACATAGAAGTGTGTCTTGAATAATAAGCGCTTCAAAACAACTTCTGATCATATGAAACCGGATGTTTTTTTCTCAATAACGTAAAGAGTACTTCCAGAGTCACGCTCTCAGAAAATGACAGCACTGTACAATGTGGTCGGAGTCGTAAATTTGCCCTTGTTAAGAAACAACTAAACACCAAAAGATAACCAATTGAACAAAACCGCCAGGGACAAGCTCTCCATGCAAAAACAGTTATGATGAACTAGTAATTGTGTGCTGTGAAACAAGAATTGCTACATAAAAAATAATATGCAATACTGCAAAAAAGAAATCTGGATAGCCATCAGCGATTCATGCACATTGCAACCAAAGAGTCTCTATCCTCAATTTATATAGACCGTGCAGAAATTGGTACCTTTTCACCGTAGGCACATATCTTCAGTATTTCTTGAATAGACAAGCATGCGCAGTATTACTTTCCAAAAATGCCTAAAATATTGACATGGCCTTCTAATATCCCCTCCACGAGGGCGGGTAAGCTTGGAAGTTGAAGAAATACCCGTTCTGGATAAACAGCTGGTCTTTTCGTGGGAGAGGTACTGTAAGAGGAGCAAGAATTAAACGAGGGTTGATAACTTATATCACAGTGTAGCTCCCTCTATATATGCAACAAGATAATTTTGATCATAGGGTAATACCAAAAATTCCTCTGCACTGCATTATTTCTCAAAGCTGTCAATTTTTTTACCTGACACCGTATAAAATGAAAATGTAAGTTTTAACTTCCTGAATGTCAGATAAATTCCTCTTGTGCTTTGGATAAAAGAGGTACCTGTTCTTACAATCTAAATTGCCTTCTTCATCAAGTTGTTCTTGGTGCTGGAAGTACCACTACCAGGTCCAACACCTGGATATGAATCTTTAAAAAAAAAAAATTACATCTACTTCAACATGCTAGCCTATGCCAGGTTCTATCTATTGCCCACAAGGAACTACAATGGAGGTAGAGGAAACTGTGAAAGGTACCTCCATAAAAGCTTCTTTTACTTCTGGACGGTGGAACTTTCGTGCAGAACCGTACTTGATGACTTTGTTTCCCTGCAAGAGTTAACCATATGGCAAGTACTTTCAAATCGGCAATCATGAAAAACTTGCAAATGCCATATCAACTATCAAATGAGGAGAGAGGGAGTGGAAAAACATGAACAACGTCAGTTCCTTAGTAGCAATACTATATAGCACATAAATCAGCTTCCACTTTATTAGAACATTGCTGCAAGTTTCCAAGATCTCTACAGCTTATTATTTTCATAGTGAAGTAATCAATACGCACAGGTGCATGATATAGATAAACATAAACTCCACACACTAAACACCATACAACTTCCAGTTGTTTTTAGTAAAATGTAATAGAGTCGTTATCCTTTGGCACTATCTTGTTATTCAATCTACCCCATGATGAAATAGAGTAGCTACAAGTTCATTTCCTCATCCGATGATGATGATAGGAGACTGAATACAAAGAACTCCATCTTCTACCTCGTCATTTTTGAACTGCTAGAGCTTATTTAAAACTTAGATAAGGAAAGATTGATTAGTGCTTTTATGAAAAGACGAAGTCAACTAAACAGAATCGGAAGTCCAACGTCATCTTTGAAGAGGGCACTGAGAGCCATAGGAAGTCACTTTTTCAATCTTTCTGGTAGTCATCCTTCTGACTTTCACCCGTTCTTCACTGGTCCCATCTCCAGAAGGGCATAAGACAAGGGCATAAGACAAGCTCTACTGGATCTAATGGGAACGTATAATGCTCAAGTCTAATGCTAATCTCTGCAATCACCAACTTCTTCCAGAAAGCATGTGATACCTTCAAAACTAGTAGCATCAAATGCAGGACTTTTGATAAGGAGATTATTTGGAAACTAAATGAATTGTTCAACCTGAATCTGACTCGGATCAAATCTTCAAATCAAGCAAAAACTGAGTAATTACCATCAAATTAGCGAAAACTGAAGCTTCTAGTTATGCATTTTATGGTCTACATAACAAACATCTCATAAGAGAGTAGGTACTGCACTGTAGTTAAGCTTCATCACATGCATCCCAAACAATCTCGCTCTAAAATTTTAATTTGACTCGCTGTTCAGAAAATAAAAGAAAGACAAGGTGAGCTTCACCACAAGCACTAGAAACGTTATTTAAGCAGGACTTAAAGATGCACGAGAACAAGGGTGACTCAAGGTAACTACAAGCACTTTCTTTTTGATATAGTTGCTTAATTCGATCAATCGACTTCTCTTCAGCTTATTCCATGTCCTTCAACTTTGCCTACACACCACACATCAAAAACAACTGTCAGCCAACAATTTCAATACTGATATTTCTTCTTCTTCTTCTCTCTTTCCACTGCAGAAGCAATCAAGAGATAGGTAAATGAGAAGAGAAGTGGCAAATACATAATTGAAGATTAAACCAGAAAAAGATGGTAGACAAATAAGAAAAACAGAGAACCTCGTACATCTTTCTCCATTTACGTGAAGCTTTCTTCTCTCTCATCCTCTTAACCACAAGATTAGTGTTCTGAGAACCAAATTTTAGCTCATAAAACTTCTTACACAGTTCATTAGTCACAGAGCTAGGATCTCTTCCCGGCAAAAAAGGAAAAATAAATGCAACTTAGGTTTGTTCAATCCAACCAAGAATTGTCATGGCTTACGGATATTGAAATCATCTACTGGTTCTACTTACCTGTGTTGATTTCTCTATTTGCAACAATCATTCAGCTGTACAGTGTGGTAAAATGCGCTCTAGAAGATAGAGGTTGACCTTCCCAACATCCCCAAGATACTTAACATGACTAAACATACGGCTCCTCCTATGCAAAGAACAAGTATTTAATGTGTGAAAAAACTTATTAATGAAATTTCCATTCCATGAAAGGGAAAGAGAATGGACTACCTCATATAAGAGTTTCAATGATGTTGTCTTTTTCATTCTCTTGGCCACAATGTTGGTTCTCCAAGCACCGAATTTAGTATGAAATGCTTACTCCAAAACTTGTTTGTAACTGGGTTAAGATCTCTTCCCTACAAGGAAACTAATTGTAACTCAAGCTTTCTATAGAACCAAGCAGGAAACTAACCTATGATACTAATGCTCAAAACTATGTTATCACTTTTGTTGAATTCTCAATGTGCCTCAACCGTTCAGCCGTACTGTGAGGTAGAATGCGCTCGAGAAGATGTACGGATGTGTCCCAACATCCCCAAGCTATTGAACGCTAACTATTGCTGACTGAGTATACAGTTCCGCCTACAAATCAAGAAGTGCATAATGTCAGACAGAAGCAATTAACATTATTTAGAGCCAAAAGAAAACCAAATCACCTTTATAGTCTCCACTTGAATGAAACACCCTTTTCTTTCATAATCTCAGCCACAACATTGATTCTCCAATAACCAAATTGCAGTGTAAAGACTTTCCTCCATAGTCCATCAGTCACTGGGCTGATCTCTATTTGACTGAAACTTTCTTTTCCACCGTTCTCCTGTACAAACGTTCGGTTCTTGCAGGACCAAAGTCACTGAGCTAAGATCACTCCCCTGCAAAAAACCAAACCAAAAGTACAATTCAAGATTGTTATAAATCCAACCAATACCCAATGCTATTCAGGATTAGTCCCAAAAGATGGATTTTTACCGTGCCTCAACTGCTCAAGGGTACAATCCGGTAAAATCCGCGCAAGAAGATGCAGAGCTGTTTGCCCAACATCCCCTAGATACATAATGTTATCTCTAGCAGTCTGAACGCAATTAAAGAAGGTACCTGCTCTGTCTTTGGCATTGTAGCCAATCATCAAAATAAACCAACTTTAACAATATTCTACGCGATCGATGAAAAGGGTTTCATAAGTAGAATTAAAGAACAAATTAAAAGCAAGTAAGCTGGTGTTTCTTTTCGTAAGGGTTTCATAAGTAGAATTAAAGAACAAATTAAAAGCAAGTAACCTGGTGTTTCTTTTCATAATTGGGTATTTTCCTCAAGTTTCTTGGCAGCCAAACCAAGAGAAGGAAAATCTTTCAGAAAAGAGATCCGTAAAAGATTTGAGCAAGGCACTAGACTAAACATAGAGCTAACTAGGCTCATCTTAATAGAGTATTTGTTATTTTCATTCTCTCTCAGTTTCTGTGTCTTAGGCTACAAGTTTAGAGCCTGCTTGGTTTGATTTCATTTGGTTTACTTCTCAAAAATACAATTTTTAGACAAAAAACAGAAGCTGTTCTTAAAGGACTGATGCCTCAATCACGTTTCCCCTCCACAGTTGAGAAAATAGCCCTGGTCCTTTTCACACCCTAAAACTTCATTTAGCTATTTGATCTTTTCAAAAACTGAAAATAGCCCCTAAACTTAAAGTTTTCACACAAATTTTAGTACAAATCATACTGGGAACCCATAAAAATTACTACTTGTCTATTAAATCATGTAATAGGAGTCGTACACATGTAGAAAACAAGACTTGACTTATACATCTGTAAAAATCATGACAAGATAATATTACAAATATTAGCCGCTTTAAATATATCGAAAAAAGGTCCAAAAGGTCAAAACCATGACTTACTGCAAGATAACTTCTTAGTAAACTTTAAAAATTATAATACTGCTAAAATAAATCGTTGTAAAACTGTTATTTCATACGTGTTTGAAAAATTATACTCCTCTTTATGTGGTTAAAAGACATACCAGATCCATTACAAAGAGGATGTGGAAGATGTAGAAAAACTAAATAATGACTTGTTAAATCGAGTAGAGAAAGAAAGAGTAACAAAAAGCCAATGTGTACGGAAGTAGATCATGTTATTGTGAAAGAACAACAATATAAGTTGGAAGAAAAGAAAGGCATCTCCGAGATATATAGAGCGTTTTCTAATATGCACTTAAGAACAGGAGAAATAGATCCTAACTACGTAGTCTTGAAACATTTGAATTACAAGATTACAGTCCATATGCGACTTATCTTGAATAAATGGTCGATTTTTTACTTACTTAAGAAAACCATTTCGTATAAAAAAATATTAATTTAAGCAATTGAATTGGATCAAAAGCTCTACAATGAAATGTATTCCATTAACGTTTAGCAAATATGATATGCTTCTATTCTGGTTGAAATCATTTTTATTTGCCAATCGCATGCGCATGGTTTCAATGGTTTTGCATCGTTTGTTGGCAAGCAAAATTCCTGCGATAGTGCAATATTATTATTTTCCCGTGTTTGTTAGGGCATCAATCTTATATGGATGGTAACCTTGTAATTCGAATGATAGTTCAATGTAAAAACTATTCGGGCTTACTCGCACCCGCTTATTATTATTGTTAGTTTTCCTGGAATTGTATTGTTAGTTTAGATAATATTAAGAAAATGTTGGAAAACAATTTTAGTGACAATCCAGGGGAAAAGGATATGCTTTGGACTAAACTAATCCTAAAGGATAAAAATTGTATGGTAAACATAAAATAAGGCAACGTACTCTTGAAATAATATAAATATATGCAAAGCAAATTATATAACTACTAGAGGAGGGTAATAAGACCAAGTGAGAGTCTTCACTCGAGTCCACCTTTTATGGTAAAAAACCATGAAGAAAAGGTTAGAGAAAAAGTTAGATTGGTAATATACTATAGAGCTCTAAATGCTTATTGTCAAAGATGACTATAAAAATTTCTAGACAAGGATATGCTAATAGATAAATTTAGCTACCCAACTCCTTTTTTTAATTTTGATTTAAGTGTGGATATTGACAAATGATAATAGAAGGAATTTTCAATTCCATTAACGGCTTTTAGCGCTCCACCAAAACATTATAAATGGACTGTATTACCATTCAGATTGAAATGCTAGACTACAATGTTGTATATAAAAATGATATACTAGTGTTCTCCAAAGTAGAGAAGAACATAGATATCATTTGAACAGTATAGCACAAGAATTCATACGCAGCTGACCAGTTCTACGTTTCCATTTACCACACTTTATTTGTCGTTAAATATTAGCAAGACCGCAAAGTTAGAGATTCAGTCATAAGTTTTCCTAGCGGCATGTGTAGCTCTTGATATCTCCTACCCTACAAATAAAATTTTGAGTCAAGTGATCATATATGCTGGACAGGAAGGTTTAGTGCAATATATATGCTGGACAGGAAGCAGAACGTATAAAATTTGGGGCTAAGGTAAGGAATGTGCATTTGTAAGTTATGTACATTAATGAAGGATCTGAAACCAAAGTAAGGTTCATCACCCTAAATCCAACAAGCTATGAGACACCTCTTTTTCAAAAGAAACCAAACTGCCCTGCATAGTTTCGAAGTCAGAGGAAGAACCGTCATTTTCATAAAATTCAGCTACTTTCCTCCCTATGGAGTCGTCGCCAGATTGAGAATTCGATGACTGTTCATCAACGATCCCAGATTCAAATTTCTTGCGCCTTTCCACTGCATCCTGAACCCTTTGGTTAAACTCTTCATCTGTGCTTGACAGCATGTACCGAAGCTTAAAATTTATCCGGTTCTCCACCAGAATCTTGTGTCTGGGAATTATTCGGCCATCAAGAGAATAGCTGAAGAACCTGCAAATGATTTAGAGTATTTTCAGCCAAAAAGAACAGTTTCTGTCTCCAAATTATAACAGCCTTTTACTCCATTCCGCAGTACATTGTTCTCGTTTAACTTACTGAAGTATCTCAATGACGACTTAGCTCGAGTACTGAAGAACTACTAGGCAAAGAAATTAAAATATCAGAAGATACAAGTGAAGAAGGGCAAAAGCTTTCTGCTATGGCTGTATACCTTGGAAACTCGGTGAGATCCTCCAAAGGGCGGCGGACCATTGTTCTCCGTAGATAGCGGTACTTGAGACGTAGGACATCTATATTGTACCGGAGTAACATCGGAAAATCAGCAATCATCTTTCCCAATAGTCGAAGAGGTATGCCAAGTGACAGAAAGTACTTCACATTAAGTTCCAATTTCTTTGCTATGCTGCAACCCAAGAGCTCTGGTCCCAAAGCTACCACTTTCCCGATGTCCTTCTGTGAGACTCCAGCTTTTGTCAACAGGAAGATGACCTGTAAGATTCCAATTTGAGTTGATCAACTATAGACATTACTTCTGCAATGCACAGAGCAATTGCGAAATCATGCCAACATCCAAAAATACCAGAAACACTCTTCAGAACCAAAATGATGTAAACTTGGACAGAACAATAATAGCATAGTGTGTCAGATGTTCCATCATTTGGTTATTTGGAGGGGCAGAACTACGCTTAATTGTGTAAAACTTTGAAATAAATTTAATCAGTGAATGTCTGACCACTCTTATCCTAAAACAACTTAAACCCCATTTTTTGATTACTTCTTGAATACAAATACGAGTAAAAAATCTCCTCCCCAATATTAGGTGGTCAATTAACCGCCTTTCCAAAAGGCTATGTTGGTTATTTGGCATTGCAAAAATTGATCCAATGCAATCGTGCTGAAAGCTAAACATAGCTATAAAAAAGAGAGCATAACCTAAATTAAATTAGTCTTGGGACAAACTGGGCGTTTTCTATCTAGTAGTTTAGAAACCCCTTAATCGTGCATGGGGGTTGAGGAGGCTGCTGTTCAATTACAAGTTTGCAGTAGAGTCTGCACAAATTGTGCATCTAAGAGCTGGCAGAACATGGAACATATATACATCAATTTCGCTGAAGTCATGTGGTGTGACATTTGACTAATTATTTTTAAAATCCAAGTTCCTATTTGATGGTTCATCGTGTCAAATGAAACATTATAGAGGAGTGAATGCAAAGAAACACCAAGGCAAAGAACAAACCACTGGGCGTATTTTCTTGTAGAGGCTGTACGTCAGTAATGGAGGAAACTTGACAAGCACATTGCCAATCGCCTCTTCCTGCACACTGATGTCCCGTAAAAATTGTACCTTCAAATAGAAGAGATTAACTTCTTTTATCAATATTAGCAATTGAGAAGTGCAATAGAAACACTGTCGAGTATAATATACATGTGTAAGGATCAATAACAGACAAGAATTACCACCAGCCTCAGTGGCGAAGTGCTTTTTGCTTCGACTCTCAAACTAAATGGCATGTCGCAATACAAAGAGGAAAGCAATAGATAACAAGACAGCAAATTGCTCCAAATCAAAAGCATACCTTTGGAACAATGTTGCTCTCCAAATCAACACAGAAAACCATGGGTTTGACGATAAGAATCCTCCTCATACCATCTCGTGAAACCCTATGGTAGTATAGGTATTTAACAAGAGGCTTCCATCTTTCTTCAATGCTACAACCCATCAATTGCGGCTTAAATGCTAGTAATCGCCCAACATTTCATTGCTGAGGCCAAACTCCTTCAAATAAGCAACCTGGATAACCAAAAGTTGCATCACACCTTCAAATTACAAACTTGGCTAGGGATTACATAAATGACATTCTGTTGTGGCAACGATTGGTATGGAAGACAAACACTGTAAAACAAAATCTTGAGATAATGCAGAGCAAACCACATACCTTTTCGTTCATCTCTTCGAGAGATAAGTAGCCAAGCACCTTGGGGTAGTCATAAACCATAGTTCCAAAATCATTCCCGTTCATACCCATCCTGACTCCATTACTTTCCAAATACCCAACAATCTCTTCCAATTCTTCTATAGAACGGTCAAATATATTTCCTCCTGATCTCAAAAACACAACCCCAATAGATCTCCCCTTCACATGAATTGTCTTCAGCCATTCAGCAGTACGTCTTACTGAATCAAGATTTCCTCTTGCACTGCATATAATCTTCGCAATTTGGGGATATGACAGCTCATTGTGTTTCAACCACCTAAAAAGTAAATTTCGAGACCACAACAATAACAAATTAAAAGATTTCCTGGTCCTACCCTGTTCCAAAATTCAACTCCCCCTGAACTTTTTGGTTTACTCTTAGCTTACAATTTGAGGTTCCAAACACATAAACATTGACCATACTTGTACTTACTCTGATTTGATTTGAGCATAAATTAGTATCTAAGAGTTGGAATTACATCCTATGAACTAAAAGGTAAGGCTACTAAATTTGGATTTTTTTCGGCAGTTGGAAAGTTCTTGATTATTCAGGATTTTGGCAATCTGGTTGTTAAGCCACAGAACATGCCCAATCAACTATATCCAAAATTAAAAAATAGTACCTGATAAGAGGGACAACGTTCGAATCATCTATGAATGTCTTGGCACGAAGATTGAAAGACGAACCCGAAAATTCAGGCAATTGCTTCATGGAAGCAGCCTGAATCATGACATAATCAAGAAAGTATAACAACCTGGAGGCCAAATTTGTGTAGTACGTAATCCCAAACTTACCCCTTCTCATTGCTTCCTTAAAAATCTCCATCGTCACTTTCCTCCTAATCTCAAGCGCCCTCATTAACATCTCCTGATCATCATCGTTACTGCCACCACCGTCAAATAGATTTGGAAGTGGCGGCAGGGAAGTGCTCACGTCGATGTCGCTTGGGGACTGTACGTAGATAGAACCCGGAAGTTCCAGAAGCTTTACTTCGGGTTTTTCGGCTATTGGGTCGGGTTGGTGGCTGGGGTGGTGCAGCAGGGTGGTGGATTTGGCATTGTGTGTGCGGAGGGTGGTGGTGGGGTCTGGGTGGTGATGGGTTTCATTGTGGTGGGTGGAGGAGGAGGAGGTGACGGTGAAGAGGAGGGAGGGTTTTGACGTGGTGAAGGAAAAGTGGAGAGTGGTGGGTGAAGGGGAGTGACGGCGATCGGGCAGGTGGAGGATGGCGGAGAGGTGGTGGGGTTTAGTTTGACATGGCATCATCTTCAATGGAGAGAACCGGATACAGAGGCTCGCAAACTAGAGCAGGCGTGGGGACTCCAAAGAAAATGGGGTAATTTTCATACAGACCCCTCGTGGTTTGTGAGGAGTTTTTACCATAATTAATACATATTTAAAACTTAATCACTAATATACTGCACTTTGAAACTTATTTACCCGCATACCACACTTTTAAAAATCGCTGTTGAAATCACGATTTTAAAGTAAAAATCGTTGTTTCAAACAGCGATTTCTTCTTTATTTCTTCTGTAAAGTAAAAATCGTTATTTGAAACAGCAATTTCAAAGTAGAAATCGCTATTTTTTTAAATCGTAGTTTCAAACAACGTATTTCAAAAGTGTGGTATGCAGGTAAATAAGTTTAAAAAATGACTAAATTGGTAATTAAGTTTTAAAAATGTATTAACTAGGGAAAAACTCGGATTGTGTGAATTGCAAAAAGACACCGCTGTTTTTTCCTTTTTGCAAATGACACCATGTGGTGCTGATTCTGTTGTAACCATTAGAAAAATCGTCCAAATAAAAGGGGCATGATACTCATGCGCTTAAGAAGTGCGTTTTGAATAAAGTAATACATATAAATGACTTTATTACTCTTTGTATTTTTTTTTCTCTTTGATTCATGTGCTAATCTATCCTCCACTCCAACTAAACTCATCCCTAACGCCACGCTCATCATACCCAACCCAATATTCCATTACCACCCACCTGCCACCACCCTAGACCCGTCCATTGCCAGTCTACCACCAGCGCCTTAGCCCCAACCCCAGCTCAGTCAACTGGCACAACCAGCACCTTAGCCCTCATCGCCCCACATCCCCGTTTAACACTAATAATCAAGCCTAAGCCCTGTCCAACACCCATAACCCAGCCCTCATCGCCCCACAGTGGCCACCACCACTTTATTCTATCAGTCTATCACTCGTTAACCCATAAATGCCGCCACCACCACTTGTTTTCACCAGCCCAGCCCCATCCACTAACCACCGATTCAACCCCTTCCAATACCACCACGAATCACGTCCACCAACAATATAGCCCTATTAAACACAAACACCACATACATGCATCAAGGCCAAGTCTAAGTTCAATTTTTACAATCCCAAATCAAATGCTCCAGATCTGTAATTTCTTCTTGTTATGGCGTATCCGCTGCTGTGGGATTCAAAATTTTTTAGACTTCGGAACAACGGAGGATGATGGCACAAGGATCGTGGAGGACACATTTGTACTAGGCAAATTAGATATTCCATCTATTTTAGATGCAACATAATAAGCATCAGAGGTAGACCATTTACAAATAACACAAATGGTCCTTTTTTGCAATTCGCCGAAACCACGAGGAGTCTGCATGCAAAATACCCGAGATAAGGTTTGGTACACTTCTAGCATGCGGAATAGAAGAAAATCAACAAGTGATTTAGGATTTCTATATCTTGGAGTGAAAGCTATATATGAGTGATAAAGCCCAACAAGTCGAACGACGTAATAATGGCTCAATGGCAATAGGGGTATTGTCACATTAATTAGCTTTTTTAATCAAGTTTTGGCTTACAATACCACAGCATTAATCAGCTTTTCTATCAATTTTTGGCTTACAATACCACACGATTCTCGGTCTCTATGGAAAGATTTGTCAAATGGATCGTTCCTCCCTTTGAAAGAGACTCGGGTGCCCTTAAAGCTACATTGGCGTTCGAATAATCTTTTTAGCTCTTTCGCTTCTCATGGAATAGTTTGTCAATAATGCGTACTATTGCAAGAGCAAGCATTTCTTCAACCAAAGTAATCGATTCTTGCCATTGTCACAATCTAGTTATGACCAAGATTTATTTCTGACTACTACTGAAATTGTGGCCATATATTCATGCTTATTGTTTAGCTAACGACCAATCTGCAAACGAAGCCCTGAGGCTTGAATGAAGGATTCAAAATATAGAAGCGTCGGTGAGTTCCAACCAGGTCATATGCTCAACATGGCTAGAAAAAGCCAGTAAAAACTAAATCCTTAGCCCATTGCCGCAAAAATTCCTCTTAACATTTTCAAGTCCCGGTAGTAATGCGTGAGCAACTTTCAGAAAATTGCCGGGGGTGGACTGTGGATGATGGCAAGCAGAAGAAAAAAGAAAAGAAGAATGTTGATGTTGCAGTGAGTTGATTAAATGAGTTAATGGGCTGAGTCCGACTGACTTGGCATCCGGGAGGAATTCAACATAAGAAGAGAGAGCAAATGTAAACCAAGAACCAACGATTCATTTTCACAACATAAAAGGAATTTAAGTTAATGAAAACCACGGTCAAAAACGAGACAAGTAAACCCAAATACTCGACGCTGCTGCGGGACTGCACGAACAAACAACGGATTCAAAAACCCCACACACACACCCTTAAGACACTGGATCGAACCAAACGCTACATAATCCTAATTCCTCCAGTTGCCGTCAGAAGCACCGCCTCCCCTGGAATACCGGGAGCCACCATCACCATAACCACGGTCGCGGCCGCCGCCATAACCACCACCGCCGTAGCCGCCGCCATCACGACGGCCTCCGCCATAACCACCACTTCCGCCACCGTATCCTCCACCATAACCACCGCCTCCGCCATAACCGCCACCATCACGACGTCCGCCACCGCCGCCAGCACGGTAACCACCTCCACCCCCGCCGCCGCTACCTCGGGACTGAGCCTCGTTAACGGTGATGTTGCGTCCATCAAGGTCCTGCCCGTTCATCGCCTCGATGGCGTCCCTCATCGACTGCTCATCCCTGAACGTCACGAACCCAAAGCCCCTCGATCTGCCAGTCTCCCGATCATTGATGATCTGTGAAACACAAACCAACAGATATCCAGTCAGATCTGAGCAGATCCACAGCAGTAAATACCATACAAGCATATAATCAAACTTGTAGACACTAAATCGACCGATCTCGTCTGTAGGAAAGACGAAACGTACCGTTTTTAGGTGAGTACAAGTAACATATAGAGACAAGACCAAAGATCAATCACACAAAACCAGAGTAACACAAAGAGAACAGAACAGAACAGAACAGATCAGGGTCGGATCAGGCCGGATCTGGGGTATCTCGGATCCGATCTCTGCGACAAACGGACCTTCGATTCGAGGATTTCGCCGTACTGAGAGAAGGCGTCACCGAGGCTTTGGTCAGTGGTGGCCCAGGCGAGCCCACCGACGAAGCATCTGTACTCCACCTCCTCAGACGCCATGGATGACTCGGAAAAGAACGAAAATGGCACGGAAAGTTGAAATAGAGATAAATGAGGGGTCAGCACGAACCCCAAGACCAGAGTTCACGAGAAGTGAGGCGCGTCTCATGCCTTGAATTTATAGCCGGAGGTTAACCAGGGTGGGTTAGATGAAACCGAGTGAGGATTTTTGCCTGCCCGTTTTTTATTTTTTGTTTAACGAACGGTGATACCACGTCACAATCATGACGTGCTGTCTCTCTGACTCTCTCTGATGAATCTTTTCAAGGTTTCACATTGAAGATATTTCTTATCTTCACTTTAAAAAAAAAACAGAGAAGATTTTTTTTGGTCATTTATGTCAACGTAATTGTGGCCATTTATCACGTCAAGTCAATATTAAACTGTAAGATTATTTGTATATAAAATCTTATCTTATCTTATACCATAGTGATTTTGAAACCATTCATCTCACTATTCACTAATCGATGCGCATTCACCAATTGAAGGTCTGAAGTCCATTTTTTTGGACGCCCGTCATCTCTTAGAGGTAAAATCGTAACTTCATCCATTTCTCTCACATGATAATCAAGTCATCTCAGTTTCTCAACTATTGACCACAACCAAGCGCAAAAGCACACCACCACCCTACCGCCGACCATAGCTAAGCATGAAACCTCGCCATTGTCACCACTACAACCAAATCCCCCCACTGCCGGTGGTTAACCACCGTACCCACATACCACGACCAATGCACGAAGCATATATAAAAGGTGGGAAAAAGTGAGTGAAGTCAAAAGACAGGAACTTAGGGGCAAACATCTCTTTTGCCATATTTTCTTAGCTATTCTATTAAAGAAACCAGAAAGTCCGAGAGCACTGAAATCAGAAGATACTTTTGCCCGAAGTATGGCAAGGGTAAATGGATGATGTCAAAAGAGCACTTCATTTCGGCCTAACCAAATGTTCCAAAGCACAACATATATCTAGACAGTACATAGCAGAGCTTCCAACTGACTAAATATTGGTTGAGATAACCAATATTCAATCCATTAATGAACTGTCAAATCCAAGTCAATAGGAAACTTTGATATGAGCGGGGATGATTTCCAAATATCCTTATTAGACCTGGCAAAATATTACCTGACCGGCAGGTCTATCCGTACCCGCTCAAAAAAAATTCGGGTACGGGTATACATATATGAAACTCGCAAAAAATAAACTTGTACGTGAATCGCCCCGTAATTTTCCGGTCGTTTTGAAGGGTTACCTGCGCTTACACGGATATTATGCAATATAAATAATCTTAGGGTTTTATAACCCTTCAATTCACTTCTTTTCTCTTATAACCTCTTATAGTCGCCTCTCTCTCTCTCTCTCGCTCTCACACACACACACACACACCGTCCACTCTACAGCAAGTCCACACGATGGTCAGTCGGTCATCACCACCCTCCATGGTCAAAGACTCCATAGTCCACAAGATCGCAGATCCGAGCTTCTGCCGCCGTCTCTTTCCACCGTCGACCACAGATCTATACCCCTTAGACCACAATCGGAGTTCGCATGACCACTGCTGCCGTCAATCTACTTCCACCGAAACCGCCAACGTCGACTGCCATAATCACTTCCGTCGTTATTACCGAGTGCTTTGAACAACTCCGCCGGCCACTTTCTTTTTTTTCGTCACTTTAATCCCATCTACTTTTATCGACATCCTATGATTAGTCAAATGGCTTGACGCTACTGTTAAACTGATTAGGTTTTGTTATAATTTCATCAAGTCATTTAACTAATTAGACCTTGACACCTTGTTCACAAATTTGTGTTAGTTTAATACTGATGCAATAGATAATTTTTGTGATGTATTAGTAATTTGTATGTAGTTGTCATTTTGTTTTGTGGTTTCATAGAAGTTGGATTGTTTTGTTCGATGTATGTATGTGTTATTTGGATCTGTTGTGTTTGTATTTTGTGTTGATTATGTTATTGGGTTTTTGTTTATTTTGGAGCGTTTAAAACTGATCTGTAAATTTATCTTGCAGGGAATTTTTTTTAACAACAAACAATATGTTATTTGTCAAAAAGAAGGAGAAATTTAAAAACATGTCAATAATTTTTGTCATAATAGGCACTAAATGAAATTTGCTAAAAAAATAGAATTATAAATTTACCCATTTACCTGGTTTGTCCGAGTAGGGTACGGGTGCATGAAAAAACTGCCTGTAAAAATTCGAATAATTTTTACCCGTATCCAACCGGGTATTACCCGTACTTCGCGGGTTTACCCGTTTGCCATGTCTAATCCTTATGATGAGAGCATTCCCAAAATAGATGTTGATGAGTTTCAATATCTATTTTGCTTTTTCAAACAATACGGTATTGAGGTTTAAATCTCCGCCAGTATTTGAATTTTGACCGGTACATAACATACTGGCAACCAGCTGATATTCAACCTATGTTAGAGGCAGCAATGACAAAACCAGGTCCATTTACCCCGTTCAAATCCGTCCACTTCGAATTTACCCAAATCTACTCATTAAATAATTGGGTTTTAGCGGGTCAGCAATACTGTGTCCAATAATTCATGTGTTTAAATGGGTTTTAATTGGGTACCTATCAATCTATTAGTAGTCTAACATTCAATTCATCGTAGAGAACTGAGAGCAATACACTTTCCTTGAGTTGAGATACTACTGCTTAGATTAGATGGTTTGCCACTCAAGTGTACGGCATCTGTCGTGCCTCCCAAGGGGAGATCAAGCCTTTGAAACTAGGTCCGGTCCAGCAGGTGCCTCAGGGCAAGCAAGAAGTTCATGACCGTCGTAACCTTTTACGTAGCAACAGCTAGACACAAGTCCAAGCTATCGTGTCGTTGATTTTACCTCCTGCCATCGCCATTGTTGTCGTCTCCACCTGTCATCGGTGCCACCGCCATCTTCAATAGTTGTCGTCCTGTTATGATGGTGCTCAGATCTGTCCATCCGCACCTTAGTCTCCAATTGCTGTCGTCGTCACCGTCGTCATCATCCCACCGGCTCAAATATACTATTTGTCTTGATAGATTTGCTATTTATCTTCAAACCTTTTGACTATTGGCTGAATCGGTTGGGAGGAAGGAGGGGGGGGGACAATGTGGGTGGCGAGACAATGGTGCAGTGATGGTAGCGAATGTGGGTGGCGAGACAATGGTGCAGTGATGGTAGCGAGACAGCAAATCCGAATTGATAGCGGTGATTTACTGCGTGCAAGCCTTGTGTGCACAACAGTCACAAGTGGATGTTTGAATAGTGATGGTTGTTTACTGCTTAATGGTGTTTGCATGTATGGTAACAATGATGGTTGCAGGTATGATGACAGTGGATCGTGGTGGTTGCAGACTGGCCGGTGGACGTTGCTTTTAGTGTGGTGGCTTGACATAGTGGTTTTTAATGTGTCTCCGGTGTTCGTTGGTTAACAATTAAGATGCAAAGGTCAAATAAATTAAGATATGGATCGCTAATGAGTTAATAGCTAAAACCAATCCATTTTAAAGATGACCCAATGACCATAACTAGATAGGTCTAAATGGGAAATGGGTCAACTACCCACTCATCCAATCTTCGCCCAAATCCCACCCACCCCTATTCTATTTCTATGTTCGTACGTTTAGACGTTTTCCTGGTTTCTCAGTTATAAGCTTAAAGTCGTCCGGATAATTACTAGGCGGCAATGGCAGAACTAATCAAGAATCACTGTCAGGTCTCACCAGTTCCTTCAAATTTATGGAAGATAATTCAAGGATGATCAGCCACAATGATTCACAAACAAGTTTATGATTCACTTTTTTCATTACATGAGGAAGCCAATCTAAGCATAGGTCAAGAAAGGACACAAAATTAAACACAACATAGTAGACGTAGATCTTAAAAGCCACAAACCCAGGCCCTCACAGTACAGCACGCAACAAACCCCAAAGCTTCCAACGGAACCTAATCTCTCGAGTAGCGGCCACCTCCGCCGTACCCACCATCACCACGGTCACGGCTTCCTCCATACCCTCCCCCACCATAACCACCGCCGCCGCCATCGCGACGACCATACCCACCACCACCTCCTTCACGACGGCCACCGCCACCTCCACCGCTGCGGAAACCACCTCCACCGCCACCGCCACCGCCGCCGCCTCCACGTGACTGGGCCTCGTTGACGGTGATGTTGCGTCCGTCAAGATCCTGCCCGTTCATCCCCTCGATTGCGTCGTTCATCGACTTCTCGTCTTTGAAAGTTACGAATCCAAACCCCCTTGATCTCCCAGTCTCCCGATCGTTGATGATCTACACACAGACAATCAGAAAACCATCAGATCTGAGACAAAAAACACACGGCGACAAAATGAAGTTTGAACAAGATATTCACGATATCAATATGCAGCTGAAACCATAAATCGATCGATCTTCGACTTTAAAGAAAGAAGAAGATGAACGTACCGGTTCAGAGGAGTATTAGTAACATAAAGGGTTAGCAAAGAACAGTTCAATCAACAAAACCATAGCAGTAGTAGTAGTAGGAACAGAAAGGAACAAATCGGGCGGTCAACAAAGCCGAATCGCCGATCCGATCTCTGCGACAAACCAACGGACCTTCGAATCAACAACTTCGCCGTACTGAGAAAAGGCGTCCTCTAGGGACCGGTCGGTGGTAGCCCATGCGAGGCCACCGACGAAGCACCTGTACTCAACTTCCGCCATTGATGATTGCTGGGAGAGGAAAAGAAACCCTAGGTGTAAGAGAGGCGGCCCGAAAATGGAAGGAGCTGTCCATATCTCTTGACTAATATAGCCGCGGAAGCACGGGGTTTAGGTCCTTGATGACTATGGTTAAGCTCGTGCTTCGAGGCGTCATCTTGAGTTTGGCTCTGTTTGGTTGTCGATAAAGTTTATCTCCATCCGAGTTTAATCATATTCTGAAATTGGCGTTGGACAATAAAACTGAACACCAAAGAATCACAGGGCACTTTGTCTTTTTGAATTTTGTGAAAGTAATGTTTGCATTTTTGTCGAAATTGAAAACTTTGCGCCAATTATAATTTACCATGTGACAATATCGATTTATCTAACAAATAATTTTCTTGTCGATTTGAGCAACAAGCATGTGTTGTTTGAAATGTTTCTCATAACGTTTTTCGACAGTTAAGTAAAAAAGTTGACAAATGTCAATTAATCTAGAACGACTATTCTATTGTTTCAAATGTTTCACATGATATTTTTTGACAATCAAGTAAAAAGTTGACAAGTGTAAATTAATCTAGAACGACTGTTTTATTATATTATCATACGAAAATGAACAAGAAAAGTAAAATATTACTTCTAACTTTTGATTTTGGACTCTCCAACAATCGGCTTTGAATTTTTTACGGTTCAATGTGATAAAAACACACGTGTAAAGAATTAAATTACTTCTTACTTTATGAACCAATGAGAATTTCTATTTTTAAAAATGACCTCGTCTTCCGGAGATGCCCTTTTTAAGGATTGGGATCCCCTGCGATAACTCGTGATTACAGCAGGGTGCTGTACCCATTTCTGTGAGAGACACCCCTACTGTAACCATGGTTATAGTAGGGGATCCAAATTTTCTTTTTAGATAGGTATGCCGGTAGAAGAAATATAAAAAAAAATTACTTAATCGTCCTTACTGTCTCTAAGAGATAAGACTGCAAAAATATCAAAAGGACCTTGATGATCTTACGGGCTAACACACTTGAAAAACCAGCCAGTTCAATAAGGGAACCGGGCGACACTCATAAGAGAATTGACAGGTATTTGACGTACTATTTTTCTTCCTCAGTTTCCTTTTAAAATCAATTCGAGAAGGAAGGGAAAGGATTTCTTGAACGCATTTGTAATAATCAGGAGCATGGGGTCAGACGTCCAAACCTAATCAAATCAACTACTTGATTGTCTATCACATATTGACTCTAACCGGAGTTAATCTCAAACTAGCTGGACTAATCAAATGAGCTCAGGCCAACAAAATTGGGCCAACTAAATTGAACTTAACTAATTGCCGAGTAAAATAAAGCCTATTAAATATAGCATAGACCAAATAAAAATCATTATACACGATGAAACTTACAAAAATGGAATGTCTAGACTACTGATAAAATTGTGACAAAAGTGGCGACCTTAGAATCCTCTAATAAAACTTAATATATGAACAGAATAATCACGTAAATTCATGATTAAGCAGTTTATATGTGCTTCGACCCTCATCGGCAATATAAGCAAATTTGTATGCCAATAAACTTCGAAATAGGGGCATTTGTTGAAATAAAAAATCTTATGCCAATTATGAAATACCAAATGATCATATTGGTTTAGGCAACAAATAATTTTCTCATTTAATAAGCAATAAACATGTGTTGTTTGAAGTGTTGAGTTGTGTTTTTCTGCGCTAAAAAGTCGATGAGCGTCAATTACTTAAGAGATATTTTCGCACCGTCTTTAATAGCATCTTTTAAATGTTAAGATAGAAACAATTGGGGGGTGGGGGGGGGGGGGGGTTATTTCGGCACAACTTTTTTCGCTCAAGCTTTCGACGTCAAAGGGCTTCAAGCATTCAATTTCAAGGTAACTGATCATCGAAAATCTCTTGAAAAATTGTCATCTTATTCGAAATTCACGGCGCGATGAAGCACTCGAATTGGCATCACAACTTGTTTTCTTTCTATATCATTTTTAGGAGATCGCGTCGGTTGGTTTGGATTTTACGCTATCGGGTCCTCGAATGGACATAGCATGATCGTTGTCTTTCATGTCATTATGAGAATATTGTATCGCTTGTTTTGGGATCACGTCGTCCCTTGAACTGACATCACAAATTCACCATCTTCTCACGAAGTCCGAAAATATTCGTCAGATTTGGACTGTAATTTGTACTCTTTTTTTTTCAAATATATAAAAATCGTTGTTGCTGCATTCATTTATACTGTAATTTTTTTTATGAGAATTTTGAGTGTATACTTTTGCAAAAGTAAATTCTTTCAATGATAGGTTATGGTAATTTGAATTTTATTGCGTCTGCTCATCAGAGGCTTAATCAATCTACAAGTGAGGCATTAAAGCGAGTTTGAATATATTTTAATTATGACAGAGACAAATATTTTACAAAAGTATCTAGTTTAAGCACAATTTACACTCAAGTCAAAAAGTTCTATTCAACCAAACTTTTATAACTCTAAAATCAACTCATTTCAACTTGACTAGAGCCCCGATGAACGTTACATCATTTGGGAGAATTAAAAATAAAATTTGGTTCGCCAAGGATATTAAATTTCACAATTGACATTTTATTTGTAGCTAATGATATCAAAGGTGGTACACTAACCCTGGTTAAAGCTAAGGTTTGGAGATATTTTAGGCGGAGCCCACCATCACGTGAAACTTTGATAATCGGACAGAAAGTTGATAATTACACAGTTTCTTTACAAAATAAAGATATTTGCACACGGCCGGCCGCATAGAGAGAGTACGTATCGACGATTTAGGACACGAAGGGACTCATGAGACGGACTAATAAATAAAAAAGGAAGAGGCTATTATATCGTACATTTAGCTGTCTTTGGTCAATTAGTTTGAAATTTTTGTAATACTTTTCTTTAAAAGTAGTTCATGGTCGTCTGGGTTTCCATTTTATTTATCAATCATGAAAGGGATCCCAAGTTATATTTAGAATCAATATCGGTGCTTATGCATTGATTTATTGTGCTTCTCTCAGATCTTACGTAAAGAATTCGAATAGCAGTTACGATTCAAATAGATTCAACATAAAACTTTTAATTGGGGTAGAATAATAATTTAAAGGGATCTGATAAAATGACACCGATGACATTTTAGCTAAGTTGTCAGTAGTGGATTTGGTTGCCGACGTTGTTGACGTAAATGACCCTGATCTCCATTGTTTTCTGAGTGAACCTCGTCGATTGTCCTATTATAGGACGGACTGATAATATGGCTTAAGTTGTTAACGCGGAAAAGAGATTAATTCCCTAACGTAAATGACTAAAATGTATTATATGTCAAAGGCAATCTAATTTGAAAAATGGGACGAGTTTGCAACAATCTTTAGTTTTATTAGAGGTTGCATCATCACCACCGTCACATTAGAGACTGCAAGTTGTTTTCTCACAAGGAGGGGAGAATGCTGCTATCAATTCTACAAAGCATAGGTCCAGCATTTATCATGGGCTCCGCTTGTGTGATTTGTCAAACTTCTTGGGCTTCCATAAATCCAATTTTTCCTACTCCACGGGCTATCTTTCCCAGTCCATGGGCTTCTCGTACAGATAGGCCTGGGCCGAAAATGCATGTCGGTGAATGAGATATGTGGTTTTTATAGGTGATTGTATCACATGCCTTCTTCTTTTTTTTTACCTTTTAAAAATATAAGAATTATATACCATCAAAGACAACCTGGACCAACAAGCCTGCCCCTGGGTGAATAGTTATTATATCATAAGAAATATATACCATCACATGCTATATTGCATACCACCACTTACAAAATATGTCTGTCATCGTTTACTTTATTCGGATTCTAAATCTAATCATTTATATTGTATAGTATGAGATGAGAGAACATAACTAAGCAAGCGCGCACCTATTTAGACGTTCGCTCTTTTTAACTTTTGTCCACGTTTAACTCTTCATTTAATTTTTACTTTGTGTTTTACAATATTTCAAATTCAAATAAACTGCCTTAAACATGACATTTTACAATTCAAATAGACGAATCTCGAACTAAGAAACGGGCAAACGTACAAAATGAAAAACTTGACTGATCGAATGCACCAGGAGTGGTTTAATTATGTAGAAACTGTTGTGTCCTTTTACTTGAATCCATCTGGTGCTTAGCTGGTTGTTTCTTTGCTGTATTTTACTTATATGGCTTTTTGCTGTGTTAGTCCTCGACTCGACGCATACTGGATAGGGTCGTTATCCAATTTTATTTAATTTTCTTGCTTTATCCTCGCATGGGAGTTCTTATCCCAATTTGTTTGCTTCGTGTACTGTTTTTGATCATG
This sequence comes from Escallonia herrerae, assembly GCA_033070095.1. Lineage (NCBI taxonomy): Eukaryota > Viridiplantae > Streptophyta > Magnoliopsida > Escalloniales > Escalloniaceae > Escallonia > Escallonia herrerae. Next base: position 244,255 of record JAVXUP010000731.1, read on the forward strand.
GTATATTCTTTAGTTTCAATGGGGAAAAAAAAGACATAGCCAAATTGTGAATCGTGCTAGACACAAAGGGGTATCTAGGTGGACTCCATTTTTAGTTTTCTTTCAGGTTTACTCTTTTTTTTGTGTGGTTATATTATATTTATAATAGCATATTGTGGTACGTTTTATGTGATTCATACATACATACATACATACATACATATCAAACTAACAGACAGTGTGCAGTGAGTATCTAATTATCCGTTGTACAACATCTTTGTAGTAACCTCTTTAATAACAAAATATCTCCAGTAAACGTGTTTTATTGCTGTTGCTAAAAACCATAGTGATAATTTTTTGGTCATAAACTGTATCTAGCGACATTTTTTATACAGAATATATGTTGTATGCAATGATGAGATCAAAACTAGCTAAATAAAAAGTCTACATTAGAATGAATATGTACCATAACAAAAGTAAATTTGATGAATATAAGTACATAATAGGCTGGAAGGTTTCTTTTGGGGTTCTTATAATAGGTTGGAAGTGATCAAATGTAGCCCAACTCATTATGACGGTTGGAAACAGTTTTATAATGGTTTAGATTGATGTAGAGTTGGGAAGTCCAACTCAATGGACCAGTAAGCTTGGGCTTCTTTTATGAAATTGGGTTTGCTCGGTTCTTTTTACTTAAAACTGTTCAAGACTTCCTCAATTTTTACGGTTGTTGTAAAAATTAGAAGCTAGATTAGGAGTGGCAAAATGGGTGCAACCGTATCCTTAACCTCCATCGGTCAACCGTCAATATATTCACATCCACCACCACTGCCCCGCCATTGTTATCGCCATCGCACCTGCAAGCACCACCACTCGGAACGCCATGACCACCATTTCAAAACTAAAAGCATCACACGTTGAAGATCTTATAAGTCAAGATGGCTTAGCTCTTGGCTTAGATCTGATTGAGAGATCCAGCTCCTCACCCAAATAATTGATAGATGGCTTTGATTTTGATTGTTGGTTGAGTTTCCTTTTGTGTAGCAACAATGGTGATGACAATGCCAGAGCAATCATCGGGGCAGCGGGTGTGCACGACGATAGAAGGTGGTCATGACTGGTCATGGCGGGTCTGTCTTCCAGGGTACAGCTAATTCCTGTTATAAATTGTGTTACCTAAAAAGGTCAAAACCAAATTACATGGGGAAGTGGCACCCATTTATAACCCATTTAAAACATCAGGTTATTTGGTTATAAAAATAACAGACCCACAATGACCCACTTAACTAAGGGTGATTTTGGACGACTTTTAATGGGTCAATTTGGACTGGTTAATGGGTTTGAATTTTGATTGTTACCTATACGGAGTACTAGCATAATCTTGAATTCTTGCTATTAGGATTGCTTGGCTCCGTTAGCTTTTCTTTTTCTTTTTGTTTTATTAACTTAAAATTGTTCAAAAGTCCCCCCCCCCCCCCCCCCCCACACACACACACACAAATAAGAGAACTATTCAAAAGTTCGGTCTACTAATTCTTTTTTGCTTGGCTCCGTTACCTTTTCTTTTTCTTTTATTAACTTAAAATTGTTCAAAAGTCCCCCCCCCCCCCCCCCCCCACACACACACACACAAAGAAGAGAACTATTCAAAAGTTCGGTCTACTAATTCTTTTTTTCATTCTCTTTCGTCACTGTTATCCTTATTAAAAGGCAGTATTGTTAAGCCCAAGTTTATTAAACTAAAATAACATACTTCAGGCTCAGCCCTTGTAATTTTTTTTTCTAGGAACTTTTTTTAGTTAAATTTCAAGGAACCTTTGCAACCTTACTTTATTCAGGTAAGGGGCCCTGGTAACCTTATTGTATTCGGTAAAGTGGCAAAAAAAAAAATAGAAATTACTTCAAATTCACAACACGCGATAACTTGATAACATTCCTGAAGTTTGACTCTAAGTCCCGAGTCACTAAAGTATTTACATTTGGCTAACCTGTGACAATTTTGGAACAATAGGAAATTGTAAAGGTAGACTTATTTAAAAGCAGGTCTAAACCTCCTCAATATCAACTTTGTTTGGAGTACTAACCGTGGTGAAATGCAAAACAACCAAAGTAGTTTTTTTTTTTAATAACTGCGATTATGTATGATCCGTTGGTAGACCGGAGATCTTTAAGTTACGTTCAAGGTCTCTGCCATTTCTTCAATCTCTTGAACAATTATACCTCTATCTTTTTCTTCATAGGAAAGAAAAAATTTGACCCCTAACTGAAATTATGCAAGACTTTCCCTTAAGCACAACAATAAGAAGTTGGTAATAATCACCGTGGTATAGTCACATTTAGAAGTGTCAAATGGGCCGGGCTTGAGCCAGCCCAGCCCAAGCCCATCAGGCCTTCAGCAAATCGGGCCGGGGCCGAGCCAAGGGGGCTGCCAAACCGGCCGGGCCTGGTTCTGGGGATATCTGGGCCCGGTCCAAGCCAAGGCCCTAGGCCCAACATTTAGGGCCGGGCTTGGGCAGGGCCCGGGCCCTTTTTTTTTAATTTTTTTTTGGCATTTTCTTGTTATTCAAGGTAAGGGTTTTAATTATGGTAATTTGTTGTTATTGTTTAAGCAAATTGTACTCTAGGCATGTCCAATATTCATAATTTTACGAACCTAATCTTTATCATTTTATTTCATTATAAATCATATACATTGAAGATAAATGTGTTTATAGGCCCTCCTCCTTTTATCCGAGTTTGGGATAGGCTGCTTGTAAACAAACAGGCGAAGTTACCTATTTTTTTATATATATGAAAAAATATCTATCTTACTTGTAAGAACTTATTATATATATATATATATATATATATATATATATATATATGAAAAATATATATTTTGTGAAAAATTTTATTCTTAAAACTTAAGAGAAGGAAAATAAAAAGAAATTACCTAATCATCCGGAAGTACTTCAACATCCGAGTCACTGCTCTTCCTATCATCAATCGGTTTATCTTGCTCGCGGTATTTCGCATCAAGATAATCCTTCCAACATACACATAGCTCGAGCGACTCGGGGTTAAGACGACTCCTCCTGTCATCCAAAACCCTCCCGCTCGCTGAAAATGCCGACTCTGAAGCAACCGTGGAGGCTTGCACTGGCAGTACATCCCGTGCAATTTGAGCTAAAGTTTTATACATGTTTTGATTTTGTTTCCAAAAATTTAACAAATTAAAATTAACATGTTCTTGCATTGATAAATCAGAATAATGATCAGTATTTGAATATACACCAATCTCATTAAAAGAGAAAAAAGTAGACGAACCTGCCGAATTAGAAGTACCTTCACCTGGTAGTTGTCTTGCTACTAGATGTTCAAAGCCCTTAAGGTATGGCGCATAATACCTCTCAGCAGTCGATGATGAAGCTCGTCCGCGCACGTCAGCAGAATTACGATAGAGGTTGAACAGTTCCTCAAATGTCTTGCTCACTTTCGCTGTGAGTGCGGTTGTATCCTCTACTGGGTAGCACATTAATATCGATATCTCTTGTATCGAGACGTTCACGCCATGCAACTTTAACCTAGGATCTAAACAAGTAGCAACAGCAAAAATAACAGGCAGTTCACTCCAATATTTATTAAACTTTTTATCCATCACTTTTACTATTTCCTCAAAGGGTCCTATATATCTCCATTTTGTTAACATTGTAGCCATCTTGAGAATTTCTATTACAGCGAGAGGAGAGGTGGGATAGTACGTACCAGACAATAAATTGGTAGACGTGTAAAATACCTCTAAAAATTCAGCTAGGTATGTGGCCATCTGCCATTCCTCTTGAGTTGGCAAGCCGGCTGGGAACTGGGTTAGTAGAAAATGCGTATAGACTTCTCTGTATGCCAGAATGTGTAAAAGCATATGGTATGTAGAGTTCCACCTGTGGACCACATCTGTAACTGCTCTCCTGCGAGGCATATTATATTCAACACACAACGTTTTAAATTGTTGTGTTCTCGGACTCGAACTATTAACATACGCTGTCATACCCCTCATTTTGACAAGAATATCTCCTGCAGCAGCTAAACCATCTTGAACAATTAAATTAATTATATGACAAACACAACGAACATGAAATAATTTACCAGAAAGTACAGGTTTGAGGCTCTCCTGTAAAGCATCAACAGCAGCTGTATTGTTAGAAGCATTATCAAAACTAATACTCATAATCTTATCCTTTAATTTAAAAGTGGTACATGCTTTTAATATAATAGTAGCAATGTTCATTCCATCATGCGGATAAGGAAAGAGCTCGAAAGCGATGATTCTCTTGTGCATAATCCAATCTGCATCAATCCAATGGGCGGTCACACAAGTATAACTAACAAAAGTAAACGGAGATTGCCAAATATCAGAAGTAAGACTAACTTTACTGTCAAATTTATCGAAATAATCGATCAGGCGTGCTTTAGCAGCATTATACTGTCGGAGTGCATCGGATCTAGTTGTGTTTCTATGAACCTTTTTGTACAAAGGTTGAACGTATGTGTTCATATATCTAGAGTGCTTAGCATTATCGGCAAAAGAAAAGGCTTGTTCATCGTGAATAACAAATTCAGCGAGACCGTCTCTTTGCTCTCGCTGATTATAAACAAATAACTTACCGTCAAAAGATAACTGTGTTTGGGTAGGTTCGACGTGGCCTTGTCGAGGTGCACACTGAGGGTAATGCCTGTTAAGATGTCCATTACCACTACCAGACGAAAATAATTTAGCACAGTACTTACATCGAGCTTTTCGGATGCCGTCCACCGTAACTACATCAAAATGATTCCAACACTCGGCTTTCTTTTTTTCCCCTTTTGGACTTCTGGCTCATTACCGGAGGCATTGCTCGGCCCTTCTTCATCATGACCAGGCATAGGGTTAAGATTATGCCACGGAGTAGTAGCTTCGCCAACCGAGCTGCGTCCTTGACTATAATGCGGGGGGTCTTGATCAGGCGTGTATTCAAAGTCTGGAATGTTTTGATTGAACTCCCAATTGGCTTGGGTATCTATCATACAGCCTGTACTCATTCGTCCAGGAACGAATGGTTGTGGTGGTGCTTGGATTGGTGTTTGTGATGGCCATGGTGGTGGTGTTTGTGATGATGATGATGTTTTTCGTGATGATGATCCACGCTTCAGTTTCTTCAATAATCCAGCCATATTTGATACTAAATAAAATTAGTAAGAGTAACTAAATACACAAGTATAAGAGCAGTAATTAGTAATTAAAAGAATTAAAGAGTAACAAATGAATCACTGAGGGTAATTCGAAATTGGAGAGAGTTAGTAATTAAAAAAATTAGTAATAGTAATTGATAAATATAAAAATTCACTAATGACTAATTACTAGACAAAAGAATTAGAGAGTAACAAATTAATAAGAGGAGTGGTTAGTAATTAAAATTTAGCAAAAGTAGTAATTAGTAAACAAGAGTAATAATATGCAAGAGTACTAATTAGTAATTAGCAAGAGTAGTAATTAGTAAGAGTAGCAAAGCTTGTAGAAATGTAGAATGTTTATATAAGAGAGAGTAAGAAGATTGGTGTGAAAAATTAGAGAGAAATAGTGTGAATTTATAGATTTTTGAAACTTCACAAAAGACCAAAATACCCCTAAAAACTATCCGTTTATAGTTGTTGGGGAGGGTAAGAGTGTAAATATCTTAAAAGAGTTGAAAAAATAAATTTGGACCAAAATACCCCCCAAAGTAGCCGTTATTTTGCTGTTAGGGGGGTAAAAGTGGAATTTAGGAGGAAAAAGGGGGGGAAATCAGATTTTCAAAAGTGAAGAGGGGGCTTGACCCAAGCCGGGCCTGACCTGGGCCAAAATCGGGCTTTTTCCGGGCCATTCTTCGGGCCGGGCCTGGCTCGAGCTTTTTTTGAAAAATTCAGGCCAGGCCCAGGCTCTAAGCCCAAAATGGCTGGGCCAGCACTGTTTATGTATGGGCCAGGCCAGCCCGGGCCGGAGAGGGGCCCGGTCTCGCTGGGCAGCGGGCCGCCGGACCCATTTGACAACTCTAATCGTAGCATTCTACCACATTGTAGCAAGGTCATACACTGATTAACATGAGCTCTGTAGAATACAGGTCATGTTCTCATGATGATTCAATAGTTTACACACTAAAATCACACGAGCTTTGTACAATACAGGTCATCTGGTCATGTACTTTTGATAATTCAATTTAAAACCAACAGTTCAGCAGCTAGTTGTATCACACTAATCCTTGTACTAATCAACGTGAGTTCTGTAGGTTGCAGTCTTATCATCTCTAGTTAACTAAGATGCCCCAAATCTGGTAACAATGGTAGGCCTAACCCTAAGGCCTAAGCTATTAGCAAAGATGAGGTTAGCCAAAAGGGGGACAAGAGTAGAAGTAGAAGAAGAAGCAATGCCACGAGCGGTGGAACTAAAAAGCTAAATGATATGTCAGGTGTGTCACTTATGGTGGTGGCAGATCGCAGTCACACACATCATATACTAATCATTTGATTGCTTAAGACCATTCACTAATTACATTACATCAACCACCTTTAAACAAGTAAATTGGGAGGACCCATGTAGGCAATCATAGATCTGACATTGGCCGTTCGTGATAAGGGCACTACTAAACTAGACTATACTTGCCCTTTTGCCCCTTTTTGTTGGTCTTCACTCATGTCTTGGATCTCTGGATTGCATGTTCTTCGGGGTCTATTGAATATTCTAACGAAGATACAGAGAGATTGCAAAGCCGAAGGGCCACAGTAGTGTAGTGGGTGATTTAAATTGGACTACATAACTTATCTAACACCGCATCACTTTTCCGAATATAATAGATAATATATCTGTGTATTGTACGATCGGATCTGTTAAATGATTGTACATTTTTGCTTTGAAAAAAGACAGATGAGTTTTTTTAAATGGACAAACTCCCTAGCCTGAAAAGGGCACTTGAGATACCTCAATTATTATTTGAAGATGCTCATTAACTCGATTTTCTTTATTATTATTATTATTATTATTATTATTATTAATTATCATTATTCAATTCAGCGTTGTTTTGCTCAATTTTGTGGTTTGCAAGTTTAGTGCACTTACATTTTTATTTTTATTTGCGAGGAAGGAACCACCACGTACTTGGAATTGGAAGGCAAATTCTTGATGCTCGCCACTACCATATAACAATTGATCAGCTGTCAAGGCTATGAAACATGCTCTAGCTAGCTGAAGCACCTCCCTCCACCTCGCAAAGAATATCTCAAAAACTTTAATATCTGCAAACCCCTAACGGGGTGCAGGGGAGTGCGGTTTTTGATCCAAGGATCTTTAAAGCTATATACCTACATTACTTCCCCCGGAACTTGCCACGTTTATTCGGCCTTTGTTACGAATGAAAGTCAAGTGATATTTGAGTTATATGTTTAGCCATCTAAACTGTCTAAAATCGTTAGGTATCTGATAATTATCATTACGTTGGACCACTTATGTTACAAGTGAAGCTCCAACAGACCAAAGTGAATCGCCACACCAAAATACCATAGTGACAAGATGGAATCTAGCATTCATGTGTTTTGGTTTTCTTACAGGGAGTGAGCCGTATCTGAACATGTTCAGAGAGAAGGGAATCTTTGGACTTTGAAGGTGGGAATTAATGGTATTAATTTGCGCTACACTGTATGAGAAGATTGAAAATACTCGAAGGCCAACAAGATTAAAAGGGAGAAAAGCAGCACACCTAAGCAACGAGGTGGTGGTATTTCTTGATCAGGAGCACCAAATGGTGGTTGACTCGTGAAATATTGTCAGCAGTTTGTGCGTCTGGTCCTTGCCTTATAAACACGTCCGAGCTCCTGATGCCACACCACTCACAGTGCTGCTTTCTCATTCAGAAAGAGACATAAATTAGGAGAATTATTAAACTTGATATATTGTCGCTTCGCTTTAGGTATATATTTGTCTTTACATCCTTAAAATTTTATTATCGGAAAACATCTTAAAATGTTAGTGAAAGTAAACTTAAAACTCATGATTTGAAGTGAAGCTCAAATTTAATTTCTCGTACGAAAACCTATCCAAGTATCCAACATATCAAGCTTGGGTTGTACGATAGTTTACATCATTCCCCCTCGCTTCCTTTTAATTCTAATATATTGTAGATAGTAAATGATTTCAGTTGTGTTTGTTCGATGCCAACAAACCTTCTTAATGGTAATAAACAAACTTCACTTACCATATTTTAAGATAAATACAGGTTGCTTACGGAACCTTGCCCTTCTCAGATTCTAACATTATAAAATATCTGAAAATGTAACCCGTAGAAACTCTCTTATTTGTCTTTTATCATTTTCTAAAACCTTTTTCACTTTCGAGCATTTTAAACACCATAAAGAACTTCACAGAGGAAAAAAAATAAGACAGAAAGGAAATTTCTTTTTCAAAATAAGTGAACTTCCCTTTAACCTTTGAATGAAACGTTCACCGCCATCAATTGCACTATTAGTACCAGTGTTTCTCCGCTTGACCCGTTAGGATTTGGGAATCGACGCCAATTCATTTTCCAACTCTGTACAGCTTATCATTCTCAGAGGGAGGGAACCAAATTGCTTGCTTTGAAGCTGGTTTTCGTTGCTAGCTCTATGAATATGGGCTGTATCAGGAATTTACAGAAAACAAAATGTCCTGGCAAAAGTGTTTTCTAGTTTCTATCGAGTGTCAATTATCAATTGTTGTCTTCTTTCGTTTTATGTTGTTGTCGCCTGAACCTGAAGCAAGCAATGAAGAGCCCAGTCACTTCAGCCAAACGGACATAAAGCAAATAGATTTGACGGGTATCGTTCCTAACCATTCATCTTGACTATTCAAAGAATCGACAGGGAAAACTAATGCTATTAAGATTTTTTTTTTAAGGAAATGTATTAAACTATTATACTGTATATTTGACAGTCCTAAACATTTAGAGCCAACCTAATATTTACTACATATATTAGTAAATATATCTTCTGTGAGTTTCTGTCCGATCCAAGTTAGTTTCGTACTTTTCAAACGCTCACTATATACATAGTTAATGTGTATATTGATTTTTATGTTTGACTTCTTTGAAAAGAATGCACACTCAAAGATGAAAGGGTAGTTGTATTTTCTTTGAATTTTTATCATTTACAATAACTTTCAAAGTGTAAATGACGTGGTTTAGAGTGGGCTAAATATATATTAACATACGTTATTTGAAATACAAGAACTTCATATTCAAAATGGAGAATCTTTCTCCAAGACTATTTCAGTCGAGTTTAAAGCCAATTAAAATTTGTCATTAATTAACTTAAGTCAAAAGTTCAAAAGTCGATGCCCTCATTTCCGTGAATGTTTGCCTCTCAAACTCAAACTCAAACTCAACAAATTTGAAAAATCAAAATTCCAAATCTCCTATATAAAAAACCCCATGTAAAATAAAATCTCCACTAATTGAGAGAGAGATTTCATTGTCTTACAAATTATCTCCTAAATGTTAGACCTCTACTATCTTGCTCTTATTGCAAACCTAATCTTCGGCTTTTTCTCATTTATATCGTCTCCACGACAAACAGACGACACCTTTTCAGGCATCTCTACCTGCTGCAGTCTGCACACACCACTGGTGCCATTTCAAAGGTATAAGTAATGTCTCTGCTAAATCTTGTTACGTACTTGTTTTTTGTGGTACAATAATATGTGCAGTAATAACCAGCAAGTAAATCTTTTTTTCCTCCTCTTCATTGCCCAGTTTTGTATGCTACGGCCTTTAGGATTACTAACACCCCCTGCATCTACAATACGTAAACATTAATAGCATGTTTGCGAGTTTTGAGATGAGGATTCTTTTCTCTTGTTTGTGAGTTCAGTAGCAAAGAAAAAAAAAGACACTCGATTACGTATACACCCTAATACTACATTGTGATAATCATAACAAAGATTATAAATGTATGGTTCTAAAAAAATATGATTTTGTTGGGAACACAAATTAGTTTTCGATAAATCATACAAAATACATGCCATACTAATCTCATAAGTCTTACATAGCTGATTAATGTCACCATGTAAAAAACAAAAATAGCCACGAGTCGACCACGAGCATCCCAACATTCAAATCTAATTAATGTCACACCAAAAGTAATATAATCAGTTATGAGTCAATTCTAGTATCTAAAACAATCATTTTATTGTAAATAAAATGGTAAGCTCTTATAAGAAATCCTAAAACCTAAAACTCATTAAAAATTGAGTCTTCATTGTCTCAAGGGTAGTATGTGTAACGACCCCGAAATCCGGAGCTCCGCCGCCCCGAACTCCCGGGTCGTTAACCTACCAGATCATATTAAACCTGTCAGACCTGTTCACTAACACATATTCCAAATCATCTAATTTAACATCAACTAGATTTCTCGAGATACTGGATCATAATTGCTTAACTTAAACTATTACAGCTTAGCTTTCAAACTTCCTAAGAACAAATTATCCGTACCGACCCGTGTAGGGGTCTTACTATACAGTGGTGATGGGCTCATCGGAATCTTAGACTCTAAACCTCATTCCCGAGCAATCTACTGAAACCTCACCCCCCACCCTATGAAGCTTCAAGACACTGCAACTCATCCAATTCATAACCCAAAATTTGCAAATATGCATACACACACACACACACACACACACACACACCCGTGTTCACGGCTGTGAGCACAACCTATTCATGCTTTTAACCCACCGAAACCACTAAAGGGAACAAGAATTACCTTTTTTGAGAAGAACCCCAATTTTCTTCAATCTCTCTCTGTGTCCAAATCCCTGTTTTTTCTTGTTCCTTCTCTGTTTTGCTTCTCTATTGTGTTCGTCTTCTTTCCCGAAAGGGAAAGGTTTCCCTTTTCATCTCTTTTTTTTTTCTTTTGCTTTCTTTTGTTTAATTCTCTAAGTCATCATTTTATATTCCAATTTCATGAGTCATCAACGAAATAGCAAGAGGTGGCTCTAATTAAGGAGGTCTTCTCCATGAATTGACACCTAGGGCATACTTTCAAAATTTGCAAAATAGCCCCTCAAGTTTTCAAAATTACAAAAATACCCCCAAAATTTCAAAAATTATATTTTTGCCCCAAAATTATTTTAAACTTCCACAAGCTTCTAATACCATAGTGTTGCTCAAAATTAGCCCCCGTCTATTTTTCGGGTCATGGATGACTATTTTAATCGACTCTCAAAGTTCGAGATATTATAGCATGAGCATTATAAAAATGTTACTTATGAAAGTTTTCTTTCTTTTCGTTTCTTCCTAAGTTTGGAATGAAAGATTTAGAGACAAAAGAGTCCCAAACTTTCCTTCCCTTTCTCTTATCTTCTCTCTTTAAAAAAACCTCACAAATTAAAGAAAAAACTCACAAGTAAAACTGGCTAACAAGCTATAAAAGAGCAACCAGACTGTACTTCTTAATAAGGCTAGGTGTTGAAAGTGATGATACCTGAATCTGAGAAACGAGAGAAGGACGAAGTGATAAATGTCGTACAGTTTGGAGGTAAATGTAAGTAATATAAATCATTAATTGGTTAAAAGAAGCAAAAACTAAAAGTAAGATTAACATAGTTTTTCTTTTCAATAAACTGAACATAAAAAAAATGATTGTTTGGTAAACAGTTTAAGTTTTTTTTTTTTGCCTTTAGTTTCTAAACTAGTTGTCATGTGTCAGCTTATTTTTTAAAACTCCAGTTTGAATTTTTGAATTTTTAGTTTTTTTTTTGAGATACAATTTTTAAATGTCCTCAACACCAAATTGAAACCCACATTTTAAGAGAACTGCTCCCTCATTTCATCATTCCCACCACAACGACCATTAACCCCTAGCTCCCCCCACCGCTCCCCCATTCTTGCCACACCACTACCTTCTGCCGGCTATAGATCCACACCATATGTCGATCCTCACCACTCCGTCGTAGACCCACACCATATGTCGATCCTCACCACGCCGTCGTAGACCCACCACAAACTATTTTTTTTTCCAAAATTTCGGGGCCATGACATCATTGGTCGATGAAGATCAGCAATATAGTCTGGTAGCAGGTGCAGGGGAAATTGATTTTGGTGACATTGTGAGTTTGATTGTGGTGGTCAGAAGTATTATATTGGAAAGAAAAAAAACTAGTACATTATATATGAAAAGGGTTGAAGGAGAAAAGAAAAAAAAAAGAAGCTCATAAACGAACGCAAAGTATAAAAAAGTTAGAAGATAGTTTAATTTCTATTTTTTCAAAAACTAAAAATTACAAATTACAAGAGCACGACTCAAATGACTTTAAATGAACGAGTAGTTAGACCTGAATTAAATATCGTAACAACTCATTTCCAAAAAAACAAGAAGCCCCAAATTAAAGAACTTAAAGTCAAAATAGGAAATACCAATCAACAAAGAGTGCACAACACCAAGCCCTCCGTAACCCTCTTCAAGAAAGTAATAAATGATAGAAGATGATTTCCAATAGCTTTTTCCAGCTAACAAATTGTAAATTACACCCACCTTACTTTCCCCAAATAACAAAAATGCCCAAAATTAAAAAATGGAGATACTACTAATAAATGCCCCCTGAAATCTGCATTTGATACATTGACATGACCTTAGCCAAGTTACTCCATATGGGTAGAGAGAGAGAGCTATAAATACTCGTACATCTACTTCCAGAGAGAGATTCTAGTGAGAGAAGGTACAATATACTATAGCCGTAGTAGCTGGATTGGGCGGGATTAACGGCGGTCAACTCCACCGGACTTGCCTCTCCCAGTGTCAGAGCCTGAGCGTTTGACCCCAGCCCCCCACCAGCAGCACCCAGCCCATCCGGCCTTAAAGCCACACCCTTTTCCTTCTCAGGCGCCAAAGAGCAAAGCTTTTTCAATCTCCCTCCCTCTTTTTAAGGCGCAGCTGTACTAGATAACGATACTTGGATATTCTTGACCGAGAACACCTTCACTTTCTTTTTGTAGAACTGTTTTCTCTCTCTAAAGATTGTAGCTTTGACCAGTTTTTAATTGTACCCTCCTACCCCTCTCGTTGTCAACCCAAGAATTGTAGATTGAGAGGAAAGATTAGTTGCGGAATCCGATCAGAGACACCCACATTTGGGTTTCAAGAAAATGTGCATGTATGCATCAAGACAATCCCTAATATCATTCAAGAAATTGCATTCACACTTGGTTTAAGTGTCAAGAAGATGAAGAAGATTCCAAGATTGCTCAGGGGTTAGTAGTAGGCAGTGTAGTATACAGAAATGGTGGATCACCGAACTAGTAGAGTAGTTGCTTTCTGTGTACTCTTCTTGTTACTGCTGTTCCACTCTACATTCCAACAACTGGTGGCTCCATTGCCGAGGTCCGAGCGTGCAGCTTTGCTTCAATTGAGATCTTCATTAGGGTTAAGGGGCAAAGATTGGCCGATTAAGGCTGACCCGTGTTCAATCTGGGTTGGCGTTCAATGCAAGAATGGGCGTGTAATTGGGATTAACGTCTCTGGGTTTAAGAGAACACGAATTGGCAGTCAAAGCCCTCAATTTGCAGTCGATGCGCTTGCAAATTTGAGTCAGTTGGTGTCTTTTAATGCTTCCAGGTTTAAGCTTCCTGGTTCAATTCCTGACTGGTTTGGCCAGCAGCTTGTGTCACTCCAGGTGCTCGATCTTATGTCTTGCAGTATTTCTGGCGCTATACCTTCCAGTCTTGGAAATTTAACTAATTTGACTGCTCTGTTTTTGTCTCATAATGGTCTTACTGGTATAGTTCCTTCTAGTTTGGGTCAATTGTCTCGTCTTTCGTTGCTTGATCTTTCGCAGAACTTGCTTACCGGATCAATTCCTTCGTCTTTTGCCGCTCTTGGGAACCTTACTTTACTTGATATGTCTTCCAATTACTTGTCCGGGACAATCCCTCCAGCCGTTGGGACTCTGTCCAAGCTTCAGTTCTTGATTCTGTTTAATAACAGTCTTTCTTCTTCTGTACCTGCCCAAATTGGTGACCTGTCTAATTTGATTGACCTTGATCTAAGCTCCAATTCGCTATCTGGATCATTGCCACTGGATTTGAGCGGTTTGAGGAATTTGCAGAGAATGATGATCTGGAAGAATTTTCTCTCTGGTTCCTTGCCAGGTAACTTGTTCTCTTCTCTAACTCGGTTGGAGTTCTTAGTTCTCAATGACAACGATTTCACTGGTGAGTTTCCCGATACACTGTGGTCAATGCCCGGATTGCGGTTTCTCGACGCCTCTGCAAATAATTTTACTGGCAGCCTTCCCCCGGGGATCAATTCGAATTCTAGTACAAATGGGGTGGTTTTTAACCTTTCTCAAAATATGTTTTATGGAGGTCTCACACCCATAGTGAGGAGGTTCAGTTTTATAGATCTCTCTGGCAATTATTTCCAGGGAATGGTTCGGAACGACACACGTCGTAATGCATCTCTAGATGGAAATTGTCTTCGACAAGTATCCAGTCAGAGGACTGTTGCACAATGTGCATCATTCTATGCTGAGAGGGGCCTGATTTTTGATAATTTTGGACGGCCCAATGCCACCAGACCTCCTCCCAGTAAACCTGACAAAAAGAGCCACAGGAGGTTAATCATATTGGTTGTAGTTCTGGGAGGTCTTGGGTTTATTGCCTTTGTGGTAATCGTGCTGCTATTTATGCTTGGATGCCCTCGTAGGAGGGGAACCACAAATCACGGTGGCACTGGAGTGGGGCCTGTTCCTAAAGGTGAAAGTCCACCTCCTCCTGCAGTGGCTTTGAACCTTGCGAGTTTAGGAGAAGCATTTCCATATCAGCAGATTCTTCAAGCTACGGGTAACTTCAGCGATCTAACCCTCATTAAACACGGCCATTCTGGTGATCTTTTTCGAGCTATACTGGAAGGTGGGATCCCTGTGGTCGTCAAAAGAATTGATCTGCACTCTGTCAAGAAGGATGGTTACATGCTAGAGCTAGACTTTTTCAGTAAGGTTTCTCATCCCAGATTGGTCCCCCTCCTGGGGCATTGCTTGGACAATGTGAGTGAGAAAGTCTTAATTTACAAATATATGCCTAACGGGGACTTGTCAAGTTCTTTGTTCAAGAAGCCCAATTCAGAAGATCAAAGTTTACAGTCGTTGGATTGGATAACAAGATTGAAAATTGCAATAGGAGCTGCAGAGGGTCTGTCTTATCTGCATCACGATTGTAACCCACCCCTCGTCCACAGGTATTCTAGGAATTCATTATGCTGCACTGCTCTTACTTCTGATTACCACCATCATAGTTTACTTCCATTTATAGCGAGCTGCCTATTGCTGGGCCATCTTTTATGGGAATGCTTTTTCTTGTTTAGGTATTACTTGGACTTCTTTTTTAAAAGTCAAGCCTTCAAGATTCACCTCATCAACATCCAAGTCTGGTCTGTGATAAGAGGGCCAACACTTGACCAACTTAAGTGGACAGATATCAGGATTCATTTTGTGCTAAGCGTCATTATCAACCTTTTTAAAACTAGGAAAATCAGAAGTTAAGTAGATGCAAATAGATATTGCTCATGGGAATATCCGTCACATTAGATTCATCATGTTGGTTCACACAAATTGTTTGCTTTCAGTTTCAACCCGTTTCTGTGGCTCCCAACTATCAGATCATTTACTGCCACGCCAAGCAAGTCCTCCCTTCCCCCCACCAGCAAAGAATGAAAAAAAATTGATTAAATTGTTATATTTTTTTTGCTATGCAAGTTTCAATACGTATAAGTAGGCACATCCACCATAGTGGGATCATCTGACGAAGAATTCCCTGATAGATGTTGGTGCAGAACGTTGTCTGGCTATTATGTGGCTCAGAGGTCATGTCTTTCTTAAACTGATCAGTAAAATGACAACTGAAGTGGAATGTACTATGTGACAGCTTCGACTGTGACGTTGATCGTATGTTGGAGAAATAAAATTGTTGGCTAACATAAAGATGAGATTTGAAATAGCAACTACATTGCTTGTATGGAAACATTGTTGTAACCTCCTGTATTGCCAGTTGGGTAAGACTGTTCCATCTTGTGAATCCAACCAAGTGTGGTCCAACTTACGTTAGAAATTCTTGGTGTTTATGCACTTCCAGGTAGTTTTTTGTGATTATTTAACACGTTATGGTTGACTTTGTAAAGTGTAAAGTTGTCTTCCAAATTTTAGCAGGCCAATAAAGCTGATTAAATGAAATTACCAATTGATATCGACCTTTATCCTAAAGTTAGGACGATGGTGTACATCTTAAGGTGCTCTCTGGCAATGGGTGCTTACACTGTGTATGAATTGTAGAAGCACAATTTTGGGAACTACACGCTCCATTGTTTGTCGTGTACTTCCATTTGGTAAGTGTATTACCGATATCCACAAAATACTAGAAAAAAAGTCTCACCATTCATATTGTAGATAGGATATTTTATTGGGTAAGTGTCTTATTTGTTGATATGCATGACACATTATCATTACCCATACTAATGTCACATGCTTCTTACATCGTTTCATGGCGTAGCCACTGCACATGATGCCGAGAACCAGTCTAGCTTGGAGACCACTCCCAAGAACTTGTTTTAGTAGATCTACAAAACTCATGTCAATTTTTGAGAGATAGCTTAGGTAAAATTACACAGTGGTCTCGGAAACTTGTACAGAACCTTGCCATGGCTTTGACTTTATAAATAGTTGCTTCAAATCTGCATTGCATTTGCCACTATTTTTTCTTTCTTTTTCTAGTATTTCATTTATCCTTTACCTGTGATGAGTTTCCCCAAACTTTTCTAAGGAATAGGTGACAGTTTTCTCCTTAATATTCTGTTTGATTCTAGTAACACTCCAGCACTTAATCTTGTTTCAGTTGTATTATAAATATTTTAACACATTTCAATTTTTTTCTCTTGCTCTGCACCTATTTTTTAATTTTGCGTTGAAGTGACTACGAGTTAGACATGAATACAAAATCACCAACATAGAAATAAGTGGTAATTTGGACAAAATGGTGGTAACCATTGAAATCTCGTTCCTTGAAGAGACGGAGATTGAGCTCGTTCCTTGAAGAGACGGAGATTGAGCTGCACTATTGTTGAAAAAAGGATCAGTTAATTTCTTTGTCCGCCGCTTTACTTATACTACATTAAGTCTAGTGTCACCTGCTTGGATAGGCCACATGAATCATGATAGACCAGCTCTGCTCGTCAATTATGGCCTACATGGAAGTCTTTACTGTCTGTGCATGTGAAAGTTCTTTGCCAGCTCACTTTGGGAAAATTACTCATTCTAACATGTTCTTTGTTTGACTACTGAAGAGATGTCCAAGCCAGCAGTATACTTCTGGATGATAAATTTGAAGTGCGATTAGGGAGCCTAAGTGAGGTCTGTGCTCAAGAGGGGGATACCCATCAAAGTAGAATTACCAAGTTGCTGCGTTTGCCACAGTATGTATTCCTTGACCACGATCTTGATTTAGAATACTCTGACGCGAATCAGGTCTTTGTATTTACTTCTCCATTACTTTTGTGATGCTTAGGTAAGTTTCTAACAGAAGTCTTATCTTGGTAATGTGCAGGACCTCTGAACAGGGTGCCTCCGGTAAGTGCAATCTCAATAATTTTTTCCGTTCTAGCTCCTTATTTTGATGTATTTCAGTATTAGAGGAGTAGAAGTAATATTCTGCGCTTCTCATGGTACCTTATGTAGCCCATAATTCTATTTGTGGGCATTGCTTAGCATAGTTGATCTTCGTAGTTCTTTCATGTGGTACAAGAGCATTGGCACAAAAAACCATCCACCCCACGACAGAAACTCTCACACAAGAAAATAATCAAGTTGTGATTAATTGTGAGATGGGTTTGGCTAATATATATGTATTTTGAAGGTGGCCTATTGGATCATTTAATTTTGGGTGGCAAGGGCTGAAAAGTTCAGACCATACGCTTGGTTGGTACTTGGTATAAACTCGCCTTTATTTTACTTTTCAAAGGACTAGTGCTGACTAAGTTTCTTGTGGAAGAATATGCAGCTGGTTTTTTCCCTGAAAAAGCGTCTGCTGCTTGTTAAAAAGAGATATTGGATGTCCTCATCATCAGATGAAAGTGGGTTACCGTCAATCAAGTTGTGATTGTTGTTGGTTTGAGTCATTCAGTACTTATTGACAAAAAAATTTCCAAATGAATTTCAGGCTGTCAAGATAAAAGCACCGTGCACGCTTTGGGATCTTACTGTAATATCTTAAGCTTTTAAAGTAACAAGTACTTTAATATGGTATAGGTTTGGTTGGCCGAGGTCTTTGATTCATGTATTCCCGCTTGAATTTGATCCTCCTTTATGTTTGTGCCCCGGTGTGCACCTTCGTTGAGTCTCTCCGTCGGCGATTCAGGGCCAATTCTTTTAATAGCTCAATCTTTTAGTGTAACTGGAAACATAACGAACGTTTACCCATTTCCATGTTAGGAAGTTCTTACCAAGAGGTTTTGCGCAGCATACTTTATTGGCATAAGGCTGGAGTAGAAGCAAATGGATGACTTGAATGTGGACCTTTGTCCCAATTGGAGTACCTGGAGTTTGAAAGTTTTCAGTTTGAACCGTTCGCAAGGACATCTGATTTGCCTTTCCTGATTTGTGCAAAAAATTCAATTTAAATAAGTTGGTGAAAGGTCGTCAATTTGAGGATATAGTAGACTGTAAGCCAGACCAGGTTACTTGGGCTTATAGATGTGCAGCTTAAGTAACTGAAACATATAAGCATTTGGGCTTTATTTTACTCATTAAGCCCAAGTTTACTATTTTCCACCAGCCTTTTCTTAGCTAATATAGCTTATGGAGTAATGCCAGAGATAAAAGGATTTCGGCCTTCGTAAAAGCTCATGGAAAGCACCCTGAATTTCTTGGCCAAGGACATTGTCGCTTTAGGTGAAACAAATAATCAGATGTTTGATTAGAGAGAAGCTATGGATATCGAAGTTAGCAGTTCCGTCGCATTCTAGCTGTTCCACTGTGGCTACTTCTAGTAACTCAAGTATTTGAATAGTTTGTGCCAACTAACTGTATGTCTTACTGGCTATTTAATTATATGCATTTAATCAACCTCAGCTGGCTGGAAAGTTTCAATGGCTAATGCAAACCACATTTGTTAAAAGCCTTGATTTTGTTTCTAAGTTGTGTTCTTACCTGGAAATGGCCACAGGTACCAGCGCAGCAATGTGTGCATATGATGTTTACTGCTTTGGGAAGGTGTTGCTCGAGCTGGTAACAGGTAAACTGGGAATCAGCGCGTCCAGTGATGCCACCATGAAGGACTTTTTGGAAGGGACTCTGCCTTACATCAGTATATATGACAAGGAACTTGTGACAAACATTGTTGACCCATCACTAATCATTGATGAGGATTTATTAGAGGAAGTATGGGCCATGGCTGTTGTTGCTAGGTCTTGCCTAAATCCTAAGCCTTCAAGGCGGCCACTTATGAGATACATCCTTAAAGCTTTGGAAAATCCCTTGAAGGTTGTGAGAGAAGAACATACTAGC
Organism: Escallonia herrerae; assembly: GCA_033070095.1. Lineage (NCBI taxonomy): Eukaryota > Viridiplantae > Streptophyta > Magnoliopsida > Escalloniales > Escalloniaceae > Escallonia > Escallonia herrerae. The sequence continues at coordinate 263,789 of JAVXUP010000731.1, forward strand.
TCCGCAAGACTTAGAACTACTTCATCTAGAGGGTCTTGGAATGCTGCTCTCTTTGGTAGCTGGCGTAGCTCATCAGACGTAGCGGCAGTTCCAGCCGCCCCCATTAACAAAGGGGAAGGTGGAAGTAGCTTAAAGCAGTCTGGAACAACAGGTTCTCAAGGAAGTAATCAAAACGGTGGGGGTGATCATTCGTCCTCAACTAGACGGCATTCCAACGAAGTATTTCCTGAGCCGTTGGATGTGCAAGAAGTAGAGACACCGAATGAGGGCTAGAAGATAGGAGGATTTTTCTTGATTCTTTGTTAATAACACATAAAGGTCCCTATTAGAGTGCCTTGCCTGTTGTTACCCCTGTACACGTGAAGTTTGGATTTCAAGGTTGCAAGTCATTTTTGTTCCTAGTTAGGGGTGTTCAGAAGGTGCACAGACCCCTGAAGAAGATGGATGTTGAAAGCTGTGAGAGGCTATTGTTTCCCAGGATGATGATTGATGGCAATCGGTCTCGATTTTTGGCCCGCTTCATAGAGAGGGGGGAGGGGAGAGAGACACAGAGAGGGTTGTCAGTGGTTCGGACAAGTATAGATTCTTTTTCTGTAATTAGTCTTTGCAGCCAGCTCTCTTGAAGAAATGTAAATTGTCGTGGTTCTGATTTCCCTTTCCCCTGACACAAGGAAGATTTTACTATTTTTCTTCTCCCTCGATTCTGTTGTGCTTATATTGATTAGCTCTTACCCTGATCTCTTTGCCACATTTCTGTTGCACCATGTTCGATATATCTTGCTAGCGTGCGACTAGACCTGGCGAACGGGTATACCCGCCCGCCGGGTCCGGGTAAAAACGGGTCGGGTAAATTTTACCCGATTTTCCCGGGTAGACTTTTTCTGGATCCGTACCCTACCCAGGCGGGTAGGGTATTACCCGCGGGTAAAACATTAAATTTTACAATTTTTTTGAAACAAATATTCATTTCTTCTTAAATGTTTTCTTCTCCTTTCTTTCTTCTTTTATTACACAAAATCAGATCTTCAACATTGCTAATTACTACAATAATCAATCTCCATTATGATCTATTACACAACAAACATAAAATCAAGATCAGGAATCATGAATATACAAAATAGGACTAGAAAAAAATTCAAAATCAGTAGATCTAGCGGCAACTGTCATTCTGTCAACCATAGATCGATATTGCCAATTACAATAATCGATCTCCATTAACATCTATTACACAATGTCGATAAAATGAAGATCAGGATTCTTGAAGAAACAAAAAAAAAAACGAAGAAAAAAAAAACTACAAGGTCACGATTCTTGAATAAAGAAAATAAAACAAAAAAATACAAAATCAGTGATCTTGTGGCGACGGTCAACACTCAACAATAGATCTGGCAAAGGAGAGAAGATCGGCGACGGAGAGAAGATCCACGACGGTCAACACTCAACAATAGATCTGGCAATGGAGAGAAGATTAGCGATGGAGCATGGAGGACGGAGAAACAATCGGCGACGGAGAGACAAAGGCTTACGGTCGGTCACTCGATCGGTGGCTGCGGTATCAGATTGATGGACTGAAGGCATGAAGGGTAGTGGTGGGGTAGATCTCGAACGAGCGGCAGCGGCGGTATGAGAAGTGAGAAGAAGGGTGAAGACTGAAGAAAAATGAAAGTGAGAAGCTTTAGGGCACAAATGGTTGTATTTATAGTTTGAAAGACGGGTAAATATGGGTAACCTGTAAACCGACCCGACCCGAAAAGTGCGGGTCGGTTCGGGTACGGGTCAGATTTTCGCAAGTAGTAAATATAGGTACCCGTACCCGGAATTTTTGACCGGGTACGGGCGGATTTTTGCCAGGTCTACGTGCGATCATAAGAAGAGCCAAGTCTCTTGTGACTATAGGACGGAACTAAAGCAGAATATGAAGCAGTTTTTTACTCGTGACTATAGGACGGACCTGGCTGCAGCCCTCTTGTTTTTGGTGGCAAAAATCTTGTGTTTTTGCCAAATGAATATTAAACTCGAGTACGGTCGATGCACTTTGGATTGAATCATACGACTCGTTGGATTGAATCGTATGACGATTTTGTCATTTCACAAAATATTTTTCCTACTTTCCATTTCTAGAAATGCTAATCTCATCTGGTTATTTTATGCTCAAAGTTGGTCTAAACTGTTTCGTTGTTGGAGCCTTTAAAAAAAATATAAAAAAAAAATCAACTTAATCGTGATTGAGGGTCTGTTTGACACAACTTTTTTTTTTAGTAGTCAATTTTTAAAGAGCAGTTTTTAAAGAGCAGCTTAATTTTTTTTTTTTACAAAAACAAGTGGGTGTTTGATAACTTTTTTTTTTTTTAGTTTTTTTTTTGGTGTTTGGTAACCCTTTTTATTTTGACTTTTTTTTTGTGGTGGTTTGCGGTGGCAGTGGTGGGGCGTAGCGGTGGTCGACGGTGGTGGTGGCCGGCGGTTGTCGCGGCAGTAGCTACCGGCGGTGGTGGCCGGAGGTGGCCGCCCGGTGGTGGTTGCCGGCGGCCAGAGGTGGCTGTCGGTGGTTGCTGTCTGGCGGCGGTGGGCGGTGGCTGCCGGCGGTGGTGGCCACCGCCCACCGCTGCCCGGTGGTGGCTGCCGGCGGTCGAAGGTGGCTGCCGGAGGTGGCCGCCCGGTGGTGGTTGCCGCCGGCCGGAGGTGGCTATCGGTGGTTGTTGTCTGGCGGCGGTGGTGGCCGGAGGTGGCCTCCGGCCAGCGGTGGTGGCTGCCGACGGTCGGAAGTGGTTGTCGGTGGCTGCCGGGCAGCGGTGGGTGGTGGCTGCCGGCGGTGGGTGCGTTGTGGTGGAGGTCTCAAAAAAAAAAATTTAAGTGAAAAAAAAAGAAGAGCTTTTTCCTCTTTTTTTTTTACTCTACAATTTAAAAAGTGGGTTTTTAAATTGGAAAAAAAAAGAGTTACCAAACACCCCATTTTTTCCCAATTTTTAAAACTGAAAAAAAAAGAGCAAAAAAAAACTCCGTCAAACGGCCTGAGCCTCACTATTTGGTCCTCTGTTTTGTTTGACGTCAATTAAAAGAGTGCGCGAATAGTGGAAAACAAAAGAGGTCCCACCGAGAATTGAACTCGGGTTACCAGATTCAGAGTCTGATGTCCTAACCGCTAGACCATGGGACCTTGGTTGTTATCGCTGTTTGTCCTTAAATTAAATCTAACTTCGGTCAAACTCTATTTGGCTCCCCGCCATTTGAAGCTAATGACTAAAGTGTCGCTGAAAACTCTTTTGGAGTGAACTCCTGGTTGATCGTATACTTATATTTAGTAGGAAACATCTTCTGATTTTCGTATATTTAGTGACTAAAGAAAGAGAGAGAACTTGACATTGAAGTATGTTCTCCCTTAATGACAACCGGTGCTGTGGGACACAAACAGGGGGAAGTGGAGGAGGAAGTAACTCCCTTCCCAGATTGTCATTTATCTGGAACAAAACACACTGAAGACCAAAGGAAGAGATCGTGACAACAAATTCTGCTCTGCATCAATCTATACTAATGATATAAACAGAACAAGCCTTGGTGTCACCGTCCGTCTTTAGCTTTGGTCTTTCTATGAAAAATCCAAATTATCTATTTTGAGGTAAATTATAAGTCCATCTTTCTTCTCATCTACTTTCAGGGGCTGTCCATGGACTCTCCCGCCTAACCCTAAATATTTAGATATGGATTAGATCAAAATTATATCCTGGGGTTAATTATTGCCCCTAAGGGTTGAGCCAGGATCAACCGGTGTGCCTACGCTCGCGCACACACTACTCTCGTTCCTCACCGTGGCCCACCACCAGTACCTTCTAATTAACTACCCTTCAAACCACCAATCGCTGTCGCTGTTCATTACCACCATCGTAGTCCAACACCACCCTTCAAAAAACCACTCACTGTCGCCATTCACCACCATCGTCACCGGCCAACACCGCCTTTAAATCACCACTTACCGGTGCCGCTCACCACAACCCTTCCAACCACCACCTCTATAGTGTAGGATTTGTTTTACTTTAGCTTGATTGTAATGTGCACGAGTTTATTAGGTAATATGTTAGTTTTGACCGTTGTGGTCTTGTATATAGAGTCACGGACATGTCTTGTTAGGAGGCAACTTGAAAGCCTCTGTAGTTTTTACTTATCAATGTCACTATCTTATTATCAAAAGAAAAAAAAATTACCACCTCTAGAAACATCCTTCTTCCAAATGCCACCACCACCATTTCTGACCACCGTACACCACTAAGCTCCCACTGCCGCAACCTGCGACCGCCATCCACGACGGTGTCATTGCCACCATCATCACCACCAGTCACCACCGTCCATCTTCAGATTTATCGTAGATCCCTTTACCTGTTATAGTTTGCCATTAACCCCAATGGAACCACGAAAACAGAGCACCAATTGTAAGAACGTTGCACGAATGGTGGCAGTAAAGGGTCCGATTGTGGCAGAAAGCATGCTTGTCGTTGTGGTGTTGTGGGTAGTTGGGATGTAAATTGTGGCCGAGATTAGAACGGTGGTGCCCGCAATGGTGGATTGGTGGTAGTGGGCAGCAATGGGGGTGGCCTTGAAAATTTTCCGTTTCCGTCTTTGATTCAAAGACTAAACAAAAATCTAGTTTTGGATTATATTAGATTGATTAAATGATAAAAAAACAAAGTTACAATTTTTTTTTCAATTAGTTACTGATTAAATTAAAAAAAAAATGGGTCAATGTCAGGCCAGGGTCGGGCTGGGTTGAGTGGGGTCAGAGTTAAAGTCAAGTCAGCCATGATTGTAATAATCATCATAGGCAAAATGCATCGAGCCCAGTCCAAAACCTCCCAACCCAACTCGTGGACAGGCCTACCCACGTGCTCGCGTCCATTTTCGTTGCTAGTTAACGGTAAAAGGAGCGGACATATTAGGGTCATAGGCCTCCCCCTTAGGAAGTTACTCCATCGTCTCCCCGCCACTCTAATGAGCATTCATTGCTCTTTCTTCTCTAAAAACTTTTGGCAACTTGCTGTTCATCGCAAAAGAATCCTACAGCGGTGAGAGACTCGAGTTCATACTCGTGAAGTCCCACCGTAGACTTGGCGGACTTACAGGCCGACAAAACTTTGGCTGATAACATCATTACAGTTCATATTGCAGTTTATACTGTTAAATTTTCCCAGTGGTTTCAAGAATAGAAAGTGAGAAACCAAACTTAGACGTGGCCAAAGAGCTCTACTGCATCTAAAGGATCTGCAAGCAGAAGCAGTTACCATTGATGAGCTCCCATTCAATATTGCACCTTATGTTATGACACTTTCATTGGGGGACACCTATTCATCATAACTTCATGAGAGACCCACGCACATCTTGCTACAAAATCCAATAAATGAGATCCCTCATGCCACTACTATCCTTCCAATCTCATTCAAAACGCTAAAAGACAAGTACAAAGCATATTATCAGTTTTAAAGCATAAACACCAGTCAATGGGAGAGACATCAAAACACTCCAATACTGAAATACATATATGGAAACTACAAAAAGGGGGAAAAAAAAATTCGCAATAAAAAATTCCTGAATGTTTTCCAAGACATAGGGGGGTAATTGCGCTCATACAAAGGTTTATGAGTCCAACCCGAGCCGACTAATACTAGCAAACGAGAAAACGTGACAGACAGCATGCTTCAAATTTGAACACTAGAAGCATAGTTCTTCCTAGATTCCACGTAAAAAACCACGTTATATGCAAGGACCTACCAGGTCCTAATTGAGAGCACAACAGAATACTTAAACATTGTGCTTTTAAAGTATTATTGCTCCATTTTGTTCACTTTCAGAAGGGCCACTCAGGCTTCCTTTATGGCCATCCGATAGAGTTCACCGACCATCCTTCATCGCTCGAAGCCACCTTAAACAAAAGTAACTAGCCAATTACAAGTTAACAGCACACTAGTTGCAATCAAGGGTTCGGTGCAACAATTGAGGAGTTTCTTAGAAGTCAGAGGGAAATAGTCTTCTATGTGTTTGCGTTCGTGTGCGTTTGTGATGCTCTTTTGAAAGCAGGAAGATGTCACTCACGGCTACACTTCTAGAGTAAAGCATAAGATGCATGTTTCCTTCTGCAAAGCATACATTCTAGGACACGAGAATGATACACTCCAAAATCACCTTACACTGAGCAGCCAAGTGATTATGACGATATAGCTACTTTCGGGTCCAATGCGTTGTCAAAATGGAGTTTGGGGCGAAGGAGTGAAATCTTGTAAGTATGCAAGCAAAACCTGTTAAAGTAGAAAAGCGCTTACGAGAAGAATCATGTGCTATCGACCCTGCCAGCCAGGAATGGATTTGGTTGCGCGCATAATTGCACTGGAGGCGCTCTCTGACCTGCACAACACTAGTAGTTGGCATTAACTAATTCACCACTGGGGTAAATGATGAGTTTGAGCTTGAGCACCTATATGATTCTTCAACTGCCTTTACAACTTCTGAGGAGCTTGTCTCAATAACTTGACCTCCCAAAATAATCTCAGCTAAGATGGTATGAACCTGCAAAATCAACAAAACATCGTCATGCTTGCGTCCATAAGTACATTCACATGAAGTATCGCATAACCAAATAAGGCCTTGAATTCTTAAAAAGAACCTGAAACTCTTAGTAATCACAGTAAGTTATCTAGCTAGAGACTTTGTCCTGGGAAAAGCCATTAATTTACGTAAAAACTGACTTAAATTGTCACAAGCAAGTCAAGTAGATCCAAAGGCACCGATTCAATCCTTGACGTTGAAGTGAAAGTACAACAGTTTCATGTGGGTCTGTGTGAGTAATGAGGCACCAACTCAATCGAAGGCACCAACTATCAATTTCGTGAGGGTCTGTATGAGTAATGTTTCTCCAAGACACATGGACCGTGCACACTTCTGGGGTATAATCTATTAGGATATGAAAGGCATCTTATCATAATCTGGTTTGGTTAGTTTCAGCAATCCTAGACACTTCTTTATGTTGTCAGTTGCTAATGCTATCAAGAGAAGGCTGCTCGATTTAAACAGATTTTATAGATTGGGGTACAATTAACCCACAACAACTATGCTCAAAAGACTTGAGAGTTGAGACATCCGTTCATCCATTGAATACTCCATTGGCATCTGGAACATTGCTAATATCAGTAATCTTTGGGATATTTTGTTTCCAGGGATACCAGATATTATGCAGACGTTGAACTTCTACTGCCACCCCCAAAACAATCCCCACCACACACACAACAATATTACTATCGAAGGGTACTGCAACATTTCAAAAGTTGATTCGAATTTCAGAAATTTAACAAACTTAGTAGTTTGTTACCCTCAACTGGCTCATAAACATCATCATATTTGCCCGTTCCAACAAACCACACGGAGACCATTAGTTAGGCATAATGACATTGGAAGATGGTACTGAAAATTTCATTGAGAACAAAGAGTGACACTGACCTTATTGAAATTGAATACTATGTTGAGCTCACAAACATTACTGAAACACTTGTCCAATGCCTCGACAAAAACTGAAAGCCAACATAGTTCAAGTAAACAGCCACTAGGAGGAAAGTACAAAGTAAATACAAAACTGTAATAGTCTACAACCACAAGTTCTGATATACACATATAAACGTGTATATATGTATTTATTTGAGTAAGGAATACGGGCATCTGCCCCTGCGTGCTTGGTTTTGACTAGTTGCACATGGCCTCTTCATAATTAACGAGTATAAGGCATTTGTTCCATTCCATTCTCATTCCATTTCATAACCTAATCTCTGTTATAAGATAATTATTCACTCATCTCTAAGCAATTATATCAGACCCATCTTCATGTCAAAGTTGTAATTGCGTGCTTGTGTGGTTGTAGGTGGTGATGAATGTATTCATATCAAACCTGATAATAAAATTGATGCTATCATCCAATTAAAGGAAATGCATGATAGTGGTGTTAATTCCGAAGACAATTAAATTACAAAAGTGTCGAGTCAATTTCATCTTTCAAGTTTAGAAATGCAGCTTTTATAAGGTTGCAAGAAATAAAATATTAAAAGAACAGTATCTTTTTCTCTTGCTTTTTACAGCTTCCAGGTTTTGGGTCACTTAATCAAACTCCTCTTTTTGCAACATAAATTCCGTTTACTTCGTTGCATTTGCTTATTGTGTCTTGTTTTATTTTCATTTGATGTTTCAAACACATGATATCATGAATGCAGAAGTATATAATTTGGAAGTTGAGCTTGATAAATTCCGATAGTTGGTTATATTAGGAATTTGAAGTGAGTAAATGCTGCACAAAGCATGAAGATGAAATATCGATCACGGCAGATTCAGGGACATACTTGCCGCAACGCGACTGTCTCTCCACTAAGACCATGTGAACTAGATATTAGATTACTGAAATTGCAATTTGCTGAACTATAGGTATATCTTGTTTCACTCATTATACCAACGACTTAGCAATAATTTTCAGGATCGTTTGCATATCAGACATATCACGACTGTGCGTTAAGTTTCACCAAATAATATGATTTAGACCAAAGTTGGAAACTAAAGAAATTGCAATGCTCGGTTGATAGTGGTGAATGAAAGCGGCTAAGAGGGGCGGCCTCGGCACGTTTTGGCTGGGCTGCTTTTTGTGGTTTTAAGTTTTTTGGTTTTGTTCAGTATAGAAGTTGCTTTATCAGTTAGGCTGCTCCTTGGTATATTGCATATATTCAGTTGCGCCCCCTCTGGTGTTTTTAAAATAAAATTTACTTTATAAAAAAAAGAACAAAGTTCTTTGATCAGGATTTGATTTCGGGCATCAACAGCAAGCATCATTAAAATTTCAAATAGTTCTATATCAGTAGCTGATGAGATTAGTTTTATTATGTGATGGGTCGCACTATTTGATTTTCCCTTATTCAATTCACTGGCTAAGAGCCTGCTTCCAAATAGATTTTCAAACAGGAACCAATCAGGTGCCATCTATTAGCAAAAACATCTTTCTTTTGATTTTCTATTTCTTCATAAACGTTCACCCGTTGATGCATACCACAAACACAATTCATTGCTTAAGCTGTTTTCATTGCATTTGGTCGGTACACAAAAGCCTTTATCAATTTCCACTAAACTATCTCCTTTTAGATGAGCTTAGAATCACTTGTACGCTCAACGAAACAAAAACTCTATATATTCTCAGAGGATGAATAAGTAAATTACCTTGCATCAGATCCAGGATTGCAAGCTCATTCTCAGAAGTGTCAAATATGAAGACAAAGTACAGTGTAGCATAAGTCTTGTAAACAAGCCGAGCATCCTGCAAGAAGAAGACAACCCAATAAAATTCTGCTTAGCTCATTTAATGGGAAAATGGTTAAGAAAATTCACAAAGCAAATAAAGTAACTTGGTTAAGGTTGGGGAATCCTTATCTAACAACGATTTGGGGGTCTGCAATGTCATATAATTTTCTGAAGAAGACTAATTCGAATGATATGTTAAACTTGACTAGCTGAGCACAAGTAAATGATTTGAGGCATAAATGAGAGTTTTAACACCTTTTCCGGTGGTTACAAGCAAAACTAGTTCAAGGAAATGATAGATTACTCATATGTTGTGAGTACTGCAGATTTTTCTAGCTCAATTCTCGGTCAGGTGAAAGTTTTTATTGCTGAATTCTTTTTCCTAAAGAGTTCCTAAAGTCCATACTCTCTAGAAACTCAAAGCCAATCTTCTAATCAACAAAGAATACTCCGACATGTGCCAATGTGAGCAAAGGGAATTATGTTGCCATTAAGCTTTACCAGATGCAGCAACTCAGTTAAAGCAATATGTGGCTACGTAAGTAAAGGGAATTATGTAGCCATTAAGCTTTACCAGATGCAGCAATTCAGTTAAAGCATAAGTGATGTAGAGCAGGTTAGAGAGATCTAGTTACAAGCAATGGAACCCCCTAAGAAGACAAAAAATGAAAGGGTAGTGCTAGGAGACCAGTAACCTGACAACGTGTTTTCTTTACTTTCAGTTCATTTCAGCTCAGCTATTAATTGCTGAAATGACATCGTCTCCTCATTTAAAAACTGCTTGAGAGTTTTTAACTAAGCTAGTACATCAGTAAAATTTTCAATTCTGCAGCTACAGAACAGCAGGTATTATCCTATTGCATTGTGGAGTCTCAGGTTCGGTCGATAGCAGATGCTACTAGAGCTGCAAATTATGAATAATAGCTGCACCAGCAGCTAAAAGTTAGTCAAATTGGTGTCTACAGCTGCACTTCCGATCCTTCAGTTTTCCCCATGAAAGGGAAGTTCAATCTTCTAATGGAGGCAGCTTTCAAAGTATTAACGAAGTATCTATTAGTTTGCTGAAGCAACTATCTACCTCTCCTTTCTTTTCGGCTTTGAGTTGTGGGTGTTTAAGCTAGTTTCTTAGCTTGATTTGGCCCTCTGGTACTCCTTCCACTTGATATTTCTTTCATTTACTCTTATTTCCCTAAAAGGATCTACGTCGTATTGACCCACTGACAACTTTTTATCAGTGCTATCCAAACAAGAAAAAACTCCAAAATGGGAGTAAGTAAAGAGGGAGAACAACATACTGGTCCCAAAATCGAATCAGCTCGAATGAAATTGCTCACCTTCTCAGCTCTACTGCACAGAACTGTATGAGAAGTCAAAAGACAAAATAAATTTACTGAACAACAAAAACAATTGAACAAGATAGCAAGGAAAATCTCTCTTTGTCAAATGAAACAACAATTACAATTTACAAGTTGTGCGCCAAAACTATCATGAAATTCTCGTTCATGATAGAGAGCCACAAGCTTTACCTAGTTATTCAGTGGTGTCACGTGATTCGAGATAAGACATGCAAAGGATGGTGTTTTCCGTCTGCATCCTTTCTATAAATATGAAGATTAATGCCTTTGTACCTTATGTGGTCCAGTTTGAGGGAGAGGAAAGAAATATTACATGTAATCGGAAAGCTAAAGAGCGATTTAGCGTGTTGTAATGTAAAGTATAAATACAATTATGATGGATCACAGGAGCTGATCAGTTTGAATAGCAAAGGCGAAACACAAAATTTTCAATCTTGAAACACATATGATCAACGAATAAAATTGCCTAACAGTGAGGATTATGCTCCGTCTAGAGACTCAAAAGATTATGCTGCTAAAAACCATGTGATGTAATACGCAAAATGTAGATTGAGATCAAAGATTGCAAGAATCAAACAGCGGACAAGGTTTCTCAATCTCAAAATGTGATGAGGGGACTCAACGCAAACCTTCATAAATGCTTCGAATGAGCTCCTGCTGCTTCTCCACGGGCTATTATCACCTCATAAACCGAAGAAGAAATTAGGTTACAGCTGGTAATGTTGATTTTGAGATCTTCATTCATCTTTGTCATTGGTAAGCAATCGAGGGTTATAGATATAGAGAGAAATGGAGACCTGAAATTCGTAGAATTTGACGAGGCGAGGCTTGCCTTTGTCGTTCATCACTATCACCGCTCGTATCATGCCTGCCTGCCTGCCGTGCCGGCAGACTCCGATTGCCCTTTTACCGGATTTTGCTCTCTTCACTTGTTCAGTTTCGTCGGATCATATCCCATGTCCCTCGGCTCTTCCGTTCCCTCAACCTTTTGCAAATTCACGGGACACATTCAGGCACGTACGAAGTTCAAAAGTCAACAATTTTAATCGTATGAAATTTAACACAGCACTTAAAGAATATCATTTAAAAACATTTGCATGGACAAAAGTAGACTATAACTACATATTATGCATAGAAAAGTGGAGTACCTTGTTAGTTCATTCTGATTATGCACCTTTAATTATTCTTGGACATATTTTCAAAACATATAAACAAGTATTTAATGGTAAGAAAATTAAAGCTATCAATCTGGCCAACTTGAAGCGCACATGTCAAGTTATGCTCTCGCAGCTCTAATACATGAATCTCTAAGCGTAAGAATGGATGACACAACTTTCCCCGAAGCGTTCCCCCCAAGGGGTCAGCCAAGTTTGCTCTCCTCGCCACTCGAGGGCTCCTTATCATTAGGTCTCCCTTGCCTCCCCCCCTTGGTTTTTACTCTCCTTGGCGACTCTTTGCTTACCCTTGGTTTCTCCTTTCTTTGGGGGCTCCTTGCTTCTGCCTTGTTTTCTCCTCCACTTGAGAGCTTCATACTCCATGACTTCTGCCACAGTGCCTAAGCATCATTGCGCCCGACCGTGGCTGAGCATCGTCTCTGAGTCGTGTGCCCCCGCTCCATCGTGCCTGGGTGCTGCCTCATTCTATACATTCCCTCCGCACTTTCTCCCTCAGCAGCGTCCATGCGTTATCGTCGTGTCACGTGCCTGCACATGATACTCATTCACCATTCCCTGCGCCATCTCCATGGAGCTTGCCCCCTGTACCCCACATTCTGTTGTGCCACTTATGCAGCCAGGCCACACACATTCTGCTGCGCCACTTATACAGTTGCACCCTTCCAGCACTCTGTTAAATTGCCACGTCACTAGCGCTAGTCCATCTCTTTACTACACCACATTGCCTTGGTTATGGAACATGTTTCAACCCACTTTTTGGAGTGTGCAACATCCTTAGAGTAAGCGATTCCTCGCAAAAACTACTAAGGGAGTTCTGAATGCTCCGACATGAGGGCTTCCATCCCACTAGGTAGACGACTCATCCGGGATAGTACTTTGACGCGTTTCGAGTGCTTCAACATAAGGGCTCATCGCGGGGATAAACGACTCTTCCAGGACACTGTCTCCCCCATAGAGCTCCAAGTGCTTTAGTACGAGGACTCCCCTCTCGTTAGGTAGAGACTTATTCGGGACATTAGCATGACGTGTCGGGTAGGTGACTCTTTTAGGACATTACCTCAGCCTATCGAGCAGGCAACTCTTTCAGGACACTATTTCGGCACGCTCTGACACAAGGACTCGTCATGAGATAGGCGACTCCTTTAGGACACTATCTTTGCTAGGGAGTTTCGAGTGCTTCAGCATGAGGACTCATCTTCCTCCAGGTAGGCGAACATTCAAGGACACTATTTCGGCCCGTTAGTTATGCGACTCTGACATGAGGATGCCAACTTGTGCGTGCCGCACTAAGTCGACGTCTTTGGGATCCACCTACACAAATCTCAAGGATATATCACATAATCTGTATCATAGAAAACTTATTACTTTCCTTTGGTTTGCATTCTTATTCCTCACGCTAACCTTTTAGCATGCAATTAACTTTTCGTATTTGGTAATGTTTGATATTAGTCAAAAGATTCGGTGATTGTCATGATGTAATTTAAATGACGAATGACATGAATGAGAGTGATGATGATGAGGAGATAAGGCGGAAAGCGGCATTAGAGATTTTTAAGGAGGCAATGGGAAGGGGCATCTTTGGAATTACGAATTACACCAATTTGGCTTCCAAGTACTCCGACTTTCTTGATTATGTCATCATTCAAGTTTGGTATTACTTCCGTTAGGGTTCTTCCTTTAATCTTTGTGCAAAGCCCTTCATAGATGATTCCAGCATTGCCCCCCTCTGATCATGTAAACATTTTTTTTTTAATATTTGGATATAGTTGTTTGTGTATGTTCGGCGGCTTAGTAACAAGATTTTCAAAATTGTTGAATAATCAAGAACTTTCCGTTACCAAAAAAGAATCCCAAACTTAGCACCATTAAATTTTAACTAATCCTAAGATATAATTCACACATATATAACTAAAATATGCTCAAATCAAACTAGAGTAAGAACACGATGGTCAATGTTTATGTGCTCCGAACTTCAATTTGTAACCTAAGAATAAAGCAAAAAGTTTAGGAGAGTTAACTTTTGGAACAGAGGTAGTACCTGGAACTCATTATTTGTCACTCTCATGGTTGAAACATAATGAGCTAACGTATTTAAGCTCAAGCTTGATAAAAGATAAGTTTGTGGGTGAAAAAGCTTGGAATCCACTCGAGAACATCTAAGAAGAAGCTCAGTCCATCATAGCTGAATCTTGGTACATCAGCCAAGCAGTTGGCTAATTTTCCATTCGGTATTATCTTACATATTATCATGTTCATGTACTACAGTAAAAGAGATCGTGGGGCAAGTATTTTTTAAAACCTAAACTTGTTTGGAATTTCCCAACATATGAATGTGTTGTGACCAAAAATTGACCAGGACTGAACGAGCGTTGGTTGTGACCAAACGAGCAGACCTGCAAAGCACAACACGAGCAAATGGTGACGCACCGGGACCCCCGGAGGGGGCTCCGATGCTTAAGTCAGTAAGCAATTTTGAGAGAGTATCTGAAAAATATTAGATAATCAGAACTTACCTTCGTCCCCCTTTTTACTTCCATTTTATAGGCATGTATTGAAGGATCGGTTACCTTTCCTTAATGGGGAGTTACTCTAATTAGTGGGAGGTTACAAGTTTTAATGGTCAGTTAGTGCTCATAATGAGATAGTGGGATAGTGGAAAGGTGGACAAATGCCACTCCCACTTCTCTAAGAATCAAGGAGCAGTTTTGATGCCACCTGACGGTGACAAGTGTCACCTTCTTATTAGTGGGTATTTTTTACCCATATCATTTGCCCCCATTCCGTATTCTTTTGGGAGGAAGAATGCGGAATCAGGACGATTGTTGTAGCATTGAATTTTGGGCCCTTGTTTAAGGGTCCTTTGTGTTTGGAAGTTTACCAGAAGTAAAGGTCTCGTCTACTCAATTGGCTGAGTAGAGGCCTTAACCGTGCTCGTCTACTCAGCTGGCCGAATAGAGTTAAAGGATCTCGTCTACTGGTTTGCAGGAGAAGAGAGACAAGACTAATGTGCTCATTGTCTCGGCCTGGTGAGTAGAGGCTTAGGAGACTTTGAAGGCGCTTGTCTGCTCGGCTTGGCGAGCAGAGAGATTGAAAGACTTTAATGTGCTCGTCTGCTCGGCCTAGCGAGCAGAGGCGCTCGTTTGCTCGGATTCACGAGCACACCAAGATCTCCGAGGGAGTTTGTATACTCGGTCGGGCGAGTAGAGGCAGAGGGGTCTAATGTGCTTATCTGCCTGGCTTTGCGAGGAGAGGCTTAGACCTCGAATGGAGCTCGTCTACTCGGCTAGAGTAGAGGCATGGGTCTAGTGCGCTCGTCCGCTCTGCAGAGGCTAAGAGCAAAGGCGCTCGTTTACTCGTCTAGAGCAGAGGCATTGGTCTAGTGCGCTCGTCTGCTCGGCAGAGGCTAAGACCAAAGGCTCTCGTCTACTCGGCTAGAGCAGAGGAGTGTGTCTGGTGATGGCAGAAAGTGAGCCGGAGCGATAGTGGCTGCCGCTTGACGGCGACGACGTGCTTTTGCCATGACCATAATTTGTAGCGGGTTGGTCTGATTGGAGGGGCGTTGGCTAGCAGTTGTGCGGTGGAGCTGGTGCTTGCGCTGGATCTGAACAGAACGGTTTGGCGACGCTGCCGTTGGTCAAGATGAAGCGGTGGTGGCAGGCCTATGGTTGGTATTTCGACGCCTCCATGGGCTAAGGTCTTTATTTGGCTGATTGTCGTGGTTATTGTGATTGGTGTCACTGATTGGCCGGAGATTGAAACGACCATGAGGAGTCGGCCGGAATGGTGACGGTAGCCTACTGCACACTGCGGTGGCACCACTAGTTGGAGGGGGAGTTGTCAAGCCCGTGTTGGCAACAGTGGCCACCGACGGTGGCGTACAGTGGCGATCTTCTGTGTTTTTTTTTTCTTCTGGTGATGGCGCAACTAGGAATGAGCATTGCATCGTGATAGCTACGTGGTGGTGGTTGTCGTCACATCCAGCGGCTGCTACTATGCTACGCACCCCGTAGTAGTTGTTTGCGACTACAATCTTCGACTGAGATTTGGTGTTTGCGAATGGCCGGGGATTGTAGTGGCGGCACTTGGGCTGAGAACTCTTTTTTTTTCCTTCATTTTCTTTTGCCACGACAGCGGCCAAGTCGGCACTGAGGATTGTATTGCGGCAACCGTGGTGCGGGGTGGCCTTGCTTGGCTAAACAAAACACCACCACGAAGTGACGCTGTTGACGACCCACAATTGCAGACACTAGATGATGGCAGTGAAGGTTGTTTCATGGCGGTGGTGGTAGCTTCGTAGGAGCGTTGTTGGGTGGTAATGCCGTTGATGACCACCGATGGTATACTAACCGCCACGAACGCCGCCGGTGTTGCCAATGATTTTTCAGTTGACGTTTTGAATTCCATTGCTTTTCTTTGCTAGGTCTGCTTGGCTAGTCGATCCCACAGATGGCGCCAAAAATGTTGTGGCCAAAAATTGACCAGGACCGAACGAGCGTCGGTTGGGACCAAACGAGCATACGAGCAGACCTGCAAAGCACAACACGAGCAACCGGTGATGCGCCGGGACCCCCAGAGGGGGCTTCGGCGGGGAGTCTCCAATGCTTAAGTCAGTAAACAATTTTGAGAGAGTATCTGAAAATATTAGATAGTCAGAACATACCTTCTTCCCTCTTTTTACTTCTATTTAATAGGCATGTATTGAAGGGTCGGTTACCTTTCCTTAATGGGAAGTTACTCTAATTAGTGGGAGGTTACAGGTTTTTATGGGCAGTTATTGCTCATAATGAGATAGTGGGACAGTGGAAAGGTGGGCAAGTGCCACTCCCACTTCTTTAAGAATCAAGGAGCAGTTTGATGCCACCTGACGGTGACAAGTGTTACCTTCCTATTGGTGGGTATTTTTTTACCCATATCAGAGTGCAAGGGGGAATCTTGATTCGTTTAAATGTACTGCGCAATGGCCGAAGAGCATTCATGTAAACGGGATATTTTTGGGGTTGTGTTAATGAGATTCGACGGAAATATATTTGACAGCAGCATAGAAAAACTGGATGAGACTGTTGAGTATTTAGAAAGTGAAGAATCACACAAATTTGTACTTGGTATGGTTATGAGTGAGATTGGTTTTGGAACTATTGTTTATGACTACCCCAAAGGGCTTGGCTGCTTATCTCTTAAAGATATGAATTAATAGGCAGACGATTTGTTTTGCATTATCTCAAGATTTTATTTTCAATGTCCATCTTCCAAACCAAATATTGCCTCCAAAAAAATGCATTTATATAAACCCTAGCCAAGTTAGTAATGATGCTATTTGCACCACCAAATAAAATTTCACGGAACCGGCTGAGTAACAAGGTTGATTCATCTAAAGGGCATCGAAACATGCCATGACATCAATGAGCGAGAAATCGACTGGAGAACAAGTATCGACTGGAGGCTAATTTGTCCTAGTGCAAGTAGGGCAAGTCGGTGACTATCAAATCGAAGATGACAATGACTGAACGCCATATGGCGAGTTCTGAGCAAGGAAAAGATACATAACTTTTTCACACAGAGCCAAAAATTTAACTGTGCTACATGTCATTAAGAAAGGAGTTGTAGGAAACGTGTCAGGGGCTAAATGAAACCATAGTAAGAAATTAAAATGAGGCCCTTATCCAGTCCTGACACGTGGTGAAGCCAGATCAATCAAGGAAGGTAACTATGAGCAGAATGGCAATACAAGACGCTTGGACACGTGGCAGTATTTTATTGTTTTACTTGATTTGATTATGAGTAGGAGTAGACTAGATCAGAGCAGCGATAACATAAATAACAACAAAAAAGTCCTAAAGGTTTAGGCTAAAATAATTCTAAAGACATTCCCAAGTCCTCACATATTGTTTGAAAGAAGTTCGATTAGGAACACCTCCCAAAGCCAGACCATTTAAATCATTTGAAAATTGTTTCGCACACGTAGTTCTGTCAGGACTTGGCATACCCTCGTACCACTAAGATATTCATTTTTACCTAATGTCACGTGCCTACGCGTTTACAGAGCGAACACTTTTTGGCACACCGAGTGAGACACATTTTTTGCTATGTTTAGCAAAGATGACTGTTTCTAGGAGAAATGCTGTTGAAAAATCTGTAACACTAAATGGAGAATGAGAAGATTAATTGAGCTCGTTTGAAAATCAAGGCGAGGACCTCGCTGAGAAAGAGGTTCTGAGTGATGAACATTTCCACACGATGATGATCGTGTTCGAGAACATGCAAAGGAGTACGTCTGAAAGTACAGCTATGTTTATAGGGTTTTTAAACAAGGCTAAAAATTCTGAGAGTTGCCGCACCACAGAACAAGGGACTCAGGGCGAACAAACGAAACGAATAGATGCCCCGTGGGGGATAAATCGAACTTATGCTGACTTTCAAGCCAGTGTCAAATTACATGCTGACTAATTTAGACAAAGAAACAACCAAGAGTGGAGGCCCCAAGGAAAAAAAAATCATTGTATACACCTTGATACCCTTGGGGGATATATATTATGGGCCAAACCAACCTGCACTTAGACTGACTGTGCTTATAATATTCCTCTTCTAATCCTCAAATGATGGTTTATAAAAGCAAACTGGTGGATCTCAGCAGAGAGAAGGTTGAACCAGGCCTCAGATGAGTAGGCCGACATGTTATTCTAAACCTTATCATGACTGGGTCGATGTAAAATTTTCTTTTTCAAGAGATTACAAAGTCTCAAACTGTACTCCCTTTAGTGGCGAAACTAGTCAATCCATTTTTGAGCACATAGGCCGATTTACATTCCAATTTTAAAAGTTTCCCTTAGTAGATTTTTTCAAGTTAAGTTATATATCTCCCAACTCTCTTTCTGATATAGCTTTCACACGGTATATCGGTATACCGTGTAACTCTTTGTCTACTTAGGCTCAATGGAAGATCTTTTCCATGCTCAGTTCTAAAGAACAATCCTGGAGGACTCTATCACTGATCTGGCCAAATTAAACTATACCAAATGGCAGTAAAATTGATCGCCGACTTCATGGGATGTTCAAGCAAGCCAAAGATAAGGTCAAAGTCTATGTGCCCGAAGTTTGTCAATTTGGCCCTGAACGACCTTCATTTTGATCAGATGATCAAATTTGAGAGGATGGAGTTTCATGACCTATTCGAGTTGAGCAACGATAAGGCCTTAAGATACGAGGAACTGCTTCAAAGTAAGAGAGATAGGAGGAACTCCTCCAAAAGAACCTATTATAAGAAACCCAAGGCTCGGGTTTATGATATAGAAGATCGGCCTGTCAGAGATCATTGCCATGAAATCTTATACTTGCAAGGTCGTAGTTCCCCCTGAGAAAGGCCCTAACATTAGTTCAGCTGAGGTGAAAGGTGAAAATAAAATTTATACCTTCGTAGTGGTTCTTTCCTTAAAAAAGTACTCCACTTTGCACGAGAATGTTTCAAGGGACAAGAGCAATGACACTCTCACGCTGCCCTGTTTCTGGCATATGGCAATTCAAGAACAACAACTAAGAAGATACAAAAGTCCATATTTCGCAATATTAGTGTGTCTCATCTCAGAGAATCTCATGATCTTTAGTGCAAAAGACCTACGGACACATAACTTAGCTCAATATATATAGAAAAGTGATATTTAAGCTTCACTTTTAACATTTCAGTTCTACAAATATTTAACATCTTATATAGAGATACTTAACAATCTTTTTACTAGGGGTGAACACGGTTCGGTTTGGAGGTCAAACTACAAACAAACCGAACCGTTACCCTTCGATTTGAAAAATTGTGAACCGAACCAAACCAAACACTATCTGTTTGGATGGTTTAAAGGATTCAATTTAGTCGGTTTAGATCGGTTTGCCTGCTTAAAGACGTTATTCCTTTGCACAACTACTATATATTTTTTAGATTGCATGTAATCGTGTTTCATTTGATGTATAAGTTCTCATTATTGAATGAGAAAGAATGAGTAAATATAAACCAGATATCACAAATTTTTTTGTGTTATAAGTGTTGTTAATATTTTTGTTTCTTTTAACTTTCAAGATATGTTTATTTGGATTTGCTAAATACCATATATGTGTAATTATCAATGGAATATTACTGAAAATAGATTAGTATCATATGTCGGTTCGGTTCGGAATCGGTTTAAAAAATGTGAACCAAATCGAACCAAGGTTGGTTTGGAAAATAAAAAATCAAACCGTTAAGATCTTTGAACCGTTCAGATTGGTTTGAACGGTTCGAATCAATTTGAACGGTTTGATACTCACCCCTACTTTTAACAACAAAAGTGGAGCTCAAATAATAAATTTCTAAATGCAACATAACCTACGTCTCTATGACTCAAAATTTTGTCTTAAATCCTAGTGAATATGTAGTTCAATAACCCAAACCGGATCTTTCGACAACTCGGAGTGGAGCTCAAATAACAAATTTCTAAATGTAACATCACACGACGTCTATATAATTCAAAACCTTATCTTAAATCCTAGTGAAAATGTAGTTCAATAACCCTAACAGGATCTTTTCAACAACGTGGAGTGCTCCCTCAAACTTGTTCATTCAATTATTATCCTTTACACTTGAATTTCATCTGTTTTTCTCTCCTTGTCTTGTTTTCTTGGCTTACGTATTGAGGCATCATTTCTTGCACAAGTGAAACAAACCACAGATACATTATCAACTCCAAAGCGATCTCCAGGACTGGCATCAATTTCTCCCTCTCAGATACAGGAATGAATATAAAATCCAACTTGATATTGTTCAAAAGAAAAAAAAAATTGAGTGGATAGCTTTTTGTTTCCAATTTATCCTTTTGAATCTCTCTTCCATATAAAACCCTATTGTGAAGACGCCATAGTAGCCAACAACGCTTACCGTTTATTAACCATTGGGTATCTAAAGATGGATTATCAGATGATTTTATTACTTATTCATGAAAAGTGGTCTCTTTTATAGAGACGCAAAAACCTTTTTAGAGAGTGCCGAGTAAACGATCAACAAGTGGTTCTGTGACTCTCATTGATTCACAAGAATTGACGTGCTTAATCTCCACCAATTAAGATGTTTTAAGGATGCTAAGCAACCTTTTTTGGCAACAAAAGTCAGCAACCCAAGCTTTATCCTCCAAATTGGCCCTATGTTCCAAGGTTCTCCATAAAAGCAGTTTTTAACCTTTTGCAAGCCAACATAGGACCAGCTGGTCCAGCCTCTGGCCGGTGGCCTTCTATTCCCTTCCCCATAGGATGGCAGATTCCTGGTTACCAGCCGTTTAGTAGTATAGTGGATTTGGCGAGGGGAGAACCACATGGAAGGGGAGAATCTGAGTGAAACCGTTGAGTTTAGTCTAAGAAAGTCCTCAGAACAATCCTCAAGAAAATGCAAATTAAAATGGCAATTGTACCATCTTGAGAGTCGACGGAGGGGAATTTTTTCCAACTTGGAAGAAGGACCACAAGGGCAGCGAAGAAAGAGGGGGAGAAGCGATGATCCACAGATGTTATTTTCCATACGAGATAGACTGGGTGATAAGGATTCCACATATCGGTAAGGAAGGTGTATCTCATCTCTCAAAGTCCATATACATAAGATTCCTAGAAATCTTAGCCTACGTAGTTTTCAACCAATGATCACCGCAGCCCCATTTGCGTGTGGCCAATATCCCACGAATATGACCCATGCAACTTGATTATAAGGGGCCACAATCATTTTTGATGTTTCCATGTCCTCTAAAGGTTCGGATCAGCTTAGGGAAAATAGCAAACATCCCGGGCCTCGGAAAGTCCTCTTCTACCAGCACTTTTGCGATAATCATGAGGACGGAGTTGGAGACACGACATGAAAACTTGCCAATGATTACTCCGTGAATGCGTGCTGAAAATGAATGAGAGATTGAACGAAGGAACACGTAGCATGCAGTCACCAAAAACTATTATTAAGGTTCTAAACTCTGCAGCTTGATCAGAATATGGGAGGAAGAATCAGCATGCATTAATTCCAAAGAGGCTTATCCACCACATGCATTGTACACCTTTTAACCAAGTCATTGTTGATTCTACAAAGTGAATAGACTCAACGGGGGTCTACTTGCAAGATATTAGCCAACAAAGGAGCTGGGAGCGATCTACTCCACTTGCTGCAATAGCGTCATTGGTGTCGCACCACCAACCTCTGAACTCTGATACTCCAAGTGAATAGACTCAACGGGGGTATATGAACGATTATTCCAGCGAGATACTTTTTAGCTGAGCAACAAGTTAATCAAGAGCAATAATTATTGGTTTCCCCCAAGGAAGGAAAGCTCTGCGGTACTTTTAGCTCAAGTTAATCAAGAGCAACAATTATTGGTTTCAACCCTGTGACGAGCTAAAATTAAAGAACAAGTTGGTTACTCCGCAAGCATGTTCGTGGTTCCAGCACCCGATACATCGAACTAACAGCCAACAACAAAGGAACCAAATCATCTACAGATTTCAATTGCTATATTTAGCGATTTTGTATTTTGGTACGTTGATATGGCCTTTGAATATGTTTGATACAAGAAGGATTAATACCCTTTACTTGCCTATTTTATCTTGAATTCTATCACAGCTAGTAGAGGGTCACGAACATTGAATACCCTTTTTGGTCTATTCTTGGTGTGATTTTCCAAGATGAGACCGTCAACATAGATCAATGATAACGAGATATAACTAATAAATCCAAGAATCAATACTATGATCAAGCAACCATAAAACATGTTATGTCACCTAACTAGCTACCGTTTTACGAAGTTTCTAAATCAATGTTGATTTTCCATGCCTAATACGAGATCATTAAACTACAATCAAAATCGGGTACTTTGATGATATAAGATCCTTGAAGCAAAATGCAAGTCATGAAAGTGATACTTGAGAAACCAAAGAGTAGAAAATAAATCCGGGGTAATAATAATGAATTGAACAGAGGATTTTTGTGCTCAAACTAAGTTCAGCTGCTACGTATCCTTTTTGCTAAAAGAGACAGGATTCAAGATAGGGGCCCCGATAGCTAGCTACGGAGTGAAGTAGGTAGCACGTGTACATCTCTACTTGGAGCAAAACATACGGTAATCACTGTACGGACTCAGCTGGCCAGCTAAAACCTTGGAATTTTGTTCAGGACAGAGTACCAAGTGATATGCAAGATCATCTCCAATGCAAAGAGCACAGAAAAGTTACTGGCTAGTAAATTCTCGTTCACTGAACTCTGAATCAAGACTTTGGACTCTGTGTGGTTATGAGGCAGGCCCACCTAAACTTTAAGGTAAAATGAAAAGAGGGGTAGTCTGCATAAAATCCTGCAAAATGATGATTTGTGTGTTAGTGGCAATCTTATCCCATATGGGTATAACCTTAACCTAATTAAGCATGGTTTTGGTAATCCCAATAAGCAAACCACGTGAACAAGATTCAATAAGCTAAGTCCATTTTCTAGTGATAAAGGAAATCCAAAGCTTAAGGAAGTGTCTGCTATTATTATAGCTTTTTCTGCTTTTCATACTTTAGTTTGGTTTTCTAGCAGAAAATCTGCAAGTTTGCACCTAACTTGAAGAAAATTCTACCAAATGTACAGGAAGGAGAAAAGAAAAGACGTCGACATTGACATCGGTAAGTAAATGATGGCTGGAGTTTAACAAAAGTTGAAGGTGATGAATATACGGATTCTTCAAAGCTTCTACTTGTTCCATTTCCTGCTTCATTTGTGGTTCTTAAGGAGACAAATCCTCGAAATTCCTAAAAGGTTTTTTGTACTCAATGATGTCAAGAACGCTCTTTAATGTGCGCTAAAAGTAATGCGAGCAAATCTTACAAATATCTTTTCAATCTAAGGTGGGCAAATCTTCATAATATTTGTCCAGCCGTTTGTCTTTTAAAAAAAAACTTTCTTTTTTTGTACATAAATAAGTTGAACGTTCCAAATAACAAGGCAGACAATTCCCCACATTAGTCCTAGTGTGGCTTCGTCACCCGGTTTTGCAAAGCCTTCATGGACCAAGTGGCATGACACCCCCCCCCCCCCCCCCCCCCCCCCCTCTGGAGCTTATATAAAGAACAGGAACTTGCCACCTCCTTTGCACATACAAACTCTTGAATAGGGTGTTAACCACAGTTGACTCTCTTCCTTCTTCCCACTATTCTTATCTACCTTTTGAACACTTTGCCAATACAGTTCACCTTCCCATATTGCTCCATTGTATTAACTACTCAGTACTGTATTACTTTTCTCTTTGAATCAAACTTGCATATAACAACTCATCAAGAAGAAAGAAATGGCATCCAACTCAATGTCCACCCATGGCTCCGGCTCCTGGACCGCTAAGCAGAACAAGGCCTTCGAAAAGGCTTTGGCTGTCTATGACAAGGACACCCCTGACCGTTGGCACAACGTCGCCAAGGCTGTTGGCGGCAAAACCGCAGAGGAAGTTAGGAGGCATTATGAAATCCTTGTGGATGATATCAAGCGTATCGAGAACGGCCAGGTCTCCTACCCTTACGGGACCAATGGGGGCAAGTATTGAAGACCTCAGGTAAAGTATGCTAAGAGTCTCGCACAGTAAGAATAAGTGACACCCAAAAATTATATAGCTATCACCTTCTACATCAATTTCCATGTTCCCACTTCACCTACTTGACGTATAAAGTTGCCTCTGTGCCAAAAGTTCAGAAGGCGGAGCACATGAAGGCCAAGAGCCTGTTCATACAATGAGCCCATCTACTACTATAAATTATGAGCTGTGGTTAATATATGCAGCTTGTTGTTCCTAAAATCTCCTTAGAATGCATCCTGCTACTCCACCATCTTATGTTTACAGTAACAGTGTTTTCTTGCTTACTTATAATGGTTATTGTCATCTACCAACTTACCTACCCTTCTTTTTTCCTGTTTTCCTTCCCAAAGTTGCAGGATGAAGAACCTGAAGAGTCGTTGAAGCATGAAAGCGAAGCAGCAAGAATAAAGATGAAACGTTAATCTCCCTAAAGGAGATTAATGTTTCATCATTCATCAAGTACTTTATCAAGCAATGCATATCCCTATTCTTATTATTGCTTATCTGTGTCGTTTGTTACTAGAATTGATAAGTCATTGGATGTTGCACTCCCTACTTTCTTCTTACTACTTTGTAATGAAATCCTTCTTAATGCATTTTGTTTAAGAAATCTTGGATCCCTTTCCTAGAGATATAAACATACCAAATCAACTGTAACAAGAATCTAACTATTAACTTGAATGTAATTAGAGTCTCTGATAACACTTGATGCGAAGTAACAGAATCGACCAATCAAGAATCGGTCCTTTGCCCTGATTCCTCCAGGATCGTGACAGGAAAATCTGGTCTTACTGTCTGTGTGTGCGCATGAGGGAGCACTTAAGCGGGGAAAGGCGGGAAATCGTCTACCTTTTCTTTGAAAATAAACTAGCTCTTTTGGGCCTTTGGACTAGTTCTTCAAAACCAACACCACACACTTGCAAGCTTTCACAATACTTGACAAAAATGCAATTAGCCAAGAATCTTGGATGCATCAACATCAGTATCTCAAGTAACTTTCTCATCCCCCCCCCCCCCCTCCTCAACTTTATGCACTTTGATGCACGCAAAAGTTGGTAGAAAAATGAATCTTCTACAGCTATAGTGAGTGAGTGACATTTGACAGAAAATTTGGGGTAAAGATTCGCAGACTTTCCAAAACTAATAATTTTTACCTAATAACTGAGGAGTGGGGACTAGTATGACTGGAACTTGCCAAGCCAGGTTTCAAACTGCAATTGAAATGGGAAAAATTGAACTTACTACGTGCATCATCGATCTATATTCTGGTCTCAACACTGGATCGCTGAAGAAGTGTATCCTTGTCCATCTTGAATAAGTTCTTTGTCTGCTAAATATTGCACATCATGAGTTATAAGTTTCTTTAGATTTTCAAGCTAGAAATATTATTATTATTGCATAAAATAAATTCACATGACCATCCTAACCTTTTGGTACAGTTTGCATACACAGATATTAGTTCTATTACAAAATTTAATACTAAACATAGTATTGCTTCATTGTTTCATTTCATGGACATAATAATAACATAGAAGTCATATGGACAGCTTCAAGTTCCAAGTCTTGAGTCCATATTTGCTTGGCGATATCCATCTGCCATTGTGGTTGTTTGGAACCGGTCCTTGGAGACGTTTTCCTTGCATCACATGCATACTTGCTAGAGATTGCGCTTCATATGATTGATATCCTGAAACTAACTTCATCACCCGAGGGATCCATTAATATGAAATATCATACGTACTAATTTCTTTTAATTCCTTTTACAACTTTATTATTACAATAAATAAACTCCATGTCAATCTAAAATACCCTCGAGACCCACAACATGCAAAGTTGAAGCCACACAACTAAGCGTAAAAACATTCACATCCGCTACTTGCTACTCCATTATCCTTCTAGATTGTCCGTGTCTTACCTCGATTTTTCCATGCTTGCGCATTTTCCAATAATAGTTTCATAGCAAGACTTAGTCCACCAAAACCTCTGTCCATAAAAGATTAACCATGCCAAAATCACTCGAGGGCGGCAGAGATAGGAAATCGAGATTTGTTCAAACCACTGCGACAACCAAATTAAATCGGATAAGTACCCATAAAGAATGATAGGTAGGTGGAAGCAACCATGTCCAAGAAGCTTAGGCTTCGTTTGACAAATTTTTTTTTTTGGTTTTCAGTTTTTAAAGAGCAGCTTAATTTTTTTTTTTTATAAAAACAAGTGGGTGTTTGATAACCCATTTTTTTTTTAGGTTTTTTTTTTGGTGTTTGGTAACCCTTTTTATTTTGACTTTTTTTTTTTGGTGGTTTGCGGTGGCGGTGGTGGGGCGTAGCGGTGGTCGACGGTGGTGGTGGTGGTGGCCGACGGCCGGAGGTGGCTGCCGGCAGTCACCGGCGGTGGTGGCCGGCGGCCGGAGGTAGCTGCCGGCAGTCTCCGGCGGTGGTCGCCGGCGGCCGGAGGTGGCTGCCGGCAGTCACCGGCGGTGGTGGCCGGCGGCCGGAGGTAGCTGCCGGCCGTCTCCGGCGGTGGTCGCCGGCGGCCGGAGGTGGCTGCCGACAGTCTCCGGCGGTGGCTGCCGGCGGCGGGAGGTGGCTGCCGGTGGTCGCCGGCGGCCAGAGGTGGTTGTCGGCAGTCTCCGGCGGTGGTCGCCTGAGGTGGCTGCCGGCGGTGGGAGGGTGGTGGTGGTGGTCGAAAAAAAAAAACCAGTTTTTGGAGTTTTTTTTTTACTCTGCAGTTTAAAAACTGGTTTTTTAAATTGAAAAAAAAATGGTTACCAAACGCTCCTTTTTTTTTCAGTTTTTAAAACTGAAAAAAAAAGAGGGAAAAAAGAGTGTCAAACGGGGCCTTAATATCAAGAAATTTGACAAAGGAACTTACACACAAGAAATAGAAATGCATTGTAGACTCAATTTTGGCGATGATGAATAAATAGAAGACAAGAAGAGTTACGCCCCCACCCTATAAGGCAAAAACATGAGGTAGAAAACAAGATGACCACTAAACTAAACAAATCAAATTTTAGAAAAGGAAAAAAAAAAAGGAGAGAGAGAGAGAGACGCCCACCGTAGAAACATCCAGCTAACTTCGCTAGAAAAAGACTGACAAGCCAATTTTACTTCTTTCGAACAACAGTCTTCAACGTAGAAAACTAAAAACATCAAAGCAAAACCATGAACTGCTAGCACTACACTGCCACCAGAAATCTGGAAACCCTCCGGTGCTATTAAAGGTGAAGGCGCAAAAGAATCCTAGGGAGTAGAAGGCACCAAATAAAAATATATAAATATTAGTGCAAAACTATAAAATCACATAAAAAAAAGTTCCAAGACATGACAATTTCGTATTAGTGCATTAAACATCAAACACTTCTTTATTTGATTGTTTTCGTACTTGACATTGGTGGCAGAAAAACTTGGGTTTAACGGCTGAGTTCGTGTTTTACAACAATGGTTTTTGTTTTAAGTGGCCATCTGTTCTATTCAGTCAATCACTTGTCGTGAATAAATGGCTGGTTCTCTGTGATTGCTTACTGATGTGTCTTAATGCGTGATGGCGAGGAGGCTGAATAATAAGAGATCATTATGGATTTTTGTGTGTGCGTGTGTTAGTAGAGAGAGAGAGAGAAGGGGGGGGGGGGGGTGGAGTAGTGGCAAGTGGAGCAGAAGAGCAGTAGCCGGCGGCAACGGGAGCAGCGGTAGCGGCGAAGGGCGCATCAGTGATGACGGAGTAGTGAAAAACGGTGGAATTTGGGTTTTAGGTTGAGGAACCGATCTGATTGAAGTTATCAAAGAAAGGAAATACAGTAGAAAACGTTGACAGTCGAGATGACGCCACGATGACATTAATCCAAGGCTCAGGTCGTCGAGCCTTATGCAGTGGCTCCACCACCGCACCCCTTCCTTGAAGGTGCTGCACCAAGCCCTAGGCGAGGCATATCCCCAATGATGCGCCGCGCCTTTGATAACACTGAATCCCTCGTCTAGGAAGGAAGTCCAAGCCATTTCCAAAATCACCCTCCACCACACAAAAACGGCTAAGAAACCCTTTCACCCGGAGTTACCAAAGAAAGGAAGTACAGAGTAGAAAACATTGACAGTCGAGATGACGCCACGATGGCATTAATCAAAGGCTCAGATTGTTGAGCCTATGCAGTGGCTCCACCACCGTCATGCACCCTGCGTGCAAGGCGCGCGCCTCCTTGAAGGTGCTGCAGCAAGTACTAGGCGAGGTAATAGATCTCAACCGCACTTGTCGCAATAGATCTCAACGAAAGTCTCGCCGAATCTTTCCATCCTAATATGTCCAGATTTGATCTCGTCGTACCTGTTCATTAGGTTTCGATCTGAACTCGTCTGACCTCGCCGGATTTGTTTGGTGAATTGAGAAGAAAAAGCTAGGAATGAGGACGTGAAGGGGAGGAAATTAGGTGGCCACAAAAGGACTGTATGGACGATGACAATTGAGTGGATTTTTGAGACAAGTAAAATCCCCTCTTATGTTGGGGTCAGACAAGTCATTTTGTTCGGGTCCTTGAGCAAGTTAAACCTTCATTCCAGTGAATTTAAGGTATAAGCTAAGTAATTTAGCAATTACGAAGATCTTCTTTCGTAATAACTTGCTGGATTTCTTGTTTGTTAGCAACGTTTCAGTACTATGTTACCGAACAAGATAACAAAATAACTCAATTACGAACAAAAAAGGAAAAACAAACTAGGTTACCGAACAAGATGACCGAAAATACTCACCTAAAAAAAAGAAGTGTTTTCTGGAGTGCCAATCAATAGTACCAACGGAGTAATGTTCGGGTTCAGGTGTGCATTTGTACCCCTGTAAATGTTGCACCATCTAAAAGCTTCTTCAATTATCCCCTAACCTGACTGATTTGTCATTATTGACATCCACCAAACCTAGAGATCTCAACCATGCCTAAGTGTCACGGGCTGTCCCTTGCACCCGCCTAGCACAGCGCCCCCGCGCCCATCCAGCTCAGCGCTCCCGCGCCCTTCCAACAGGCGCCCATGCGCCCTCACAAGTTCATCAAGTCTCGCGCCCATGCGCCCGTCAAGCACAGCGCCCGCGCGCCCAATTGCAGTGCCCGCGCACGTCAAAAGCCAACAGTGAAGATCTAAAGATCCAGGCGTGCGTTTTTGCTCAATTTTGGTGGAGACCACCGTTGTATATATTTAAGTTTCCCTGTAAAATTTCAAGTCATTTCGAGTTGTATTTCTCTAAAAAGGGGCACTATGACTCCTCGCACATAGTTACGTCTACTACTGTCACTTTGGTTTTTCCTCCTAATGGTACTATATGGGAGTCATGCACACCCATACCCGAGAGTCCCTTGCTTTGTTTTAGGTTGCCTGTCTAGCTAGATTGCACACTGTGGATGCAAACAAAGCCTTTTGTAAGTTGTAATGATGCTATTGAAATAATGAAGATATTTGTGACCGTTTTGCCCTCGTATTGAAATTTACTCTTTGTGCACTGTTTTATGCGATGTTGATGCACTGCTTACTTTAAATTGTTGGGATTGGTTGGCGGACTCTTCTTGCGAGCGGCAAGTCGAGTGCCACACACGGTCTCCTTGTGCCATCAAGGGCCACCGTGTGTCACTAAGTCATGTTAGCCTTGTTTAAAGGCACCAAGACAAAGGAAAAGAGTTTTAGGGTTCAATTTAGACGTTAGTTCAATATTGGGCACTCGAATTCAGAACAAAACGCGAGCGACAAGACGAAAAAGAAATAAAGAACCTAAAAGAAACTGACATTCACAGAAGTAGAGTAAGTTCCTTCATCTTCTGAAAAACATTTTTATAAAGAAGTGCAAACTGTTATGCTCTCTACTACAAAAACGAATGAAAATCCTTTATTCGATATTGCAGTACTCTTAAGTCACGGCTGGGGTCATTCCAGCTGACAATTGTTGCTTTTCATGTTGACCTTTTTCCGTGGCCATATTACTGATACCTGAAACGGAAGTCATTACCTTAAGAATACTATTATGACAACAGAAAATCTCGATAAAAGTAATAAGGCTGCTTTAATGCTAAGTCGAATAGCTACAGCGCTAGTGCAACATCACCCACTCGCTTAGGAATGTCCAATCATTATGACAAAAAGAAACAGCATCATACAAGCAAAAAGCAAAACTCTACTTCCCAATAATAATAATATACGAAATGAGAAGATATTTTCATCTTGATGAACATAGATGAGGAAGTTCACAGTAAAGCTTCTTATAATACAATAATGAAGTTGCTATAGAAAGGATGGTCTACATAATCCCCATGCAAAGATATTTTAACGGTGAAAAAAATGCTTTACAGCATCGAAGTGTCATCAAATTTAATCATCAATAAACAGAAAAGGGGCGGGCGAGTGCACAACGCTCTCAACCTCCCGCCATTGTAGGGTCCGGCAAGGGTTAATATAAGCAATCTTAACCCCACTTTTGTTAATAGACTATTTCCTTGACCTCTAGGTCAAAATTGAGCGACCTTACCACCTCCCCAAGGCACACCCTTATAGGTATGCCAATATGCTTAACAGAAAAGTAAATCAATTTGTTGGAAATCAATATGAAAGGTACTGTTGAACACAGCTACATGTTATTTTGCTCCTGATCTTTCCACAATCACTTCGATTTTATTTCCAATTTCATTTGCTTAATGTTCTATACAAGGAGTCAGAGACTCTTCACACGGTAATGCACTAAGAGGACCCAACATAGAGAAGATATACGGTAGCTTCGTTTGATCCATGGAATCTATATATTCATTCACAAAAGGAACTATATAGATCACAAACAACCAACAATTATGACAACTTCAAAAAGGCTCGGTCAAGGAAATTATATCTGCTTATTGCTATATTGCTATATTTCATGTTCTTGCTTCACCCACAGGCGTTGCTGCCAAACCAAAAGACGGAGCTCAACCCAAACCTCGTGTTACCATAAATGCTAATACCATGGCATTAAACTGATACCACTTTGTTCCAGTACATTAATATTGACAATCTGAAGAGAAATATACCTTTCTCTTTCCTTAGACCTGTTTTTCAATTCAAGAACTAGGAAAAATCGATGACTTCTTACAAGCATTGAACTTAAGGTATGCTGTCCATGTCCTTACACGAGTACTTCCAATAAAAACATGCCAAGAGCAATTACCTCCACATTCTACGACATTATATCTGTTAAGCTAATATTTTTCCAGCTCATTGGAATATTTTGATCTATCCTAGCCCCATTGTATTGCCTTTTAGAATTTGAGTTACTGCATTCCAGGTAACACTCGGTACAATCTCCGCATAGGGTCAAGCCTCGCCCTCCAACACAATGCTCCCTATAAAAAATGATACCCTAGACTATGACAAGCCAATGAATTCTGTACTGTCTTCCAAATCCAAACCGTCAGATGCTATATGTGAGGAAACCGATTACCCACAGAATCAACAAGGCAGGTTGCCTTTTTTTTGAATACTGAACACTGAATCTTAAATCCTGTTACAGGATTCATCAAACTACGTCACCAGTCACCATGACCAATTTATCAACGAAACATGAGGGCGAGTAAGCTATGGCATCTCTCAAAGCCCTCGAATAGGAAAAAGTTACCAAATGACCAAAAAGTCACTCAGATAAATCACGTCTGCCGTCGCTTAATCATTTTGCTGTTCAATCCAACGTACCGGTTCATGGGTCTTTCGAAATTAAATGTCACTTTCCGCAAAAGTAAAAGATATATTGCTTGCATATCTCCCGAGAAAGAAGTTCAAATTGATAGAGAAGGTCGGGCATCTTAATTCAATTCTCATTGGCACGGATTTTATATGCCTCTTTTAGGTCTTTCAGCATGATAGCCTGTTTCATGATAGAAGCAAAAGCATTGATAGCTGAGCACCTCTTATCGCCTCTACTATTTCTCCAAATGATAAACACGGGACATTCCATGCCTCAGAATCATAGGCAGAAGCTCCATCCACGGGATGTGGCAATTCTAAAGTGGACTAGCTGCTCAAATAGGAACTCCAGCCTGATGCATTATATATCTAGCAACGCTCATTTCTGCCTTCCAATATATGTGTTGAGCCATATCAATCGAGGTAATAAGGAAAATAAATAGCTTATCAGTGTCACTCTACAACACGCAGAAACAAAAGAACAGAGAAGAAGTCTATGTGTAATAACACAAAGGAATGCATTATGCATACATGTCTTCATTATGCTCGACGTTGTGATGATTATTGCTCCTTCATGTCCATGATTAAAACATACAAATTCCTAATCTTATTCCTGTTATATAAGGCCTATAAATGGTTTATTTCAACAGTTATATTTCTTTTGAATACCCATGAAAGCAAAGACATATCTTCAGGTTTTTCTTGAGTGTTCAAGAGAAGTCAAATGAAGAATACGTTCCACATCATGGACAAATGTGGATAATCACTTCTTAAGGTTTTGCGCTTACCAGGTAGATTATCATGTTCGCGACCAGCAGGCGAAGCCTTTGGGACTTGGGGGATGGCTATTAAGAGTCACGAAGTTGAGAAGTGCGCTCAAAGTAAAACGTCAGTTTGATAAGAATTAAGGTTGGAAGTTATGCAGCTGAACAAATTGACCAAATTATTCAGGAATAGGTATGACGATGAATGCATGGATAAATCTAGTCACTGGATAGCAGTACACATATTAACCGACAACTGCTATGGATACAACAAAAAATCTGAAATTGCGTAGGCAATTACAAGAGAATGAGCTAAGTACAACTGTAAGAATATGTTCATAAAATATGAAAACTAAGTCCAGTGAAGATTAATTTATAGAAAAAAAAAGGATACAACGAAGAATGAGAAAAGGGAAATTGGCCTCAGAAAACCTAACTTAGCATTCGAATTTGTTGTACATTATTCAACACAAGTCTCAAATTTCATATTCAAGTTCTTGCCAATGAAGCAAGTGTAATGAACTTAATATATCTTTTTGTGGTTTTGCCCTTTGTTTGATGTTCTCCTGAGGCTTCGTTTTCTTACTTGGGCTTGCTGATAAACTATCGGGGTTTGAGAATTTACTAGGAAGCTTGTCCGAGGGTCACATAAATTTGTTCGATCCCTTCACATTCTGTCGATAACACATAACCGAAGCGTGTAGGTGCTCACTAATTTAATAAGACGTGTTAATATGCTAAATTTAAAAATTTTGGCGCTGCTCGTCACTGAACCCGACTCATCAGCCAATTTACTTTTCCATTTTCTTCCTGCCATCTCTATGCTCTCTTCTCCCCTCTCTCAGCAAGTGCATTGCACCAAAGCATTCTTTCTTACCGTGTTGTACATCGATTATAGCCTGTGTGTTTGATGCTATCTTGGGGCTTTCTAATTTGTTCGAGATCGAGGCGTGGTAGAGTTACTTTTGCTGATTCGATGGCTCCACATATGCATTAGGGATCAGCACATGTATCCGATTCAATCTTTTTATGAGGTTTAACATACACTGTGTACCGAAATACTAATCAGTTTTCTAATCATTGCCTGGAGTATCAGTGTTAAGAATAAAAAATTAACACATATAAGTACTTAGCCACTCTCTAGCAGTACAAAAACACGGAATAGCAAATACGGAGTACAAAATTAGGGCCCAATCAAGAATATGGGCATAAACATAAGGAACTATTAACATTCTTCAAAGATCGATTTGCAGATTAAGTATCTTAACAATATGAGCCCAAGAAAATATGGTACCTAGAGTTGACTAAAAATCTTTCAACCAAGGCTTGTTAATGGAAAGACGGAACATAAAACAAGAAACCAATGACTACAAAACAAATTTCCAAATAAAGGATATATAGATAACTGTAATTACGCACAGAGAGGAGAAGTACCGGATAGTTGCCGGAGCTCAGGCTAGAACGATAAGGCTCCGACTGGTAGCGGTTTCTCCTCAAGTTCCGATATACGAAAAACATGGTTGACGTATCTTTTACTATAGGAAATTAATTACTGATGTTCTCATGTGGTTAAATTTTTTTTTTATAAGTACCGTAATCTGAATGTACAGGGAATTGGAAAATGTGGTTAAATAAATTTTAACGACTAAATATTATTACCATAAATTATAATTATATTGACAAAGTAGTGATAATTTTTTATCATTAAAGCTTGTCATACGGTACAAAATTCTTATTGAGTTTGAAAGAGATCAGAATTTTTCTATTGACATAATTTGCATGATGTTTTTTTTTTTAGAAATGCTTTATGCACGTGATTTATAAGCCGTGCAAAGACAACCAAAAATCATCAAAGGTTTTTTCTTTTTCTTTGGATACAAAAGCACTTGTGTTCTGATTATCTTATACCAACAGAGAAGCAAATATAATAGTTTTACTAATACTAATTTGCCTTAGAAATGTTTTATAATTTGACAAATAAATTTCATTAAAAGACTTGACTTTTGTTTGGGTACATTGAGCACCACTTGCGCTCAGGCTGGAAAATCGATATGGAGTATAGCTCTATACTAGTGAATGAGATTGAAAGTTGAAACTGTTGGAAATCGATAATATCTATGCAAGCTCACATAAAAATTGTTAAGTAAATAAAAGCATAAGAACATATTTACCTCTTAGTTGTGAGTATGAGAAACACATTTACCTTGATCCTCTTAAAAACGCGGTGTTGTTCTTATCATGCGAGGTATCATCAAGGGTTCGAAGGATCACCTTGAACACCTTAGAAACAAATATACTAGTACTGGGTTGAGGCGCGGATTAGGTCGCTCTCTTTAAGACGGTTCCCGCCCCTACGGAGTATACCGGTGCAATAGGTTTTAACGCGCCGCCTCCAGGATACAACAACCCAGCTTTATTTGCTGTAACTTCTCTAAGTTTGCACCACTTGAGAGAAGTCGAAACTTCACCCAATACCTTTCTTTACCCAACAAAAATATAACAATTGTTCTCATAATCTTAAGAGAATATTATCACAAAATCATAAACTTTTGTACACTTGTCTTTTCAATAAGACTTGTAGTTATGAAAAACATTGATATATGAGTAAGAAAATGTAAAAGGAAAGTCTCTTAAAATACAAGCTCTATCATATGTCGACTAAAAAATGAAAGAGCTTGTAACAAAACAAAAATCTCTTCTAGCAAGAACCAGAAGAATGACCTTTATATATATGTTTAATTAAGTGACACAATAAATTTTTATAATAAGTTATTATTATGCAAATAACTATTGTCATAAACTACTTGTTATGACACTTATGAACCAATAAAAGAGTCATAAAATAAAATGTTACTTATTATGTAACGGTCCATTAATAACAAAGTAATTATTGCTTAGAAAAAGAATGCATGATAGATTAAATGTAAATTTATTAAAATACTACACCAGAAACAGGAGCACCAACCGAGGAAAGTCGAGATCATGACGGTCTTTATTCATAATTACAATTAGAATTAAATATACTTTAGTACTCTCAAAGTATGCAGCAAAAATCTCATTTGAGGATTCAAGTTTTTAATTTTTACACGTAAAGGTCTGAAGTTTTGATTAAGCTACGGAGTATTATTAAGTATTTTTGTCCAAATCCTTAATTTTAGAGACAAAATTGTCGGCTCATGTTGGGTTTTTTTTTTCTCCTTTCTTTTTCACAATTTTCTTTTCTTTTTGTGGTAAAAGTCCTTGTATTCATTTCACCAAAGAAGTACAACCTATTCACTTTACATACCAAAACTATGTGATATCTTCTATATACAGCTAAACAAACTCTATAGGTACCCCTCAATTAACTAAATCCAACTCAGTAAACATTAAGCTAAGATGCACATATGAAAATTCTTTCAGGCAGTCCCCATTCTTCACAAATTCTCTTATTCCTTGCTGTAGGTTGTATCTTATTCCAGCTGCACACTCTCCATTTTATCCATTGTTGAATCACCTGCCAGCAACTTTCATGTCTTACTTGCATCTTCTCAAAGACCCTTGCATTTCTTTCTTGCCAAATTCCATACATAACTGCTGTGATGGACAGTTTAATCAACTTTGTTTTAAAGCTTTTTCCTCTGAAATGGTGTGTTGCATACTCCATGAACTGGTCCCAGGTTGTGATGGGTACCTTAACCCCTAGCTTGTTGAAGATTGTCTTCCATATACCTTGAACATAAGGGCATTTAATAAAGAGATGACTTCTATTTTCCTGCTGGGAATTGCACAATTCACACTTATCATCATGTATCATGTTCCACTTTTTCAATTTATCCTTTGTTCTTAGCCCATTCTTGCAGACCATCCACATCATCACTGAGCATCTTGGTTTGTTTCCAGGAAACCAAACAAGTTTCCACCATTTCACAATGTTTGCCTTAGTTCTGAAGTGCTTCCAAGCTGAGTTAATGGTGAATTGTCCACTGGGGTGGAGATCCCAGGACAATGTATCTCTGCTGTCAGATCTTGGAGCTGGCATAGAGGTGATGATTAGGTTTGCTTCTCTTAAAGAAGGAGATCTAGCAGCTAGCAAACCCCAAGTTTGATCTAGGATGATGTCTACAACTTTTGAGTCTACATCAAGGCTAAAGTCATAGGCAATTCGCATCCCATATTTACTTGTTAGAATACCACAGGGCAACCACTTATCCTTCCATAGCCACACATCCTTCCCATCTCCAATTATGTAAGTGCAGAGTTGTTGAAATCTTGCCCTTAGTTTTAATAGTTTGCACCAAGTCTAAGAGAGTGTGGCTGGTGCTTCCCCTCCGCCACACTCCAAGCCCCACCCACCACCACCACCACTCTGAGAAGTTGTCGCTGCCACACTCCACCCCCACCAAACCCAGCACTGCCATATGACACAAACACACACACGAAACACATAGACTCACAACACATACACCCCTGTTCGCCACCCACCCCCATCTTACCACCCTTCCACCAACTCACAACCCTTCACCCACCCCCACCCACATAGACACCGGCTCCTAGGACAAAACACGCAAAACATACACACAGCAAGAAATGCACACACTCACAGAAGCACAAAGCACACACAATTACACAAAGAATATGTGTTTTTTGTTTGTGTTTTGTCCATAGGGGTGTGTGTGCATGGTTGGAGGTGGGTGAGTGAAGCGTTGTGCGGTCATGGAAGGGTGGGAAGATGAGGCTGGTAAGGGGGGAACCGTATTTTGAATCAATGCTTGTGTACGTGTCTATATTTCTATGTGTGGTTGTGTGCGTGTATAGATCAAGAGAGAGAAAAGAAAGGGAATTACCGGTTATCTTCTTGGTTGGAAAGACAAGTTGCATGCAGCAAAGGAACGGAAGTAGACGAAAACTCTCTCATGCCAGATGGAAAGGTCCAATATTTATGTAGTCAAAAACCATACCAAAAAGAAACCAATGGAGTAGACCAAGAGGGAAACCAGCAGATGCCCAGTTAGCTTCACCGTGGGGAAAAATCGATGTAACAGAAAAATATTATGAGGACGACCCTTTCTCATACCAAATGGCAGGGTACAAATCTGCCGTTGTTTACCTCAAATCTGCGTTCTTTGTTTCATTAGGTCAAGGATAATATATTTAAACCTTTAATTAATCGCAAGTGCATGCTCAGTCTGCGGATAGATCGAGATGTCTGACTTCTTTTTTCTTTTCTACTTTGATTATAATTCGGATGATTGATTGATCCCTAATTAATGTTTGGATTGTCAACAAATTCTGTTCCTACCTACCAATAAAGAAAAGTAAACTCTGTGAGGTGGCGATTGGTCCACAGCTTAGTTGACAATTGACATGGTTTGCGGCAAGTTTGAACACTCAAGCTTTTTATATGAAAAATAAGTTATATTTAAGGAGACCTTGTGACGCAAGAAGTTTAAACTTTATGAAATTGGTACCAACATTCTAAAAGTAATTAAGTTTTTGAAGGAACAACTCCACCCTCCTCTTTTTGTAATGTCTATATTATATTCCAAGAGAGATGACTCTCAACTACTCCGTGTATCTTTTCATTAAAACTAACTTTTTAACAAAAAAAAATTCACTCAAGGTTATTATTAAAAATTTCTTAACATCTAAAATTAATTTTCGATCCACATACTACAATTAAAACTTCTTATTCATTTCTATGATTCTAAACACTTCCCCCAAGTATCCAACTGTCAATAGTCTTATTCTTTTTTTTTTACTGCTTCTTCCGTCTAGGTCTCCATTTTTATGGAAAAATCATTTTTATTTTATGTACCCTATTTAGATATGCTTTTGTTAATTGCTTATGCACCGTTCGTGCTGACGACGCAAGTTATACCATATCTGTATTAGGTTATAACAAGTTGCCCACCACAAACACACATTTTAAATTTCTTTAAACAAGACTGATGAACATAACCCCACAACCCCAGACACACTATTCGCTTTATTTTTAAAGTAAAGAATACACTAGTGGCATTTGTTCTTTTTTCTTTCTCAACCAGAATATTAAAGCCAACAGTGTCAAACGTTCAAGCCGATGGTCCCAAATTGCACATGATATTGCTCCACTGGATCCCCAAATCAAACTTCGTCCGCTAAGCCTCTGGTTACCATTCTCTCTTTTGTCCAAATGAAATAACAAGCTCAGCGACCACTGGATTCAGTGGATACAAATTTGTCGAAACTTTCCATTTATTGAAGTGGGTAGAAGACTAGTACTTGAAGCAGTAAAAGCAACCATGTCTATGTAATATTGCATTCCCATTATGATACATCCAGTAATAGCAATATTACAGTGCAGTAATATTTGTGTAGTATTACCATTCATCTGCGATATTTACACACTACGTGTTGTAATGTACTTTTTTGGTAAACATTCACTACTGTAATGTAACAATATAGGAATGTAAGCCTCACCAGAGGCTGGGAATACCACAAAACTCCAAAATAAGTAATAAATATTTCTATCATGTTGACAAACCAAAAACAATAGAGGTGGGTAGAAGCTATTTTCGTACTGTTTGGACCCTCCATCCCTCCAAAAAAAAAAAAAGCAAAGGAAAATATTGCATTTATTAATGCACAATCTTTTGCCAAAGCCAAGTTGGGCAAGGTTCCACTGAGAATACAAGTAGTATGAACATTAGCCCAAAGTAAATTGTTTGGTAATCAGTCAAATTGTATCAGTACTGGTGAAACCTTTTCCTAGACCTTGAGAAAGAAAATTTTGACAACTATTTCTCTATACTAGTTAATGGACCCGTGCAAATGCACGGGTAGAGACGTAATTTGGTCGGTTTGAGATATAATGTGTCTCATTAATCGTATATTATAATATAGTTAACAATGCTTTAAATTGAAATAATAACAAATATAATGACTTTCGCTGCATTGATGCATATATACATAATAAATCACAATTATCGAGATTACTCGTGAATGTAAATTTTACGAATCAAATAAGCCACTACTTAATACGATTAGAATCATATTGATAAAAACTGTGTAGAATACTGAAAATATATCTCATTTTTGGTACGTCACTATGCTAATAGATTATATCAAGGTATCTAAAACTACTCTAAAAGTAAAAATGTATTTAGTTTTCACGAATATTCTAATTTTCTAATTCTTTATATCCTCTTTTAATTATTACGTAACATGTATTGCTATAAATAATATTTTACTATGTGATTTGAGTAAAAGAAATGTCAAATGGAAAAAAACTTTAACTCATGCCTACCTTATCGTACTTACACATATACCAATAAGAAAAAAAACTGTGTCTTATAAAATTTATACTGGCTTCGAATTTAGATTTGTAAAATTTAATGGGGACATTTGCATATAGTTTTATAATCGTTCAATTTTTTTATAAACTCAAAATTATTAATAATATTAATATAAAAACATACAAAATAAAGCATTCAAAAAGTAAAGCATGCAATAAATAGTCAATTATTGCACATCAAATTATAATTTTACTCTATTTTAAAGTTATGTTAGTACAAAATTTAGTTTTGTACCAAAAAAAAGTGAGCTTACACATTCAAGAAAGCAAACATATCTATCCATATTTTTTTTATTTATTTACTTATTAACCGTTGAATGAACTTTTTATCAATATTCTAACTAAGTAAATGTAGGCATTTTCTTCTTTTCCATTTTACAGTTCACATCATTGATCAACATTCCCATTTTATGGATGATTCTGATATAGTTATGAGTATTATTAAATTGAATACAATTGAGAGTCATTTGTATTAAAACTCATAAACAAAGGTAAAAATGACACAAATTATTATTTAGTAAATATCTGGGTAGACTTAAATAACTTACTATAACATGCCATGAAACTTTGTAAAAAAAATAAAGCATGTGGAACTATTTCACTTACTTTCAAATAAACACTCTATAAAAAGAGATTATATAGCATTATGTATTAGCAATATCTGTGTGTAATTATTTTCTTCAAGGTCATGTTTGATGATTTTTTGACCATTCGATTTGATGTATTTTTGAAAACTTTCTAAGACAATCAATTTAAACATATGCGTACAAAGTAGTACTAATGATTATCTTAATTCATTATAAAATTTTTAGAGTGTTTTACAAAAATTTAGCATATGATTGAGGTTAAACAGTTATAAAGTGAAGACTATTCTTACCCATGTAACACTTTGCAATATTGAGGTCAAACAATTAAAAATGAAAAAATCTTTTATCTAATGAAGTATTAATATTAAAATTTCACATATAATTTTCATAATTTACCTTGGTGATATTTTGTGGTGTTGTTTTAAATTTTTTTTTTTGAGATGTTGAAAGTGAAATTTAAGGCCTAATATGTACATTTTATAGTTATTAGTTAAATAAATTTATCATAAAAGTGTCATAGTAGTTGATACAAAGTTTGCAAAAGATTGAGATAGATAATCATATAATGATGATTATGTTTATTGTCAAATAGATTGTAAATAGTTAATTGAGTTTATATTAGATAATATGCTTAAATGATTATAATTTTAGGCTTATGAGCTATATTGGTTTAGGTTTTTATTTCACATACTATTGGAAATATTTTTTGAATTTAAAATTTCTTTAAGCTTTAGTAATCAAATTAAATCCTAATAACTTAATTAGTTGATGAGACGAACCTTTAGAATGTGAGGTTACTTAGTTAAAAATTAATTTGTAGAATAGCTTGCTATTTTTATATCTTAAAGTACTTTTGAAAATTTAGTCATATTAGGTTTTTTTATTATTTTTTTGTGTGTCTATTAGAGAATGTGACTTATAAAAGAGTTTGAGGTTATAATTAAAACTAATTTTTTAACTATCCTCTTATCTTGATATATCAAAAATAATTTTAAATTTTATATGTTCCGTAAAGAGAAAAATAGTTAATGTTTCTTATGTATACATTTGTCGGGATTTGATTTTGTTATATTTAAGTACTTTTAAGGTGTTATTAGTCAAAATTCAAGGCCTATATATATATATATATATATATATATATATATATATATATATATATATATATTGATTAGATAGAGATTTAAAATACGTAAAATTAAAATTTCAATTTTGTAGTTAAGGTTTACAAA
Source organism: Escallonia herrerae (assembly GCA_033070095.1). Classification (NCBI taxonomy): domain Eukaryota; kingdom Viridiplantae; phylum Streptophyta; class Magnoliopsida; order Escalloniales; family Escalloniaceae; genus Escallonia; species Escallonia herrerae. The sequence continues at coordinate 305,780 of JAVXUP010000731.1, forward strand.
ACTTGGGCCAAATAGGCCAACAAAATGTTTAGTAAAAAACTTTGTAAAAACTTAAGAAATAGGATTGTAAAAACTTTATCTTAAAGAGAACTGATACATTTTGTTGTAGCTGCAATACCTAATTTTTAAGCTGATGTCTGATGTATTGTAAAAAAAGACATAGTCTTGTATAAAAAGTTTTACTCGTAAATGAAGTTAACATAATTACAAATTAATTGATTATGCCTACGTTTGTATGATAGATTAGAATGGAACTTTGTAAAATTACAAAAAGAATTAGTAAATAGGGTATGATTTTCGCACTTTATATTTTTGAGATTTTATATTGTTATTTCAAAGTATTTTTGAGCTTTTAATAAGCAAAATTAAGGCCTAATATATAAGTTTATCGATTAAGTAGAGTTTTAGAAGATGTAAAATTAGTTTTTTACTTTTATAAAGTTTACAAATATAGGATAAAGTAGACCTACGAATTTTTTAATAATAAATTATAAGAAATAGTTAAATAGAGTAGAAAAGAAAAAGAATACTAAAACAAATAGGATTCTTGATTATATATATCAAATTCAAAAGAGTTGAATTATAAATAAATAGACCAATTAAGTTAGGGGATTACTACATGCAAAGTTGAAACTTATGTGTCAAAAGGAGAAGGTTCTTCAAAAGTCCTATGTGTCTTAAATATAGAGTTCTAAAAATCCTACGTGTCGGGATTCGAAGCGAATGTTTCAGCTTTTTTTTATATATATATATATATATATATATATATATAATTAATTGATTATACCTACATTTGTATGATATATTAGAATGGAACTTTGTAAAATTACAAAAAGAATTAGTAAATAGGGTATGATTTTCGCACTTTATATTTTTGAGATTTTATATTGTTATTTCAAAGTACTTTTGAGCTTTTAATAAGCAAAATTAAGACCTAACATATAAGTTTATTGATTAAGTAGAGTTTTAGAAGGTGTAAAATTAGTTTCTTACTTTTATAAAGTTTACAAATATAGGGTAAAGTAGACCTACGAATTTTTTAATAATAAATTATAAGAAAGAGTTAAATAGAGTAGAAAATGAAAAGAATACTAAAACAAATAGGATTCTTGATTATATATATCAAATTCAAAAGAGTTGGACTCTAAATAAAGAGACCAATTAAGTTAGGGGATTACTACATTCAAAGTTGAAGCTTATTTGTCAAAAGGAGAAGATTCTTAAAAAGTACTACGTGGCGTAAATATAGAGCTCTAAAAATCCTACGTGTCGTGATTCTAAGTGAAGGTTTCAGCTTTATATATATATATATATATATATATATATATATATATATATATATATATATATATATATATATATATATATGTATGTATACGTATATGTATGTATGTATACGTATATGTATGTATGTATACGTATATGTATATATATACACATATGTATACGTATACGTATATACATATGTATACGTATACGTATATACATATGTATATACATATACGTATGTATATACATATGTATAGACATATGTATACATATGTGTAGACATATGTGTATACATATGTGTGTGTATATATATATATATATATATATATATATATATATATATATATATATATATATATATATATATATATATATATATATGGCGCCTGAGAAATGAGAATGACAGCTTGGCAGATATTTGTTATAAATACACATTGTTTGTGCAATACGAAGCATTCTTAATTAGACTACTTCAGGCATCACTTGCTTTATTCTCTCATTTGTATCACACGGGAGAGAGGGTGAGAGAGATGGTGAAAGTGTTTTGGCTTATAAGGCCATTGTTGCATGGCCTGATGAAGCTAGTTGGGATGACACCCCAACTAGTGGAGATCGAGCCCGGAACAGTAATAAACATCTGGGTTCCAAGTGAAACCATCACTAAGAACGACAAGTGCAAAAAGGCCAGCAAGCCTGTTGTGGTACTTGTTCATGGTTTCGCCGCGGACGGCATTTTCACATGGCTTTTCCAAGTCCTGGCCTTGTCGGGCACGTACTCCTTGTACATGCCCGACCTCCTATTTTTCGGCGGCTCATTCACGGACAAAACCGAGCGATCATCAAGCTTTCAGGCCGAGTGTTTGTCCAAGGCCTTGAGGAATTTGGGAGTGGAGAAGTGTACACTGGTTGGGCTTAGCTATGGAGGGATGATTGGCTTCAAGATGGCCAAGCTTCACTCGGACTTGGTTGAATCTTTGGTTGTGTCTAGCACAGTTGTGGAGTTGACCGAGTCTATCAGCAGATCATCGCTGGAAAATATTGGGTTTTCTTGCTGGTCGGATTATCTGTTGCCAGAAACAGTTGGAGGTGTTAAAGTGCTTCTCTCAATTGGTACTCACAAATTGCCTTGGCTCCCCAACTTTATGTTCAAGGACTTTCTGGAGGTGCATATACTACGTATACTCTTGCCTCTCTGTAATCTTTATAGATCTCTTACCATTTATTATTCATCAGTCTAACTGAGATATTATCATATTAGAGTTGTTACGATGAATACTCTAGCTCTGCATATGTTCTTGGACTAACTTAGAGGTACTAATGGCACCAAATATTGAAAATTTAGAGGCAAATCGTATTGATGGCAACGACTTTAAATCACCAGTGGTGTATCAGAGCCTTGAACAAGCACATTTGGCTTAAACCATAATTGTTTGATGGCAGGTCATGTTTAGCAACAGGAAGGAGAGAGCTGAACTCTTGGAGGCTCTGATCATCAGTGACAAGGAGGCAGCCACCACTGACTACCACCAGGTTCTCATTTCTGTTCTTTATACTCCGTATTTCCTATTGCCCACTTTCTCTACAGAAAACATTTTGCTAGATCTTCAGGAGTAACCGTAGAAAATTTTTACAAGACAAAGTGGTTCACTTAGGGAATTGGTGAGTTCTAAAATATGTATATCTAATTGGCCAACCAACCAAATATAAAGTAGTCATTCACGCCTTCATGATGATGTTTATGTTGCAGAGGATCCATATGTTGTGGGGAGACGATGACAAGATCTTCAACCTCCAAGTTGCTCAAAAGATGAAAGAGTAAGTCACAATTTGGCTAATCACTTGACTGGAATTGTCTAGGTGCTTTAGTTTTACTTTTCAGCAATAGTTTTGAGGAAAGTGCATGTTCTTTTGGGGCCAATGACCCGGATTAGGCATTGCACTTGTCCTTGATCTTCCATCCAAAGCCAAGATTTACATCCTTTAGACTGTACGTGAACTCTAAAGGTCCCCCCTTACATCCCTACCATGCTTTCCTGCCTGCCGCTAGCAAACTAAAAGAAGAAAACACTTGAGTCCGACCACCATCAACGCGGGCCGGCAAGTGGTGGTGCGTCTGCATTGTATAGTGTTATTAGATTTGCTAATTATCCTTGCCCTTTGTGCTAAACTTCCTTTCAAAACTGTTAGTATCCACCTAACAGTTTTTGCAGGACCTTGTTCACATGACAAGGGGTAGTATACACCTAGATCTACCAAAGACTAAATTGCTTTTGGCATTAAAAGGTGCCGGCTTGTGTCAATGTCTATGCTTATCATGCTTCGTTAGTATCAAGCTCTGTAGATTGCCGAATGCCATTGGTTTCGTAAGAGGAGTGAAGCCGCCTGTTGCTGAACCTATATCATTAAAGATGGATCCAGGATACATAAGTAGGTGTCTCTTTCTTCCATAAAACATAGTTCGAACTAAAATTGACAGCTTTGATTAATTTATTAGCCACCTTATTCTCGACACATGGAACATACGAATTGAAGTATTTTTGGTCCCTTTTGCTTTCTCTTTCCTACCCAATTCTTGTGCATAAGGTTAAATAAAAGAGCCGATAACACGTTTTCAACATCAGTGCAGAGATTTGCATTGTCTTCAAATACTAACAAAATTGTGTTGAACCATGAATGATTCAGAGATTGGGGATCCAAAGCCACTTTCCAGTACATAACGACGGCAGGGCACCTTGTTCAACTGGAGCGACCTTGTGTCTACAACCGCCGCCTCAAGAAAATTCTTCTGTCCTTAACAATACTCCACAACAATGACTATGGGGGACTGCATGACTTCATTTAACTAATATACTTTCTTGTTTTTTCTCTTCCTATTTGTACGATTCAAATTGGAGTATAGTTAAATTACCCCACTGTTCCCAACCTACTTTGGTTGCACCCAAGAGCCCACCAGTGGTCCAGTTTTGCGCAACACGTCAAGTGTTCAGCGGTCAATTTTTCGGCGCTCTCAAGCCGGTTAAAGCGACACATACTCAAATCACGTGAATTGCTCATGAAACACCTAAGGCGTGCCTTCCACCACAAAGGGGTCTGCCACCTCAAGGGGGTAGGCCACCTAAGGGGGTCAGCCACCTTAGGGGGGTCGGCCACCTACCCTGACGATTGATGACCATCGCTCGCAATCGCTCGCAGTAGTCACGACGACCGTCGCCCCGACGACAGTCGCTCGCGGCCGAGCTCCGTCGCCGTGACAATCGTCTCTCGAGGCCGTGCTTGGTCCACTCAACGCTCGTCGTCACCCGCACTTCGGCTTCGCGGTGCCCGTCACCCGTGGTCTTGCGACATCTGTCGTGGCCCGCGGGCCGACTTCGCGAAGCTCGTCGCCTGCGGCCGCACGCCGTTGCTGCGACCCCCGACACCAGCGAGCCATCACTATACATACTCCGTCGCGCCACTGATACAGTCACGCCCCATGGCTCCCTGTCACACTACAGTGCCCTCGGCACTATACGCACAATGTCGCGCCCATGCACCGCGCCACTAACACAGACGTGCCCCCGGCACTTCACTCACTCCGTCGCGCCCATACGCTGCGCTGCTGATATAGCCGTGCCCCGAGGCTCTCTGTTACAATGTCGTGCCCCCGGGCACCATACACACTCCGCCGCGCCTATGTGCCACGCCACTGATACAGCTACACCCCCTAGCTCTCTGTCACACTACCGTGCCCCCGAGCACCATATACACTTCACCGCGCCCATGCGCCATCTTCATGACATGTGCCCCGGCATTAGCTATTGTCTCGCGACGGTCGCCGCCGCGCCCGTGCTCCACAATCATGTTACATGCCCCCAGACACAACTCTCACTCATCACACCATGAGGCCCCGCCATGGACGTGGAACATGCTTCGACCCACCCTCTAGAGTGTGCAGCATCCCGCGGGGATAGGCGACTCCTCGGAACACTATCTCTGCCAGGAAGCTTTTCAACTCCCTTTCCGCTAGGTAGACGGCTCCTCCGGGGTGCTACCTAGGCCCATTAGGTAGACAGTTCCTCCGGGATGCTACCTTGATGCGTTTTGAGTGCTCCAGCACAAGGACTCACCCGCAGGATAGGCTCACTCTCTAAGACACTATCTCCGTCAATGAGCTTTTCTAGACAGCTCCTCCGGGATGCTACCTCAGCCCGTCAAGTAGACAGCTCCTCCGGGATGCTACCTTGACCCGTTCCGAGTGTTTCGGCACAAGGACTCACCAGCGGGATAGGCTCGCTCTCTAAGACATTATCTCCACCAGGGAGCTTTCAGCTCCCCTTTTGCCAAGTAGACGGCTCCTCCGGGATGTTACTTGGCCTGTCGGGTAGACAGCTCCTTCGGGATGCTACCTTGACGAGCTCTGAGTGCTCCGACACAAGGACTCACTCGCGGGATAGGCAACTCCTCCGGGATACTATCTCTTCCAGGGTGTCGGTATGACTGGCCTACGTGCTCCGGCACTGGGGGCTCGAGTCAGTACCCCTGGGGACTATGACCCCCGGGTCACTCCGAGACGGGAGCAGGTCTTCGGAGGGCATCGTTCCTAGTTCGCCTGGCAGTTGGGCGTCGGGTCTTCCCTACCGCTGCCAAGCCTGTGGGACTCTGCAAGGGCTTGTGCAGGGCAGGCCAGGTGAATATACGATTCGATAGTCCGTAGAGCACCGACAGCTGTGGACCCCTCAATGACGTGTCACTCTCGGGGAACGCCACGTGTCGTGTGATGACATCATCAACTCAACCATTATAAATAGAGGTCTTGAGAATTCCTTTGGAGGACTTCAGATTTTTAGATTCTAAGAATTCTCTTTCACTTTCTCTTTCTCTCTTTAGAATTCTAGAGAGAGAAACATAGTTAACCTCTGACATCGGATCCCTGATGCTGGACCTAAGCATTCGACTGTGACTATCGTCGTATATTCACCGTGCGCTGTCGTCCTCACAGCACAGCCACCCTTAGGCTCTCTGTCTGGGAAGCCCTTGGTCTCTGCCCTTGCTCCACCCTTGTTGTGTCCCACATCAGCATACTTGGCATCTGACTCGGATTGCATTCCTTGTGGCACCTCCACGTCGACTGCGAATCCACTTTCCTTGGCATCACCCACTAAAATACTTTCTAATATCTATCTATGCTAATTTTCTAGTAATAAATTGTAATCAAAATGTAGCTTGTTTTGAAGCTGTGTTTAGTGAGTAAAAAAGAATAAAAGACTGTGATATGATTAAAGTAATATTACACTCTAATCAATTACAGAAATGGGCAGTCATATCTTTGCCATTTGTCTCTTCTTCCCCACGTAGGGATACTGTTGTTCAACTTACTAGTTAATGGACCCGTGCAAATGCACGAGATATGTTTAGAAAATTGTCTTCCTTCTAATTTTAAGAGGTAAAATAAACACGCATTAAATCATACTATTGATTTTCTAATAAACATGCAATATACATTTATATGTCTCTCGCAGCATATATTGTTCGTGCATGCTATATACGTATAAAGTTGTACTCAACAATCCTCACTTCTTTGACAAAACAGGAAGATACATGAGAATATTAAAGAGATTTCAAAGCACCAAAGCAAGGTGTTGAAAATCTTAGTTAAAACACATTAATTATTGATACGTTACAACTCTTGTTAGTTGTCGACAAATATATAAATTAAAATATAAGATTACATCTTGAAAACACCTTTTTTGAAAAGTTTTGATACATATTTTTACTTACAAATTGGATGTGAATGTTACAATAAAAATAATTATGGAATAATCTTAGAATGCTTTTTCATAAGCAATACTTTTGACATTTATATAGTTACAAATTATGAGCGACAATCTCGTACTAATATATCGTCGTAAATTCATATATTTTAACTTAAGAGTCAAACATCAATGTTTTAATCATATGGTTAAAGCAATCTTATCTCCAAAGATACTGTGAAGGAAGAAAATCACCATTAATATGCTCATTTTTATAATTTTATTTGTTTTTATTAACAGAATCTAGTAGATCTAGTAAAAAGTTATAATTTTTCCTGTATATGAAGCTCAACCTTCCTATAAACATTAATGTTAATTGAGTCATCTGATATTTTTCTTGATACAAAGCACTTCGCATATTTTTATTCGATGCATAGTGAAAAGGAAATATAGTACTCAAAGTACGTTCTATGTATATGTTCAAATTATCAAAGATTAATCGAGTCATCACTGTCTTTTTTTTTTTTAGTTTGTCCAATCCAGATTCCGAGTATAACTCATGCACCACTACCACGTTAATACTACCTTGAAACACCTTAGTGCTACCACTGTAAATAAGCATATTTAGAATTATCACTATGCCTACCTTATCACTCGTCCAAGGCACATTAGAGCATAACTTATCAACCACCAATATATTAATGTTACCTATAATCACCTTAGAATTATCACTTACTAACTGTTATCACTACCATCACCTCAGTCATCACTATAATCATACTGCTAAGATTATCACCACCACAACCATCTCAAAAACTACATGTGCCGTTGCAATCATGACTTGTCAGAACTATTACAAATCTCAATCTCATTAACAGTGCTACAACTACCACCACAAGAATTATCACTATCACATTCGTAATCATTGTCACATTTTCAGTTCTCACCACTGCTATACTGTGACATCTACTGCTGAAATCTCCCTAATACCATTACCTTAACTATCATAATTGGCCATTATTATCAATTAATGGGAAAATTTTATTTTAATTCATTTACCCTTACAATTATTTTCTTCCAAATACATATTTATTCTTAGTTAAAGTTGAGTGTAACACGTTAGACTTTAACGGTATAACTTATAAAAAATTAAATTCCTTTCAAACTTACCTTTAGCGATCTCAAAGAATATATAATTCTCTTAGAACTTCTAATCTAATTGCTGATCAAGAGTTTTAAAAATATTATTTGTCAAAAAATATAAGAGCTCAACAAATTTTACGTGTCACAAATCTTACGTGTCATAATCAATAATACTTATAAATTTTTTAATAATAAAATCATAATAAAGAGTTAGTAAGTAGGAAAATTTTTGTATTTTATATTTTTTAGATTTTATATTGTTATTTTAAAGTATTTTTGACATATTAATAATCAAAACTAAGGCCTAATATATAAGTATAATGATTAGGCAGAGTTTTATCAGGTGTATGATCGGTTTCTTAGTTTTATAAAGTTTACAAATACAGAACAAATTATACCTACGAATTTTCTAATAATAAATCATACGAAAGAGTTAAATAAGGTAGAAAAAGAAAAGAAATCCAAAACAAATGGGATTCTTAAATCTTATATATTCAATAGTTGGGGAATTACCACATGCAAAATTGAAACTTACGTGTTAGAAGGAGAAGACTCCTAAAAAATCTTATGTAGTGCAAAGATAGAGTTTTAAAAATCATGTTATTTTAAAGTGCTTTTGAGGTATTAATAATCAAAATCAGGGCCTAATATATAAGTGTAGTGATTAGGCAGAGTTTTATAAGGTGAAAATTAGCTTCTTAATTTTATAAAGTTTACAAATATAGGGTAAAGTATACTTATGAATTTTTTAATTATAAATGATAGGAAAGAATTAAATAATAAGGTAGGAAAAGAAAGAACATCAAAACAAAGGTAGAAAAGAAAAGAACACCAATATAAAAAGGATTCTTGAATCCTATAAAGTGTTAATAATCAAAATTAGGGTCTAATATATAAGTATAATGATTAAGTAAAGTTTTAAAAGGTGTATGATTAGCTTATTAATTTTATAAATTTTACAAATATGGGGTAAATTATACCTACGAATTTTCTAATAATAAATCATAGAAAAGAGTTAAATATGGTAAAAAAGAAAAAGGACACCAAAACAAATAGAATTTTTGAATTGTATATATCCAATATAAAAAAGTTAGACTCTAAATGAAGAGACCTATTAAGTTGGGGAACTACAACATGCAGAAGCTTACATATCAAAATGCGAAGTTTTCAAAAAAAAATTCTACGTGGCGCAAAGATAGAATCCTAATTTTTTTTAAAGTACTTTTGAGGTGTTAATAATCAAAATTAGGACCTAATATATAAGTATAGTGATTATGTATAGTTTTATAAGGTGTATGATTGACTTCTTGGTTTCAGAAAGTTTACAAATATAGGCTAAATTATACCTAAGAATTTTTTAATAATAAATGATAGGAAAGCCTTAAATAATATGGTACGAAAAGAACAGAACACGAAAACAAAGGTGGGAAAAAAAAAAAGAACAGCAAAACAAATAGAATTCTTGAATCCTATAAGGTGTTAATAATAAAAATTTGGGCCTAATATATAAGTATAGTAATTAGGTAGAGTTTTATAAGGTATATGATTGGCTTCTTAAGTTTATAAAGTTTACAAATATAGGATAAATTAAACTATGAATTTTCTAATAATAAATTATGGGAAATAGTTAAATAATAAGGTATGAAAGGAAAAGAATACCAAAACAAAGGTGGAAAAGAAAAAGAACACCAAAACAAATAGGATTCTTGAATCATATAAGGTGTTAATAATCAATATTAGGGCCTTATATATAAGTATAATGATTAAGTAGAGTTTTATAAGGTCTATGATTGACTTATTAATTTTATAAAGTTTATAAATATAGGATAAATTATACCTATGAATTTTGTAATAGTAAATCATATGAAAGAGGTAAATAATAAAGTAGGAAAATAAAAGAACACCAAAACAAAGGTGGGAAAGGAAAAGAACACCAAAATAAATAGAATTCTTGAATCATATAAGGTGTTATAATCAAAATTAGGGCCTAATATATTAGTATAGTGATTAAGTAGAGTTTTATAAGATGTATGATTAGCTTCTTAATTTTATAAAGTTTACAAATATAGGCTAAATTATATCTACAAATTTTTTAATAATAAATCATAGAAAAGAGTTAAATAGGGTAGAAAAGGAAAAGGACGCCAAAACAAATAGGATTCTTGATTTATATACAATTTAAAAAAGTTGGACTCAAATGAAGAGACCAATTAACTTAGGAACTACCACGTACAAAGTTGAAGTTTATGTGACAAAAGGAGAATGTTCCTAAAAAGTCCTACGTGTCGCAAAGATAGAGTCCTAAAATTTTACGTGTCGTAATTTCAAGAGAAGGTTTCAGTTTTTATATATATATGGGGGCCGATCCACACCCACCGGTGGAGGAATTGTTATTTCTCCACCGAACCGCTGCAAAGAGCTGCGGTTGCAGTGAAAGGGAAAAAATCCAACCGCAACAAAGTGTTGCGGTTGGGAATTATTTGCCAAAAAAACCAACCGCAACACTTTGTTGCGGTTGTTGCATTTTTTTCAAAAAAAAAGGACATATATATTATAATAATAATAAAAAGGACATACATATATATTATAATAATAATAAAAAGGACATGAAAGGACAATGGAGAAAACCCAACCGCCACACTTAGTGGCGGTTGGTATCATTGCAAAAAAAAAAAATTTGTCGCTAAAGGTGAAAACTTAATTAGCAGTTTTTCACAAATTTATAAAAAATAGTTAGAGCTAGATTTTACCAAATTGTAAAAAAGAGACCGTAGTTATTTTTAAAAGATCTATATCAGGGAAAAATTTCAGATTTTTCCAAAAACTGGAAAGGGGTTAACTGAAACGGGGAACCTTGTAACTTTGCAGTATAATTTAAAATATCAAGCTAGCGCGATTTCGTACGAAACTTTTATGAGAACCCTAGGATGTTGGGAAGTTCCATTTTCCAGGATTTTGGGCCATTCTGAAATTGTTAGCTAATTTTTTGGCAATACTTTGTTGCGGTTGTTGCATTTTTTTCAAAAAAAAGGACATATATATTATAATAATAATAAAAAGGACATGAAAGGACAATGGAAGGACATGGAGAAAACCCAACCGCCACACTTAGTGGCGGTTGGTATCATTGCAAAAAAAAAAAAAATCTGTCGCTAAAGGTGAAAACTTAATTAGCAGTTTTTCACGAATTTATAAAAAATAGCTAGAGCTAGATTTTACCAAATTGCAAAAAAGAGACCGTAGTTATTTTTAAAAGATCTATATCAGGAAAACATTTCAGATTTTTCTAAAAACTGGAAAGGGGTTAACTGAAACGGGGAACTTTGTAACTTTGCAGTATAATTTAAAATATCAAGCTAGCGCGATTTCGTGCAAAACTTTTATGAGAACCCTAGGATGTTAGGAAGTTCCATTTTCCAGGACTTCGGGCCCAAAACAAAAACAAAAATACAGGATGAAATACAAGATCGACAACAAATATAGTACGGCTTGTTGCTGATGGACTTGAACGGGTTCTGTCCGACGGAGCTGCAGGTGGCCGGACACACTCTTTCTCTCTACTCTGTGTGTGAAGTGAAGTAGGATAAACATGAAAGAGAGAGAGAGAGGGGGGAGGATGAGAGAAAAAGTAAAAAGTGGTGAGAGAAAGAGAAAGGGAAAGGAGAGAGAATATTCATGAGAAAGAGAAAGAGACATGAGCATTGATGAGGGAAGAGAGAGAGAAATAGAAACATGTCAGACAAAAATGTGATAAATGAGAAAGAAAGGGGAACAAAGCACTACCTACTCTTCCGCTACATAATGTAGCGGACGAGAGCTAAAGGGTATAGCGGATGCGTGACAGGTGTCAGCCTAGGGGACGTCCGCTACACTGTATAGCGGATGCCTTTTTGCTGTCGCATGTCAGGACTTGAATGCTGTCCGGGAAACAGTGTAGCGGAGGGGCAAAAAGGTAAAAAAAGTCGGTCCGCGACATAGTGTCGCTGACGACTGACAGTATTCGAAAAGGGCACGATCTGGGCCGTCCATCTTTCAGGATGGACGGCCAGATCGCGCTAGCAATATACCCCATTTTGTTAGCGCTATCAACGGATCAGCTCCATATATATATATATAGGGAGCTGATCCGTTGATAGCGCTAGCAAAATGGGGTATATTGCTAGCGCGATCTGGCCGTCCATCCTGAAAGATGGACGGCCCAGATCGCGCCTTTTTGGAAAATTGTCAGTCGTCTTCGAGACTGTCTCGCGGACAGGAACTTTTACCTTTTTGCCCTCATCCCATTTCCGCGATACTGTCTCGCGGACGACATTCAGTTCCTGACATGTGTCAAGAAAAAGGCGCCCGCTACACAGTGTAGCAGACGACCTCTAGGCTGACACATGTCAGGACCTGTCTCTTCGGTCGAGAGAAAGTCTCCTGTCAGAGCCCCGACAACTGTGCCCCTTGGTATCTGTGACGTCAACAGTGTCCGCTATATGCAAAATTTATTTATGGACATTTATTTCTGACACGTGTCAGAGTTGTCGGGAGTTATGTCCGTTGTACAGTGTTGCGGACAGTATTGCCATCTTACCCAAAAGTTCCCTAATTATCAGCTCTTTCAGCAAAATTTTCGCGGCCTTCAGATTCACTTGCTTCCATTTTCAGCTCCCTTCAAGTTTCGAGTAACACTTGGTTCAAGCTTCACTCAAGCAAGGTAAGTTTGTGATCTCAAAAGTTTTCTGGGTTGATTGATTGATAAAGTATAATTTTTTTTCTACAAAAAAGTATAGATCTTTGGTGATGTTCTAGAAATTTGTCACTCTATTCATCAACTTCTGTGGTTCTAGAAATTAATTTGTTAACTTTAAACTAATTCATTGTAGTTAATTTTGATTTTTTGAGGTTCGCTAACTTCGACACATGTATCCTATTTAAATTTGAATTTTTTGAGATATGTTTGTTGTATTTTGGCATGGTGAATTTGTCTGTTTATCTTAGTAATTTTAATTTGTTATGTTCAATAAATCTATAATTAGCAAAATGGGAGACACTTTTGAGATTATGTATATGGTATCCTAAATCGGTCTATTCGTCAAGATAATTTTGAGATAATATTTTCAATTGAAAATGTCATTTGATTGTTAAGCGTAGTCTATTTCTACATAGGTCTTGTTTCACAATGTCTGATTTCGTGTCGAGCTCCAACACCCCCGTAGATGCTAGTGATCCGTATCTAGGACGAACCTTTCAAACATTGGAAGAAGCTGGAGAATGTTTTCGAGCGTATTCATTGAGGGTTGGTTTTGGCATTAGAATAAAAACTACAAGAACAAGCAGCGTATCGAAAAGGATATGCTCTCGCTTATACGAGTGTCATAGGGGCAGAAACCCAGTGCAAAATGAGACACGCGTAGGCAACGATGACAGTGATGATGACGAAATAGGGTATGCGCGGAGAAGACGGGACTGCTTTGCGCGCACGAATTGCCAGGTCAAGATGTTCGTAAGCTATAAAGCCAAACAAGATCATTGGCTTATTACCAGCCTGGAACTGGCACACAATCACCCGTTAGTAACCCCTTCTAAGGTGAGTCAGATGCATCAACACAAGAAGATGGGTAAGGTCGCGAGGAGCCTAATTCACACAATGAGCGATGCGCGGCTAGGACCTACCGACATGATTAATGTTCTTGCTGAACAGGCTGGGGGAATTCAAAATTTAAACTTTAACACGACAGACGTTCGTAACGCGGTCCGAACCCATAGACGAGCCGCGTATGACCTCAATGATGCGCAATCGACAATGAGCCTATTGAAACGGATGCAGATGGAGGACCCGCAGTTTACCTTCGACTATAAACTTGACGACGAGCATCGAGTTAGCACAATTTTTTGGGTCGACGGTCGTTCGAGGCTAGCTTATAAGCATTTTGGGGATGTCGTGACTTTCGACACCACATACCGTACCAACAAGTACTCGATGCCGTTCGCTCCTTTCACGGGCGTCAATCATCATTATCACTCCATCCTGTTCGGGTTCGCCTTGTTAAGGGACGAGAGCGAGAGTTCTTTTGAATGGTTGTTTAGGGTGTGGCTGGAAGCAATGAACTTCAAAGCACCCAGAGTTATCATCACCGATCAAGATTTGGCAATGAAGAAGGCTATTGCTACCGTCTTCCCAGATACTCGACACAACTTGTGCACTTGGCACATAAGCAACAAATACCCTGAACGTCTGCATCACATGTACGCAAAGTATCCAGACTTTAAACAGGATTTTGACAAATGCGTCCTCAAGTCATTAACGATTGAGGAATTCGAGGAGAGGTGGGAAAAGCTTGTTCGGGATTACTCATTGCAAGACAACGAGTGGCTCCAGCACTTGTACGGGCTCAAAGAGCAATGGATTGGCGTTTACACGAGGAGGCATTTTTCTGCGGGCATGAAAACGACGGGCAGGAGTGAATCTATGAATGCCACGTTCGATAGTTATGTGGGTACAGCTACCAATTTGAAGAGTTTCGTCACATCTGCACAAAAAGCGGTTGCGTCGTTGTTCGTGAAAGAAAGGGCTGCAGACTTTGCAACCACGTACAAGCAAAGGAGAAGGTTGCTTGAGACCCCGCTGGAGCTGAACGGTGCCAAAGTCTATACGAAGGAGATCTTCCTGCTATACCAAGTAGAGCTGCAAAAATCGGGCCGATACAGTATAAATAAGGTGGCAGAAAAGTCGTCGCGTGAGTACAAGGTTTATTCGCTCGTGAATGACCTCGTCCCTGAGAAGCTGCGCAGAATTTATACGGTGACCCACGACACATTGACGGACTCGGTGACATGTGTTTGCAAGAAGTTTGAGTTCCATGGCATCCTGTGTAGACACATTCTGCGGTTTTTCACACAGAAGAATATCAGGACAATCCCCGATAAATACGTCCTGCCACGGTGGACGAAAGGTGCAAACAGGTTGCACGGTACCATTTCCTTTCCGGAGCACCCGTATACTGACTTTGAAGAATCAGAGACGTTGCGGTATAATCATCTGGTGACGATGTTCACCCGTTTGTCCGTAAAGGGTGCTGCTACAATGGTCGGATATAAACATCTCCTCGAGGTAGCTCAGCAGCAAGAGCCCATCGTCGACCAATTGGAAGCAGCTTCAGTCAGCAATGCGGTTGACACCGAGCCTACGACGGGATCAGAAGATGACGAGCCGGGGGAGGGAGACGACAATGATATCCGGCCTTTGGATCCAATTATATCGCAAACGAAAGGCCGCAAGAGATCTACGCGGATGAAAAGCTCTATTGAAACGGCAACTCAACCAAAAAAGCTGAAAAGGTGTGCATTGTGCAACAAAATGACCGACCACGACAAGCGGAACCATTACAAGGCACTGGGGATAAGTCCAGTGCCTTTGCAAGACGGGGAAGAAGATGATGCCGAAGATGAGGACGAACAAGCTGCAGTGGAACTTTAGTGTACTGAATATTTATTGTAATAATCTTTTATGAGCCATCAAACCTGTCGGACATTTTGTAATAATTTTTTAGTAATGACTTTTTTGTAATAACCTTTACTCTCATTTTTTTATATGTGATTTTTTACACTGTCCGCTACACTGCGCAGCACAACATTAGAAACCTAAGGTATTAGAATACCTAACTATACAACACTTAATTTTTTTTTTGGTTCTCTTTTCTATGTCCGCTATACTATGTAGCGGACGGCCCAGCAGAATACCTAGCTATCCAACACTTAGTTTTTTTTCTTGGTTCTGTTTTCTGTGTCCGCTATACTATGTAGCGGATGGGCCCGCAGAATGCCTAACTATCCAACACTTAGTTTTTTTTTTGGCTCTCTTTTTTATGTCTGCTATACTATGTAGCGGACGGCCCCACAGAATACTAGCTATCCAACACTTAGTTTTTTTCTTGGAGCTCTTTTCTGTGTCCACACTATGTAGCGGACGGCCCCGCAGAATGCCTAACTATCCAACACTTCGTTTTTTTTTGTTCTCTTTTCTATGTCCGCTATACTATGTAGCGGACAGCCCCACAGAATACCTAGCTATCCAACACTTAGTTTTTTTTTCTTGGTTCTGTTTTCTGTGTCCGTAGTGGACGGGCCCGCAGAATGCCTAACTATCCAACACTTAGTTTTTTTTTTGGCTCTCTTTTCTATGTCTGCTATACTATGTAGCGGACGGCCCCACAGAATACTAGCTATCCAACACTTAGTTTTTTTTCTTGGAGCTCTTTTCTGTGTCCACACTATGTAGCGGACGGCCCCGCAGAATGCCTAACTATCCAACACTTAGTTTTTTTTTGTTCTCTTTTCTATGTCCGCTATACTATGTAGCGGACAGCCCCGCAGAATACCTAGCTATCCAACACTTAGTTTTTTTTCTTGGTTCTGTTTTCTGTGTCCGTAGCGGACGGGCCCGCAGAATGCCTAACTATCCAACACTTAGTTTTTTTTTGGCTCTCTTCTCTATGTCCGCTATACTATGTTGCGGACAGCCCCGCAGAATATCCAACACTTAGTTTTTGTTCTTGGAGCTCTTTTCTGTGTCCGCTATACCATGTAGCGGACGGCCCCGCAGAATGCCTAACTATCTAACACTTCGTTTTTTTTGTTCTTTTTTCTATGTCCGCTATACTATGTAGCGGACAGTCCAGCAGAATACCTAGCTATCCAACACTTAGTGTTTTTTCTTGGTTCTGTTTTCTGTGTCCGCTATACTATGTAGCGGACGGGCCCGCAGAATGCCTAACTATCCAACACTTAGTTTTTTTTTTGGCTCTCTTCTCTATGTCCGCTATACTATGTTGCGGACAGCCCCGCAGAATATCCAACACTTAGTTTTTGTTCTTGGAGCTCTTTTCTATGTCCGCTATACTATGTAGCGGACGGCCCCGCAGAAAGACTAATTATGGAACACTTGGTTATTTTTTGAACACTGGCCCTGCAGATAGACAGATATCCAACACTTGGTTTCCCACCGTTAAAATCATAGATCAGTCAAAATGCTATCTCTGACCACAAATAAAAAAACTCAACTGAATTCAACACAACCATATCGGTCAATAAAATCAATCGCATTCAATATATGTTTTTAAAAAAGTGTAGAATATAACGTTACAATGTCAATTGGGGAACCTCATCTCCCGCGGGAATGATGTTCCTTACACGGATTTACAATAAACCTAATAGCTCTAGGCCGGCCATTCATAATTTGCCAAGCAATCCTATACCTAAAGCCTTGTATGCATTCTCGGCTCCAGACAGTCTTCTTGAGGCTCTCAGACCGACAAATGTAATCCATGTACATGCAGAGGAAGACGCCGCAGTCCGAGGAATTATGTTGCTTGGGCCTACTCCTCTTCAATCGGAAAATGAGGTCCGGCCTGCGCGATACCTTCTCCCGACGCCTACCATTGACCAAGGCAGCAAATAGATTCTGCGAGAAACATAATAAGCATTAAACATTAAACATAGCAAACATAATAAGATTAATCAGTTTTATAATATGCAAGTTACAATAAGAAGGAAACAGGATCTTACCATGGCATCCAACTGGCCTATGCCTCGGTACATGTCAATCACAGGCATCACGTCGGTATCATCGTAGAGACTGTCGACGACTGATACCGTGCTCTCTAATGGTTCGTAGCAAACCAAGTACCAGTGGGCATTCCCTAAAAAGGGGATTAGAAACACGTCGGCAACACTTGCGCTCACTGGACTATCCCTAGCAAGATATGCTTGTAGGTTAGGGGACGGTTTCCACTGGGCCAGGGTTCTCCCCTTCCCCTTTCTTGCACCCAGTCGTGCCACTCTTGTACTAGGAGCTGATGAAAAAAAGCATCCAAGATAAACACGCGCGGACCGATGTTTGGATGCTCCCGACACCTTTGCCTCAGAATTTGCACGTAGTGCGAGATGACACCGCTGTCTAACCAAACTCCCGGCGCCAGCGAGGCGATCTCTGTCCACGAGGCATTGTAATCCAAGCCCTCCGGGTGATCCACGTCATACGACGCTCCGTCTTGGGGGGCCCGCTAAAATAACGGGCTCGGATTAGCTCGCATTTATGCGGCTTTAGGGGCCTGGCTGGATGCCCTTTCGGATATTGCCCTCGGGGGTCGACCGGGGGATATTGCCCTCCTTCAGGGGGGTCAACTCTTGCCCTCCGCCGGGGGGCTAGAGTAAGGGATATTGGCCTCCAATTCCTGGTTCGGCCGGCTGATATTGCTCTCCGGCCATTTCTTCAGCCGGCTGATATTGCCCTCCGAGGGCGCCAACTGGTCCCGCCCACGGGACAATGGGCAGTGCCTCGGAGAAACCGTAGTTTCTGAAAGGCCAGTCTTGCGTGACTTGAGAGAGGGGTTGGGGTTCCGGGAACAAATTGAAGGAGGGGCCGCTGTAATCGCCCCACGACGCTTGAGCCTGTCCCATCCCCGCTACAGAGGGACCACCAACTCCCTGACTCACCCCTGAAGCCTGTCCGGAGGGATCACCGTATCCCTGGCTGACGCCCGTATAACCCATTCCCGGGCTGACTCCCGAAGACTGTCCCGATGCTTGGCGCAAAAAATTCCCGCAGCCTAAAGCCAATGTAGCAGCCTGTTGGCAAAGATCCTCGCCCATTGCGCTCACCAGATCCTTCCGCTCACTCAACTTCTGGAAGAATGCAAGCGAGGCATTAACCTACATCCAAAGAGATAAAAAATAAGTAACTTCAATCAGACATTTATATTCATCAAATTCAAGACAAGTCAGACTTGTTGGGCAACTTACGAGATTGTATGCCATACGCTCATCGATCTGACCCCTAGGCGCATACCTCTCCCCACGTTCAAAGTTTACTGGGGCTACTCTCCTCCGCGTGATGCGGTAGTACCACTCATCGTACTGATCGATGCTGATAACGGGGTCAGGCTCCGAGACGATGGCCGCCAGTGTGTCCTGCCAAGAACTCCAAAGCTCTATTTCGGCCGCGCACAATTCGTACGCATTGGCGGTGCCAAACACTCCGACATCCGGTGGGTTCCTGTTAACCCTCATATCCGGGGCATCGACTGGCAAACCCTGCTCCAACTCAAAATGGCGCATTGCTCGGTCTGGCAGCTGCCACTCTGCGACCTCGAAATGGATCAGGGGTGTGCGCTGCAACCCGGAGAGCGTGAAGACGAACGACTCTCCCACCCGTCGCGCCAAACGTATGTACGGTGCCCAACGCATTTGGCCCGGAGATAGACGGTCGAACTCCCCTCGATAGTACGTAATGTTGTGATGGGGATCGACTCTCCTCTTGTAGTGGCTAGCCCTCCGGCTGTACTCCCAAGCACACAACCGAGGCCAGACTTTATCGGTTCCATCCCTACGCGTTGGTGCACCGGGAGCAAGGTGTTCATAAGACCACACCTGAGAACATCAAAAATTATATTTATATCGTCGATTCAACAAAAATAAAACACAATAACGAAGACAGGATTTATATGATATACCTGCAATAGCGAGAGACATGCACATATGGCTTTGGAGTCGGGCCTCGTTGCCTTGTGCAATGCTCGGTACAGATACGAAAGAACCGCTGCACCCCAGGCATAATCCCCAACCTCCGACAGGTTACCCAACAACGGTAAATATTTCACGCTGACCGTGTTCTTCGACGTCGTTGGGAATAAAATTGCCCCCATCACCCACAAGAGGAAGGCCTTTGTGTACACCACAAGCTCACGGCCCGTATAGTTTTCCGGCAAAACCCCGTAGGTATCTACCAACCACTTCAACTTTATACCACCAGTGCTAAATTGATCCTGGGGTATCGAAGTGAAGAAGTTCCACGCCGTTCTCTTATTCGTTGCGTCTGACGGAGGAGCAATTACCGGCCGCCCCGTCACCGGCAACCCAAAGATGAACCCTACATCTTCTAGGGTAATTGTCATCTCTCCGAGCGGGAAGTGAAACGTATTCGTTTCACTTCTCCACCTCTCAACAAGGGCACCTATCAAGGCCCGGTCAAGCTGTTGAAAGATCTGCCCATGCGTGAAAATCCCAAACCCAATTCCACGCAGTATCTTTTTCTGGGACTTGTTCAATTCCCATCTTGTGAACTCGCGAGATACTTCTACGGTGGTGAGAAGTTCTCTTTCCTACGAATTAATAAATACAATTTAAGCAAAACGAACGGTAAAACAACGTTCGTAAGAATAAGAAAGTTGATAAATAATGTATCTTACTCCACCATCCCATATGAGCGTACTGATATGGTTGGCTTGGTCGTATAACACGGATGGATCTTCTGGTCCAGGGTTAAATTCCATTTTTTGCAACTGAAACTATGAAAAAACCTTCTCAGTTTGGATTTTACGTTTTGGATTTTGATAATCGCTCGCAAAAATACGACGCTAGCACATGCATAATACATACAATGATAACATATATGAGCAGCTCCATAATAGATATATAGACATATATGGAATAGGATTTTACAAACGCTAGCACATGAACAAATACATACATATATAAATCCTCATCATCGCTAGCACATGCTCAATGCATAATCAAAACCACGCATAAAACGCAATATTCATCACAACTATAGATTGCAAACATGTAAAGGATTGATTTTGTGAACTTACGTGATCTATTAGGGTATTAAAGCTGCTCTTATGAAGAAATTGCGCAGATCTGCTTGCCAACGCCGCTGGGAATATTTGTGAGTAGGAAGAATGGAGAAGAGTGTCGAAGTTAGGGTTTTTTTGAATATATATTTGTTGTCCGCTATACAATATAGCGGACAGCATTAAAGTCCTGATGGGACACCGCTACAGATGGTCGTTGTACAGTGTAGCGGACTGGCACGCGCTGACACCTGTCAGGTCCTGTCCCGTCGCTCCACCTTCTACGGGACTGTCCGCTATATAGTATCGCGGATATAAATAGTTAGTAATCTGCGGGGCCGTCCGCTACATAGTATAGCGAACATAGAAAATAGAACCAAAAAAAAGTAAGTGTTCTGCGGGGCCGTCCGCTACATAGTACAGCGGACGTAGAAAAAAACTAAGGGTCGAATAGGCCGTCCGCTACATAGTATAGCGGACACAGAAAAGAGTACCAAAAAATATAGCGGATACAGAAAAGAGTACCAAAAAATAAAAACTAAGTGTTGGACCAGAAAATGGTTGGCACGGACCAAACATTTAGTTCCGACCTTCTCGAATCCCGGCCGAAGCGGAGGCCTTATGTCCGCAATATTGTAGAGCTAGACTTTGGTGTCCGCTATATAGTAGAGCTATACAATGTAGCGTAATGCAGTTTTAATAAATTGGAATAAATTGGCGTCCGAAAACTTGTTTTAGCGACATAGTAGGTTAATGCTGTTTTAATAAATTGGCGCCCGAAGACTTGTTTTAGCGACGGAATCAACAATCTCAATATCGATAAACAATAAATAATGTACGATTCACAATCAACGATCTCAATATATCAAGGGAAAAGAACCGCACAATTAAGCGAGAAAAAATTTGAAAACATAATGAACAAAAACATAAATTTTTTATTAATAATAAATTAGGGTTCACATTTGGGCATCGAAATTTTTTCACAAGCGCTCCGATCAAAGATTACAACTTGAAAATCCCACCACCCAAGGTGTTCAAACACTACAAAGTCCCCGAGTTCGAGGCCATGCTGGCGCACGAAGACGTTCCAACCCTCTGCGAATTGCTTTTTTTGGGGTCGGCCGGGCTTCAGCTTGATTTCAACCTGCCATGCCCCCTTGCGGCTATATAATCTTGCACTCTCATGAATTGTTGTAAATTGATTGGTAAAGGCTTCCGGTATGTCCTACCAAACACAATACAAAAAATAGGTTAGTTTTGGTTAAGAAAAACAAAAGATCAAACTTTTAACACACGAAAATACAGAGAAAGAGGGATGGCCTACAAGTTCATTCTCAAATCCCAGCATCATGACTTTGAAAAAGTGTTTGCTTGCAAGTGCAAGTTGCCAATAAAATCGTAGGTGGTCTCCGATCCAGAAGCCATCGAGGTCGGCGTTGAGGGGAGGACGGTGGTGTCGCCGGAGATGTGGGTTGCCGTAGTAGATGAGGTAACGGCTTGGGTTAGATGTTCGAGAGAGAGAGAATATAGCGTACTGATAAAAGCTGATTGCCCGATCTGATTAATTATATCTATAATGGGAGAGAGTTATATGTAAAGGACGTCGCGACCGACGGGACAGGTCCTGACATGTGTCAGCCTAGAGGTCGTCCGCTACACTGTGTAGCGGACGCCTTTTTCCTGACACATGTCAGGAACTGAATGTCGTTCACGAGACAGTATCGCGGACATGGAAGGAGGGCAAAAAGGTAAAAGTTTCTGTCCGCGAGACAGTCACGCGGACGACTGATAGTTTTCCAAAAAGGCGTGATCTGGGCCGTCCATCTTTCAGGATGGACGGCCAGATCGCGCTAGCAAAATACCCCATTTTCCAAATGGGTTCTGCCCCGCCCAGCTCACGTGATTTTTTGTCCTAAATAACTTTTTTTTTAATACTTAATTATTTTTTATTTTATTTTTAATTTTATTTACCTATTTATCTCATTTTTGAAAATTTCACTCTCAAAGAGAAATTTTAAACTGAAAAAACGTGATTTACTTAGGAAAAAAACTCCACCTGACGTTCATTCATGCTTGTTTTTCTTGCTCAATACATGCAGGGTTGAATATGGTGGTAGTCCTTTAATTCATGCCGAGGCGGCATTCATTTCGTAACTTATTTGAAGTCTTTTCGTAACAAAAAATTCTAGAGGGCAAAATGTTTACTTTCAATCCGGACACTAACTCGATGATTTTGGTCACAGGTCATAGAAGCAAGTCTGAAAACAGTGATAAGTCAACAAAGAATTCCTCCCACAAGTGTCAAAACATAGATGCAGAAAGCAAGTCACAACTGAGTCGAATGCATTGTATCTGTCCTTGAAATAGTATTTGCTTCTTTATATTCTACTTATGACTTTGCATCTCAAGATAAAACAGCCGACCCTCTATTGATCAAAATAGAGGGTTGAACAGATACAAACAGTTGTGACTGTTAAGTGACTCAACATGTGTCACTTAACAGTCACAATATGACACAGCAAACAGGTGCACCTTATGAACTAGCAGACACCATTAACAGTTGTCATTTAAATTTAATGTAAACAAAAAAAATTTGTTTAATTTGCCAACAGTCTCGCATGTGCGAAGTGCAAAGTGTCCCTAAAAGCGCCAATAGCGCATGTACGTTGTTACCGCGCTCGCGCACGTGTGGTGCATCGCACATGAGCAAGTGCATGACCATGCATACCATGTGTTTCTAGAACAATATGGTACGTCCCATAACCACTTAAATACCCTTAACCTTTTTATTTTTCAAGTAATGTAGGAACCCACGCAATGATCCTTTTCAACATTATTAAATGACAATCTTTGAGAGTTTATATCTCTCTAGCCAATCAATCAAATTGATTTATTCTTTGGATGTTATATCTTATAGTACAATATGAAACAATTTATGAAAAATTCTCAACATACGCAAGCCTGAAAACAATTACGCCCCCAAAAATCGATTCAAGCAAGTCTGAAAACAGTGACAAGTAAAAAAAAAAATCAGTTTTATTCTCATGCAGATTATTAGTTACAATGAGAGTGAACGCGATAGTAAGATGTCGGGAGTAAATTTAGTCGCGTGCTGTGTGCCTAGAAATATGGCCGGCTGCGGACTTCGTTTACATTAAGTGCATATGTTGCACCTTGATGACATGCAAGACGTTTTATTCCTGATCAACGGATTCAATGGCAGGCTGCGACAACGGCCACTTATTTTTGAGGCCGAAGGTTAAAGTCGTCGGTGGTTGGTTGTGGCAAACACAGATTCGGTGGTCCGTGAAGTGATAAGGATATTTCATGCGACCAAAACCAAAGAAAAGACACAAACAGGCTGCCCAAATATCTGATGGTTAACATGTATCTTTCAGGCTGCCATACGCATGCATGTTTGCTTAAGTACTTCAATGCTAAAACCCCTAATTTTATGTACTCGGAATTATACGTCGAAGATGTTCATACATCGCCTCGCCCTTCTTGGCCTCTCGAAGTTACAATTCCTGATTCCAGCCCTAAAAATGGGTATATTTTCTGACACATGGAAGGAACGGACCCAACCAACAAAACCGCAAGTGAACTTCTAGGTCGAAGTGGATTAGTCCTGAGCAGACGACAGTGATTCAACGAGGATCATCAGTCCGACCTCGGTCCAGATATTAGCTTGTTCTACAGAAAACATGTTATTGTAAGGGTGCCTTGAGGAGCAGGTAATGCAACTATTATTGGATAGAGAGTTAATTGTAACAAAAACAAAAAAAACAACTAAACAATGAACTTCGACGATATGTCTTCTTAACATGAAACACGATTATTTTTCCATGAATACCACTGTAATTCCTCGTCTCATAAGAAAATTCATCGTTGACCTAATACATGTCCCAATGAGCGATCTTGAGACGAAACAAAGATTTCAACTCTTCATCTGTTGCATGATTACTTGATATATCTCTAGCTGATATGTTGTTGAAATACGCAGCGTATTACCCTTTTCTCTTTCTCAGCTTTGTATACTCTATGCGAAGGTTATTTAAATTCAGGACTTCTCAGCTTCACCGGAGAGGCATATGGATGGTATGCCTCTCCTAGCATGTCGTAGTTATTCATTTCACAGGTGGTAAACATTATAGTGGCTCTCATATTTGTTTAGCAATTCTCAGTTCATTAGCTATTAAACCCCACCCCTATCCCCCCTTCTGCCATCCCGGTTTTGACGTTTGAAGCTTTGAATCTGGCCTTCAACCAACAATGTAAACCCCAGACTTTTGCAAAGCTAATTTCAATTAAGTCGAGAAAAGTCAACAGATTGAAAAGTCAGTTGTTTAGGTACGTAGTTGATTTGCATTCAAAGGTTATGAGAAGATGCGAATGTAATACCATTTGGTGTACATCTAACCCGTAAGGTGGTCCTTAAAGTTCACCGGCCATCAATTTCTCATTTCTTTTCTCTCACTATTGAGCTTTTTTTCTTTCATGGGTGGTCCTTCCCAACTAGTTGCGAGTCCCCCACCCCCACCACCAAAAAAAATAAAAGTGCGTAACAACTATAGATAACGATCATAAATGTATATCGTAACCGACTACGGAGGTAACCTCTTTGTCAAGAATCAGTGTCTAGATCTCTGATGGCTTAAAATGCACACAAGACCAGCTTATGGGACTGTGACTCTCCAACAGCCATAGAGGGCTACCATTCATGTGGTCCATGCCACCGATTGCTCGATCGTTAAAAGCACAAATCCAAAGACTGAACGAGAATTTGTGTGCGCGCGCCCACAAATCTGTGCTGAGCAAAATGCAGTGCTTGCTTTCGGTGATCACACGTTTGAGGATAAGCAGATAGATGCATGAGCTTGGAGTGCCAACCAAACTGGATTCCCACATATGGTGGTGGTGGTGGTGGTTATAGATTTATGTTTATCAAAATTGAGCATTAACTTAATAGTCCGTACCGAAAATTTAGCGAACCAAAAAACTGAACAGGCATGAAAGATTGAAAGAACGAAAATGTGGAGTCCCCGGTCCCAACCAAGTCATCTTTACACAAAAGATGAAGAGATAACCTCGAACAGACGCAGGGAAATGGAGGCTTAGACAAGTTCCAGTATGGCTTGTCAACCGCAGACGTCAGAGAAATTTCGTCCAAGACTTGGACCACTACAGAAAAGGAAAACCCAACCAATTTTGCTCTCTTTAACAAGGAGAGTCATAAGGCAAAAGCGAATAAGGATTTTTTGGTACTACCGAAATCGAGGCATACCAAGTTCTCTGCACATAAATGAACTAGTCTGCTGCATCTTTCACACACTCGATACTGAGTTCTGATTTAGTACTCATGCTACCTCCCTTAATCATAAAAGTACACTAATCTCTGGGTCCGTGTCTCATAAACTCCTTTTTCGTTATCTTCATATCAAATGTTGCTGTTAAAATTTAATGAAACCCCAAAAACACCCCTTAATAAAGCCCCAAAATCAAACCCACCAAACCAAAGGTTCCATTACCCCCACCAACGGTCGTCAACGTCTGCCTAGCTTTTCACCACCGACACTTCCACTCCCACCCCCATCAACACACCCCCCACAGTCACGACTCCCCCTCCCGCGGGGTGATCTTTCCACCACTGGCGCTCCCACCCCATACGCACACACTCACACCCACACAAATATACAAAAAAAAAAAAAGACAGTTGACAAATGTTAGAAGCGGCCCAGGTTTTTATGCTCTTATGATTAGGTACAATCCAAGCCCAATCAAATAGAATCAAAATGTTCATTTAGATGCCAAAATTTGGCATGTCCAAACTCTGAGTCTGAAGTCTCAATGTTGCCATTGTATTTTGCTTGGGCTGATGGTCCAATAAAGTGGGGCTTCTTCGTTTTCATGGAGCCCAACTCGTCAACCTCCTTTTTGGTCATGGAAGCATGTCTCATTTATGGATAAAAATCACAAGAAAAGGAAAAAAAAAATCACTTAAATCATTTGCTACTGCTATGGACTTGAACATATGACCTTTCCCAAAAAGGCATATCTAACTTCTGTAGAATCGACCGATCGAAAAGAAAAAGAATTAAAAACTTTGGTAGAATCGTTTAAGATATATATTATACCACCCCTGCACCCCATGTATCTCTCACTCTCTTTAACCAACTATGCCTTTCTCATTCTTCTAGCTAAGAGTATCACTTCTACGTTATGTGTTATAGTGCCCAAGGGCATATTGATTAATTAGTACAAAATATTATTTTTGATCATACAAAACCTTTACCAAGGTGCGCAAATTTCTAAAAGAGCTTGCCTCTTCCGGATGTTATAGCCTCTATAAATTATTTTTAGCGCTTGGATCTCTTACTGGAAGGGATAAAAAGTTACAAGGCACGTGACAGTACAATGCCATAATGAACATCGTACGGATATCAACTAGTTCAGCTGATAAAATCTTTTATCGTCATACCATTGAACTTGGTTTCAATTCTTGTCTTCATCCGGAATGTGGAGAATTTTAGAGGGAGAGAACCTGCCCGTTACCCACTATGTGGTAGACCAGATCAATTAGTCTCTAGTGGACAAGAAAAAATCACGTCCCAAACTGTTCACCCCGATTACAACTTTTTCGAAGTTAGAATTTAGTTCATGCTTATTTTCTATAGCTATTTAGTGCCCCGACTCTTGTATGTAGGATAAGTTTCAGCCGTGGTTTTTTTGAAATCAGGTAAGAACCCTACTTGCTGTATAAGCCAACATCTAAGTACAAACGTTTTACACGTCCTAGCGATATAAACAGAAGACACAAATACACAACCCAACAAGCACACGGGAGATATTTACGCAGACCCGTGGTTGATTTCACAAATGGGCATCCAAATACCTTTATTTGTCTACAGGAGGTCAGTCTGGTCCTTCCTCT
Organism: Escallonia herrerae; assembly: GCA_033070095.1. Classification (NCBI taxonomy): domain Eukaryota; kingdom Viridiplantae; phylum Streptophyta; class Magnoliopsida; order Escalloniales; family Escalloniaceae; genus Escallonia; species Escallonia herrerae. The sequence goes on from JAVXUP010000731.1 coordinate 333,466, forward strand.
CTTTAACCTTTCATCCCTAGTCGCATGGTATGACCTTAAGCAATTTTACAAGAAGAACAAACTACATTCAGTAGACTTGATAGGCTTCCAAGCATAACTCATTATGTCCTTCCATCAGAGAAACATCATCTATGAACTGTACTTCGTCTACAATGGTGCTTTATGCGTCTCCCGCAAGCACAAAGAAAACGCTGGCTCTTTCAAGGTTGATCTTGACCAGTGCTTTTGGTCCAATCAAACAACACTATAATCAGTGAAAGAGTCTTCCCAATTAAGGACCCCCCAACCATACTTACAGTTGGAGGAAGAAGTCGATTGATGCTAAGAGCTGGCCGCTGCCAACTTTTTTGTAACTCTACTCGTTTCGCTAAGAACATCATTTTATAATCACTGTGGTAGAAAATCTATGCAAAATGATTGAGGATCACATACTACTAAACAATAAGTAGGTTCATGTCTTTTAGGTAACAAATTATCGGTAGACAAATACAGCCCATAAAAAAGGACCCCAGACAAGATAGTCAAGGATGTCATGACACATGCATCTCCCTGTGGATCTTAATTTGTGGCCGGATGGTGATAAGTTTGGGGATATAAAAAATCAATGGACTAGGTGTATTAAGCACTACTAATTGACTAACTCTACAAGCTGATCATTGGGTTTTAGGCAGCAATGTCTTCTCCAAGTTTGTTAAAGTTTTGTCAATTAAACTTTACTCTTGTAACTACAAAAATTTTATGCGGTGAGCTTTCTCCCAGTGTTACCTAATTCGCTCATAAACTATTTTTCGTTCGCAGATGCTGTATGACATGTGAGATGCGTTTGCACAAGAACTTTCATTTCAGAGGATACCTAAAATCGACATTATCAGTTATTATAGCATTCAAAAGGGAAAAAGTTGGCCACATAAGAATGCGTTCTAACTCCGCAGAAAATTATTACGAAAATTGGGACTAGCGCACTTGAACCATATGAAAATGCTTTTAACCCCGTAAAAAAGCATTCTCGCACCTATTGCATATGGAAATACAAGTTTTTGCCAAAGTTTCCGGTGGTTAAAACAAGTGAGGTGCTAACTATGATACAATTAAAGAAGACAGTGTGCAATGATGTTTTGTTTGGGACATTAGAGTAATACATTTATGGTTAATGTCTTGAATTGTGAGGACCGAAATATGTTAAGGTGGATACGATGGCATGAGATTGTTTTCCAGGATGTCACAATATATATATAATTGACAAAACTACTTTATCGATCCACTTGAACGCAAGAGTACCTAGCTAATAGACTATAATCCCTATCTTTTACCAAATAAATATTTATGGTGCCTGATTTCATTTATGTGCATCTGCAGGTCAACTTCTAGTATTATTGTCAACATTATAGGAAACGGGACATAGCCTAATGATAAAGGTTGCTCATTTTCCTGCGCAAGGTGGCAGGTCTTATGAGACTGTATATTTGAGATAACCCTTCAATGAACCAAACGACAAACACTTAATGAAAACAGCCTGAAAGTCGAGATGGGCAGTTCCCGCCTTAAGGTGTAACCCGCTTATACATATACCGCATCATAGTTTTAGTAGAAGTCCCCTAAACATTTTTATTCGTCGCTCGTGTGTGTGTGTGTGTGTGTGTATGGTGGGGGTGGGATGTGGGGGGCCTGATGGTGATTGTTTGATACTGAGATGACCTGAATCTGAGACCAAATTAGAGAGAGGATTAAAGAAAGGACAAGTATGAATGATGGGTAGGTGCAAAATGGGATTGGGGGAGGACAAGCTAAGATATGTGAATGAAAGGATCAAGTGGTCTTCAAGGCTAAGTTAAAATAATTGGGACACCCCATATGGGCTTAAGGAATTGGTGGAGATGTTCCAAACACTCCCCAAACCCCCCTGTCTGCTCTCTTCCCATCCACTTATCCGTCCTAGGACATATATCTGATTTTTTAAAGATCCCTCGACCTTCTCACTGCTATAATAACTTATCACCATAACAAGGATCATTGAGATTTTTGTGTTCTTGTTCCTTAGTGCATATATATTCATAACCTCATGTGACTCGGTCGCTCCTAATCCACTGTAGTTCAATAGATTGATCCAACTTCAACACCGAATTGACAGCGCCCCTCCATTCTTGTCGTATCAAAAATTTGGTTTTGCCCATTCTTGCTGTCTTTTTCTCTGGGAAGCTCCAAAATTAAGTCCTTGGAAGCGCTTCTACTTTGGTGCGGCCATAAAATAGAGCATTAGTTCTATCTTTAATTCGACAATGTGCTTCGAATTAAAGTTAGACCTGCTTAGAATTAAAAGTGTAGCTTAGGTTTTGATTCATTTGTGTCCTTCCAAAAGACCTGAGTTTGATTTCCGTCGAACTAAAGAAATTAGCAAACTATTGCCAAACAAGAGGATTTTAGCTATTCCACATGAACCTCGTATATAGCTTCTACTTACAGTTATAAGGGTAGTCTTTTTGGCATTGATCTACCTTGTGTATAAATTAACTCAGATCGAGAGGACTATCTAACAAATATAGACACACAAAAATTTATATCTATACTACTTATAAAAGTACAAATGTTATGAATTATTTATGGTCAATTATATATGTCCTTCGTTAATCACTACAAGATTTCCGTCGCTAAAAGTGGATAATCTGTCGCTAAAAGTCCGTGAGGGAAAACCTGTAGCTAAAAGATTAGCGACGGAATTTGATGACCCGTCGGAAAAAATTAATTTTTACCGACGGAATTAATTACTTTTAGCGACGAAAAATTCCGTCGCTAAAGATAATTTCCGTAATTTTTATATTTTTTTGTTATTTCTCAAATTTTAATTTAAAAATGCTTTTAGCGACGGACATTCCGTCGCTAAAAGTCCGTCGTTATGTAGGCCTTTTAGTTACAGAATTTCGTCGCTAAATGCCGATAGGTAAAGGTTAAAACAAAAAAGCTGTTTTTTAAATTGTTATTAGTTTTAAAAAAAACTCAAGCCTATTTCTATCAACAATTAATCCTATTTACTAAATATATCAACAATTTTATTCTTTAGGCTATCATTCTTATTTCAAGCGATACACATAAAACATAAGTCATACACCATCAATTAAATCCCAAAAATAGATATTCACCAAATAAAGTAAATCCCAAAATAATAGATATTAGAACTATAGCAGTGGCAATATTACAAAAATGAAAAGCAACCACATCAATTTACAGTACACCAAAAGATTGATGTCACATCTATACAATGCTTGTGTGTGATCATTGCCAAAGCCTTCAGGGTCCTAATTTATGTGCTTCGCCAAGGACTCATTTGCAAGTAAGCTCATGCCACTGAATTGGTACTCCACCTGTTACACCACAAATCCTCTTATTAGTATGTATCCAAAAGAACATCCTAACGCAAGGAAAACATATAACACCATGAAATGGAGCCACATTCAGATGCCTAACAAGCATATATTCTTCCAGTTAGGATGAAACCAACCTCTGTACGGACCAGCAGAAGCACTAATCTAAAACACCTTGAAGGGTTCCTATGCACCATGGACCAGCAGAACCATCGGACCAAAACTCCATAAAACACTTCCTATGCACTCAGCATAGGTACATATAAATAGAACTATAAGATTTTAGCAAAACACTTAGGAAAAGAAGTTTGCAGAGATGAGGCTTTACACTACATTAATATGGGAAAAAAGAAAACTCTCTAATTTTTGCCATCATCTGCTGTATTGTCAGTAAACCTTAGATTACATTAGCGTTCTATCCATGCACACACAACAGAACCACCTAAACTTTAAATTGTATTTGTGTTCTATGTATCGATTATTCATCATAAATAAGGCATACTATTATTTTATGACAATGTCATACGTTTGTCCAAAAAGGATCTTAAGCATCTACCATATCCTATGGTTAGTGCAATACCAAACTTAGCCAAAACGAGATAATTATAGATAAGTAAACAAATATGTTACATCCACATGAGGAAGAAGATCACTTGAAGGACATAGAACATCCTACAAAATTGACCTAAAATCCTCTCCCCCCCCCCCCTGCTTGGCACAACTCTACAACGATACAACAATAATATTTGAAACTTAGATGTTAACGTCTAGCACACAAGTTGATCACTTTTCCTGTATTGCATTAAAAATAAAAACAGAAAAATAGGGCAACACCCACGAACATGGAACATATCCAAAACACCAATCTAAAAACGCTTCATTGGATCCACCAAGCGCTCTTGGTGGATCCAATGACAAAAAGAGGGTTTTAGCTAGGTTTTGATTCATTTGTGTCCTGCCAAAAGACTTGAGTCTAATTTTCGTCGAACTAAAGAAATTAGCAAACTATTGCCAAAAAAGAGGGTTTTGGCTATTCCATATGAACCTCGTGCATAGCTTTTAGTTACAGTTATAAGGGTAGTCTTATTGACAATGATATACCTTGTGCATAAATTAACTCAGATCGAGAGGACTACTTAACAAATATAGACACACAAAAATCTATATTTATACTACCTATAAAAGTACGAATACTGCAAATTATTCTTGAACGATTATATATGTCCTTCATTAATTACGTCAATAACACTTTTACCCTCCCTTCGTGATTCTTTTTTAAATTTAAGAGAAATTAAATGAACATTAGATAATGAATCTATTCTAAACATTGGGAAATGAAAAGTGTGATGAGAAAGAAAAGCAAAATAAAGAAATTCCTTTATTATTCTTTTTTAAATTTGGTTGAAATGAAATAAATATTGGGTAATGAATTGAGCAATGAGAACTGTAATTCTTTTCTCATTGCATTTTTTAGGGTAGCAGAGAATTAACCAACTAAAAAACAAAAACAAAACGAAGAAACTAAAATACGTGAAAAAATCAGTTGAGAAACAAAAATGTTGAAAAAACAAAAACAGAAAAAATTGTTAAATATAGCGTCAATTTGAACTGAAAACCTGTTAAATATGCATAAAAAATGGAAAAAGGGGTTAATTATAGCGTCAATTTGAACTGAAAATCTGTTCAGTTATTGTAGTTGAAGACCACCTGATCTTGAATTTTACAAATTGTAAGTGTATACCACAAACAAATTTAACAGATCACAGAAACAAAGACGTAGATTCATTCTTTTAATTTTTTCATTTATTTTTCTTTTCAGCAGTACCATCAAATATTTCTTCAATCTAGAAATCTATAAAGAAGATTTCCAGATATTGAACTGATACGGCGAACACCAGATATACATTTCTTCTAAAATAAGTCACAAAAGAAATAACAACATAATTAAATTATATTATTTTGATCCCAAAGAAACTAATGATATCACCTGAGGTAATATCATTAGTTTCTTAGTCACCGGTGTACTCAAACATTTATCTTTTCTTCAAAGTCTTCATGCGTGCGCCACCGCCATCATTTGTGATTCGAACAACCACATATCTGGGCAGTGTCAGCCTGTATATCTTGGCTTTCGTAGACACCAAAGCTCTATTAAATTTCAGTAAATCTAATTCCAGATCTGAGCCAAGGTGGTCATGCCTTCGCCTGATTCGGTGAGGACGTTGTTGTAGTAACAGTGGTGGTGACGAAGAGTTGGCGGGTAATGAGGGAGTGGCGACAGCGATGGTGGTCGTGACGAAGCGGTGACGACGAGTGGAGATGAGTGGCTGTCGCCGATGAGTGCAGATGACGATGGCGTTGGGTGAAGGAATGGCGGCAAGCAACGACGAGCTTGATGGTTTCCGCAGGGAAGAAAGAGAAGAAACGAAAGGGTGAGAGATTGAGATATATGGAAAGTAATAAGTCAAACCAGTAAAAGTAGTGCTGACGGGTAAACGGGCACCCATTAAGAAACCATGAAAACCAATGGGTTGATAAATGTTTGACCCATTTATACCCAATTATGTAAAAGGATGGGTTTAGAAAAATTTTAAGTGGGCTTATTATTGGGTGGGTAAACAGGTTTGAGTTGTGATTGTCACCCTTAATTACCTCAAAAATTGCTCTCAATCACATCATCGTGCAACGCACGTGCTCAATATTAGTTATCCAAAAAACTCATGGGCGGAATTAAGACAACTTCGACTTCCAAAAACGATTATACTTACACAAAAAAGTTTGAGTCGGCCAAAAAATTAAATTTAAGATGCTCACGTCACGAGAACAGTTTACAATCAACCAGAAGTGACAAGCTTTAATTCAGAAGTACTTTTATGACCATCAAATACATGGTTAATGCAATTCAGAAGAGTGAAAATAGGCACCAGATAGGCACCCATGAATGTTTATTTAATGCTGTTATTCCTCCAACTTGGATGCTATATATATATATAGAACTGAATAAAAAAGGAGGAGACAAACCTAGAAGTTTGATCAAGACAAGGTGTCTGATACATTGCTTTCACTCGCTTTTAGCTTCTTTTCCTTGTCTTCCAGACGGGTCTACCAGCCACAACAAAGATGCCACACCCAGCTGGAAAGAACTGGGCCTGGTCCAGGCCCACCCAAAAGCTACTCTCAAAAGCAGTGAGACCCATTTCAGGCCTATCCATTATCAGGAATTACTAATAAATTTGAGGCATGGTTGGCGTGCGTTAGTTTTGTTAGATGTAAAACCACACATCATTGAATTACTGCTTCAATGGGTAGTTTCTACTGCAATTTATCTGAAGAAAAGAGTTCTATTCAAGAAGTATCCCTCCCTCCGTCCCATAAAACTTTATTATATTCCATTTTTGAGCTTTTTCAACAAAAATAAAATAAAATTTCTAGGTATTTTTTTTTTTCATGATTACCCTTTATACAATTTTTTTATTCTAGTTTTCTATCCATATTTAATCTTCCATCAACCAATTTTTTATCTGTGACCCACTCTCTCTCTCTCTCTCTCTCTCTCTGGGTATATTTGAAAAACTCATAAGCATGACTCATATCTCAAATAAGCGTGCAAGTCAAACCTGATCACGACGCGAAAATTTTTATTTTATCATAAGTGCCTTTTTTTTACTGTAATTTAGCCCTTAAAGACTACCAAAGAAGGTTGAAAGAGAGATGACAGAAGACAGCGAGTAAAGTCTAACTTATAAAAGAGAAGAGTGTAACGATGCCCTTGTGATGAAATTAACAACTCCAAGAAGTAACACGACTTTTGTTTTAAAAATTTTTTAATCCTCATTTTTCACTTAAGAGTGCATCTAGGAATGGTAATGGGGGCTCCACTACCCTTGAAATCCCATCCCGCCCCGAACCCGGCCCGCATCGGGTTATATAATCTCAAATCCACATCCGACCCTAAACTACTTTAGAAAACTCGTCCCCGCCCTGCCCTGAAATTGGCAGGACTCAGAGAATGAAAAAGGAGGCGCGACGACCGGCGGGTAGTTGATGGCTCGCAGGTGGGTCTACTCTGGTTTCACTGATAGAGACACGAAACCGCGCAGCTTGTCAAGAGACCGAAAAGAGTAAACAAATAAATCGGACGGCAGGAATTGATGGCTCGCTGATGCATCAATTCACGGCATAATCACGGCAGCTACAGTCAACAAAGAATCAGACGATCGACTCCATCATCACGGCAACTACAGCAGTGATGGCTCACTGTTGGGAACGACAGTGCGAAGGAGAAGGAGGCACAGCACCTTCGTTGCTGGTAGAGAGTGGGATGGACGGCTGTGAGATTAAGATTGGAAATTAGGGTTAGGAAATGGGGAGGAATAAGGAGTTAAGGACATCTTATATATATGTGTGGGATGGACGGCTGCGATTAAAGGATGAATAGGTTTAATACAGTGGGGCGGGAACGGGTCGCAGGGCGGGTACCAAGAAGGGTTGGACCAAATATCATACCTACCCCTAACCCGATGCGGATTTAAAAAAAAAAAACCCATACGAGCCCCGTGGTCCGATCAAAGTAAAAAAGACCCGCTCCTATAGGAGCAGGACGGGTCGGGAATCTGCCGGTTGCAGGTCTTATTGCCATCCCTAAGCGCATCAGCTTGACCTAATAGCGACATAAAAGTGGCAGAAAGTAGATTAGGCTCTAAATTCAGACTTTCTCACTGTACTGAGCTTCTAAAAGGTAAAAAAAAAAAAAGTTGGGAACCCAAAAGGCGTATGGAACCTTTCTTTTCCTTGTACTTTGATTTGATTTGATTACACTGAACAGAAGAGATTACTCTCGGTGATCCAAGAGGTCCAAATATCTCCTCGGTGAAAACAACCACCAGAGTCCTTGGTGTATCTTGTGTCTAAATTTATGATATTTCAAAACCAAAATTGAGGCCTTTTTTTTTTAAGTATTATTTGTGACCTCCAGAATTTTGAAGGCATTTAATTCTCAGCTAAATTAACACATGTTTTATTTGAATTAAATAAACTTCAATTATTGAGTCTTTATATCTGCACTAGGTAAACGTGAGAGTTAATTTGACCCATGTGTTTTATATTTTTCTTCCTTGCCTCTAATGTAAAAGGCCATCACTTTACATCATTGATTTATCTATATTACAACTTCAAACAAATTAAGATTGTTCCGATGTCTCCAAGCTATTCGAGTGCTTGTTAGCGTAGAGAAGAGTCGTCGAATGCTGAAGGCATTCTATACATGACCTTCAGCACCAACACTTCATTTTCAAGAGCCAGAAATAACTCTTAAGGACATAGATACGCACGCCTCAACTCACATCTTTTTAATTCGATAAGTTCCTTACTATTTATTCTATATAGCAGTTTTCGGAACCATATATCCAACACTTGGCAAAACACAAACCTTTAAACCTCGCTCCTGTTTTTTTTCTTCTCTCTTCTCTTTAAGTAAAAGTTTCACTGCAAGAAATATAAAAGTTCCGTGACAACAGAGGCTAAATACATGCCAAAACAGCGGTACTAAAGACAGACTGAAAATGCAGTACTGGGTAGATTTGTGACCCAAGTTACGCCGCTTAGCCTATGCTGTGACCTTTTGCGCAAATTCAGGTGACATTCCGAGTTTCTTTTCTGTCATCAAGCAACTTACCGCTTGAGGAGATTGACGTAGCCATGTTTTGCTTTGCGTTGGAACTTGCAACTCACATGCATCAATTCATATGTACACAAAACAGACATGAACAGAAACAAGCCCTGCCTAGGCACCAATAGTTAATGACAAGCCCCTTGAATCGGTATCCTTGCGTGAGAAATGTCATGGCCTAACATGTTATGGTCCGCGTCACTACCAAGTCAAGAGATTTCTATTAACTACTACTACTACTACATTTGAAGTCCTTGTGCAACATAAGAAACAGGACACTTATATGCCTGTATAATATCATCAAGAGCAGACACCAAGCATATCAAGAAGCCCTTGGGATCGACACGTTTCGGCTGAAACAATATTTTGCCCAGATACTAATGATATAATACGTTCCTAAAGTTATGCGTTATCTTGATTGTTGACATAGTATCATCCACCTGTTAATAACTATACATCTGGGTACTGATTGTGGCATTTGTGCAGTTGTTTTCCTTGGCTATAGAATTGTGGCTATAGTCGATCAAAAATAGATAGAGATGAGAAATGTGGCTAGATTATTTTGCAGAAACAGAGTCGAGAAAAGGTCACTACATCTGGTGAACAGACTGGAGTTCTTGAAAACTGGCAAAGAAGCCCATGGTTTTAGTTTGTGATTGAAAATTAGATAAAATAGCTGCAAGTTGAATCTTGAAGTAAGAGACAGTAGAGTAGTTCCAAGAAACCCCAAAATCTTGAGCTCTCTTGTTGGAAATCATCCGATATTGGACTTGAATTCCTAAGTTTACATTACAAGGTGTAATGTTCAAAAAAAGTTACTCGTTTTAATTGAGTGATTGAGGAGATTTAATGTCTCAAATTTTGGAACAAAAGTGAGGAATTCAAAGGGTTGTAATGTGAATTCTCACAATGAATGTGAAATAAAAAAAAGTTAGGGGTAGAGAAGTTGTCATCTGTTATGTTAAATTGTTCTAATAACACAAAAGTGTATATGGATGGACATGCCTTCGCACAAGCACCTCAAAGATTTCCCCACTCCAAAAACTAAATTTGTCTCTCCACAAAAAAAATTAACCATCGGTAAGTCACGTGTTACCCTGCCTTACAGATTTGTTATTACCCTATGCCCTTTAATAAGGGGCAGGGCTGTGTGGAAGAATTTACTGATGAAGGAAACTGCTGCAAACAGCACCGGTAGTAGTCATCGGTAAGTTGTCTGTTATCCAGTCTTGGGAGATAGATTTGTTGTTACCCAATACCCTTAACAAAGGGCGAGGGCGAGAGATATTGTGCACAGCTAAAGTGGGAGAAGGAGGATGTCTACTGTCTAATATGGTGTACGACATGTACGAGATCAAGTAATGCAAACAGTGCAAAAAAAGGAACTATGGGATGATCTCGACAGCATATACTAGTCAGACACTAATAACAAAAAAATTCTTGTAAGTTGTTTGATTTTTGTATGATAGATGACAAAACTACTATTCACGAATCCATGAACCGTAAACAATTATAAATTTAATGATATCCGAGGGCCACTCTCTCAAAGAGTTTTTCATGTTTCTACTATTATTCTTGAATTGCCTATATCCGGGAAAGAATGTCGAAAGGAGGTGAAGCAAAAGAAAGGTGCAATGACTATTCAAAAATTAGTCAAGAACATCTGGGTTGAAGAGAATTCTTATTATTTGGATAGACAGGAATTGGAGGACCATAGATCCTCCAAAGCTTTTGTCATAAAAAATACTTATTCCGGTGGTTCCAAGCATAAGTTTGACGGTTCAAATTCTCCATTTTTTTCCCGGCATCTATGTTTTTGTCACACATCAAACAAAGAGAGGGAGGAGAGTGGTACTGCAATGAGAACTAAGATTTCCTATACATCGGATCTGCTGCTACTTGTCATCGGCAACTTACAACCCCCCCCCCCCCCCCCCCCCCCCCCCATCTCTGCTCCCATTATCATTTTATCCACGAAAAAGGGATAGGATAAGAGGGACATTGCATAAACTAGTAATATCAATTGAGCAGGATTGCAATAAGGTGATATGACCTACATAGAAGTTTGAACAGCCCAACCACGAAGGGCCTCGGAACTAGTGCTGTCATCCACTCATAATTGTTTGCCCAACAACTTCTTTACAGAGGCAAGGGGCTCCTAGTTTACAACTCCAGTTTCCAGCTTTGAGTCTCCCCAAAACGTCACATAACCATAGAAGTGAGACACGGCAATGCGTGATCTCAATCTTCTTGATCAGAATTGTTGATACAAAAAAATTATAAGTGTTGCTAAAGGGGCTAATGGTAGAGTAAGGAGAGAGCGTGCAAGGTAGTGTATTAATAATGTCTCACTCTTTTATTGAATATCTTTTTCGTTACGAACATTCTTCATTAAGGCAAATTTTTATGACGAGACGAGTTCAATAGTCTTTTTAAGTATACTTAAATAAAAAAGTTTGCTTCAATGGTTACTGCCATTTTGTCATGCATTGAGTTTCATGCATGGAATAAAAAGCAATGATGAAGTCCTTTCTTTTCAAGTAAAATCAGTAATGAAGGCAAGTTTGACTAGTATCATTTCCTTATCCGAAAAGCATGTCTTTCCTGTGAATTTATTCAAAAAAAAAAATGTAATTAGATACGCATTACTACATGACTGCAACCCAAGTGGAACTTGTACTTGGGCTCTAGGTAATACAAATATAAAGATGGAAAGAACTAAAGAGCAATGAGTGAAACAGAACGAAGAGAGTGGCAAAAAGGGGTAGGTTTCTGTTCATTTAGTCCACATAGAAAGTGATAGAAGAATTAGACAAAAGGCAGGACCCCTTTGCACTAAAATTCGCACTGTAAGGTCATCTGTGAGTGGATGCAAAATAGTGTCACTGTATGTGGGTGGGTGTGTGAGATAGGGAGGGGAGAGGGAGAGGGGGTCCCTACCTTTAGTGGAAGTAACCTTCAGCAACAAAGCAAAGTATAACTGGTTCCCACCATACCCTTTAGCTTCTTCGAGCAATGGCTGTATACAACATCCAAAACATAGAGGTTGTACCAAGTCATCAAGTTTAAAAGCAAATTGAAGAGAACGGTATGCCCTTACCAACAGGAGCGAGATCAGGATTTAAAGATATCTTTCTATTAGCATAGAGGCAGAGGATCTTGTCCAAAAAAACACTGTACCCAATTTACGTGTATTATAATAGTCATAAACAAATTCTCTTAAGAATGGTAGTAAGGAAAAATTTTACTTATTTAATATCTTCATGAGATAAGGAGGTCACACACTTCGTCTTAAATTTCAATTGTCTCCCATGCCTAAAGGCCCTGATCACTAACCCGCACAAATCGTGTAAAGAAAGTACGAGCAGCGCTAAAGACAATGAACATGAGTCTATAAACATGTTAGGGCAACGCTAGGCAAGTATTTGCAATCTTTTTGTCCGGATTAGAACCTATTATTATATTAATGACAACGATATTTAGCAGGCTAATGTCGAATTAGATATGACAACAATAACATGTCTTAATTTAATCGCTACCGTTTGGTTTCCCCAGCTAGGAGTACTTGCCACTTCAACCTGATTAGTATGTCCAAAGTGTCCCCTAAAACTAGACATTGTATTACTAAAAGCTTCCCAGAATAACTTGTGCATGATGGAAACGGAACCTTAACTATCATGCATTCAGGATAAACTTTATTATCCTAGCTTTGACTTCAGGATAAAGTTAGGATAGAGTCTAGATGAAAATGAAACCAAAACTTCTGTTGATTATGTTGCTCCCTATTTCTTCCTGGTAACTAGTGTGCTCCGTGATCCTCAAATTGGGTTGCCACCGTCTTCTTCCTCCCAAACAAAAAATCTGAGTCCTAGTACTACAAATTTAATTTTTCAAAGTCGTGCCACAAATTATTTATTTCCTTTTTTTTTGGGGTTAAATGGTAAAGGATATTTTCGAGCCAACTTTAGCATTAACCAAGACTAAATCCCCTCCTCGGACGATCTTATGGGAGCACCCCCAACATGACCTGTTGCATTAAGAAGAATAATTTTTCTTCAAGTGCTCTTTTGAATGCACCAGGCCGAAGTGGAAGGGGAGGGGGGTGTGTCTTTAAAATCGCCTAAAGAATGGAGTTAATTTCGGTTGACGTTAAAGTTGGCCCGAAAATACCCCTGCCAGTCCAACTAAGAAAAAAAATTATAATATTCATTTTATGAAATGAACTCAAACCTATAATAATATATAGGTCTAGCATGTATGTGTCTATGAGTAAAAATGCAGATTGCTACATAATGTAGTGGATTGCTACATTTGTCATGAATCTGGTCGTTCACGCCCGAGATATGAACGGTCCTGATTTATTTTTTGTATTTTTTTTCGACCGCTACATAATGTAATAAAAGTATCGTCCGCTACATTATGAAGTAGTCGGTAGGATTGACCATCATACCGTCCGCTACATTATGTAGCGGACAACGAAATATGGCTCGTCTATCGGGCCAGATGGATGGTTAGATCACGCAGGTGATCCGTTGAGAGCGTTAGCAAAATTGACTATTTTGCTAGCGCGATCTTGCCGTTCATCCTGAAAGATGGACGGCTCAGATCCTGTCTTTTTTAAAAACTGTCAGTAGTCCGCAACATAATGTCACAGACGACATTTTTTACCTTTTTTGTCCTTCCTTCCCTGTCTGCTAGACTGTATCGCGGACGAGATTCAGGTTCTGACACATGTCAGGAAAAAGTCGTCCGCCACACGGTGTGGCGGACGACCTCTAGACTGACACACACACACATATATGTGTGTGTGTGTGTGTGTGAAGGAGTTACATATGCCTAAAGGCTGAGAAGTCCTCGATATATGCAGCATCTTCCGCTAAAGCAGTTAATTACATGCAGTATCAACACGCTCCTAAACGCGCGTCTTTATATCACCCAACTCTGAGATATTTCTTTAAGCTGTCACTGTCAGCAGTGTTGGCACGTTACTACGGGGCGGGGTGTCATTACTTACTCTCAGGCGGAACTTCACTCAGGTATTAAAAGACCAATCAGAAGGTCTACAGCATCCACGTCAATCCCTGACATGTCAGATTTGAACGGTCCTTCATCCGCCACGTGGAAGTGAACCCCTCTCCCCTTCCCATACCTCACGTGACCAAGGATCGCCCAAAGAGAAAAGGCCCGAGCCCAAAAAACCCAAAGACCCAATTTAATGACTCTTTGGGCCTCCATCTCTCTCTCTCTCTCCCCCCTTTGGGACACACCCACGTGGCAGTCGTATCCTTGGGCCCACTACCCATGGCCGTTATGGTTACATTCGATGGCTCTCTGCCCCAGTTGCTACTCTCTCTCTCTTGCCTATCCTCTCTCTCTCTTATTTACTCCGGCTAGTTGTGTCAGACTCCGGCAGTCGCTGTCAGACTTCCCGGCAACTTTTTTTTCATTTATATATACCGCACCCTCCCTTCCCTCCTCTTTAGCCTTGCATTATTTTTTCTCTGAGACTCTCTTACTCACACTAGCTCCATTTTGCTAGCTCCTTGTTAACAAAGAGAAAGGGAGAACAACAGAGGAACACATTTTTGACGTAAATATATAGACATACATATATATCTGTCTACGAATATAGATTCTGAAAGAAAAGGAGGACGACGATAGCAATGGCATGTTGGTTTTGAGACGACGTTGAGTTAGGCATGCAAGCGTACAAGGCTACCTAATCCTTGCACAGTACAAAGGCAACGCCTTTATTGTTGGTTTCGGCGAAGGACGCAGGCACCTTTTTCTTTTCGTAAAAGAAACAACGCTTTATCTACAATGAATAGGGCTCTACCCGAGATGCTACACTGTCTGAACATGCCGGGGAATGTCGCTAGCGGCGGCGGCACTGCGGACATAAGTGTGCTCGAGAGGCAACGGGCTCGGATGAAGTGGCAACAAGATCAACATTTCTTGATTGGGAATCATGAGCTCAATGTGTTCTCTGCACAACAGCTTCATCAGCTTCAGGGTTCGGTCAGTAATGACCCTGGTTTTGCGGAGTATGTGACTCGGGCCCTGAAACCGGACCCGGGTATGGAGAGTGGGTGGCCGGATGTTGGGAAGTTTGGGGGTGATGATCATTTGGGCTATGGGGCATGTGGCTATGGGAATGTCTCTGGGATTGAGATGAATTATGAAGCAATTGCAAGAACTGTTAGTTGCCCGCCAACGGTGGCAGCAGCGATCTCCGAGGCGGCAGTGACTGAAACTAAAGGGAAGGAGTCAATTTTGCCTGAAAAGCTGAACTCTGCAGCTGGAAGGGAAAGTTTTAAGAAGAGGAAAGCGGATAAGAACCATAACTTGAAGGTACATGCTTTGCTTGTCAATAGTCAAGTTGAGAATCATGTCTCCACATCGAAGTTAAAACTTTTTAAGTTCTTGCCCAAAAGAAAAAACAACTCGTCGTCCTCTATTTTCATGCTCTGCTCTAATCTAAGAGTTTCGAACTACAGTTCTCTGAATTTAATGATTGATTTATATTGCAAAATTATAATCAAGAAATTAACAAATTGCTAATTAGTACAAGAACGTCTGCAACATATCCAGGTAGTTGCAGAAGAGGATGTGAAAGACAAGAGAATCAAAGGTTGCGCAGAAGAGGGAGATTCCAAGATAACAGAGCAAAATAGCAGCAGCAAGGCCAACATCAGTAACAATAATAACAGAGAAACTTCAACTGACACTTCAACAAAGGAGAATTCGAAGGTTACAGAGGTCCAAAAGCCGGACTACATTCACGTCCGAGCACGACGTGGCCAAGCCACTGACAGCCACAGCCTAGCGGAGAGAGTAAGCGACAGTGATCCCAACTTCAGATGTTTTCTGATGAATTTTCCCTGAACTGTGATTTCTAAGCTTCGATTTGCTAATGTAACTTTTATATCAATTATGCAGGTTAGGAGAGAGAAGATCAGTGAGAGAATGAAATATCTGCAAGATTTAGTACCAGGGTGCAATAAGATCACTGGGAAAGCCGGAATGCTAGACGAGATCATCAATTATGTCCAATCTCTTCAAAGACAAGTGGAGGTAGAAATGCTCATAGATCATCACAAGCATTTTTCTTCTCGTTACTGTTCTTCATAAGTTTGAATGCCTGTTCGTGCTCTTACTTGGCCATTGTCTGTTATCATCACATACAGTTCCTGTCCATGAAATTAGCTGCCGTTAATCCAAGGCTTGACTTCAACATCGAAAACATCTTTACAAAAGAGGTACAGAAACAGTCATCTATCGCAGTGCCAATAATAAAGTATAATTGCATACGCAAGTGTCAACGACTCATCCTACTTTAATGTCAATTTTCACCAGATATTCCCAGCTTGCGCTTCGACTTACCCCACAATTGAGGTATCATCAGAAATGGCGAATCCTGCCTATTTCCAACTCAGTCCACTACAGCAAGTGGTTTCATGTTGTGGACTGGAAATGGGAATAAATCCTCCAGATATGGCACTTAAAAGAACTACTAGCGCTCCGGTCTCGATCCCTGAAACATTTCTCGACTCATCCTGTTTCAATGTAATATCCTCCACCCTTTTGTCTTTTTCTCTTTAGAGTCCCAGTTTCAGTTTTCTTATACAAGGATGTTTTTGTACTACAGCAAATCCAAGCCACTTCAACCTGGGACTCTGAGTTACAAAACCTCTATAGCATGGAGTTTCAACAAGGAAGATCAACAACATTTCCCTCTCAGACATTTACAGGTGAGTTATAAGCTACATCTCAACCTTCAATTCCAGTATACTAGTAACTTCATCAGAAGGTAGAAACTGAAGCACAGAGGATATCACCATACATGATAGAGACCATAGAAAACCCCACAAATGTTAATGATTTGGCTCAGGAATAACTGGGTCCTCTTTAAATTATATATATCCATAAAAGTTGCTTAGTAGGTATCTTTCCTTTTCTCTGTCTTCCACCTAAATGATCCAAACAATGGACTACAGGATAACCATAAATCTCCAAATCCATTCCTTCACAAATAAGAGCCAATATACTGATTTCTTTTTCCTTAATTGGTGTCCATCTAATACCAATTTACCAACAATAATGCACGGAGCATTATCAGGACTAGCTAAGAATTTATGGGCCCCATCAAAATAATTCATCTCATATGAAGATACTCATGATCTGATGTTAGCCACCATTTGATCAAACTGGTTGGCATTACAGATGAGTTTATACCCCCCTGCATTATATTTCCAGCATTCCTATCTGGATAATATATACATCTCTGCATCGTATCTATGTAAAAATCACTTTTCTCTGAAATGCGGAATCTAAAGAGATTTCTTTCCAATTTTGCAGGTTCAATTGAAGGTGGCAATCTCAAGATGGAGATGTGAATTAAAACATTAGTCGTACAATTTCTTCTACGAGTCTAACCTAAATGTCGTTGATCCTAATTCTTTTTTCCTTCTCTAAGTACATAGCATATATATTTGTACGTATACTCGCAATGTAGAAAAAATAACTCAATACCTACTAAGAACGATTTTTGCCAACCGGTGAACCCTAGTGGTTCATTTTGGGGACAGAATGAGACATGTCGATAGAGACCTGATAAAATGAGGCATATGGTGGGATGAATGATTTTGAAAGCTCTCTCTCCTCTCCCTCTCTGGGGGCGGGTGGACAAACACGTCCAATCCTTTCCCATTATTTGGTAGGAGGATATTCATGTCCTAAGCATGTTTAATTAATTAACGAGTAAATAGCTTAACTATTTTTTAATGAGGCTTTATGCCATAAAACAATAAGTACCTCATGATTTCGCAAATGCTAATAAACAAACCGAAAACCAGATGTGGATATGGTCTAATCTTTTGGTAATATAGCAGTAATATTGATAGTTTGACCATGTAGTCCTCTCTTTTCTTATTTGCTTTGACAATTGCGTTAGATCTTGCCCATAGAGCCTATGGAGAAATCAATTAAAAACCATGTATTATTATATTATGACAGCTAGTGAGAGCAAGGATTGTTTAGTGGAAAACAATCCTTTATTACTCTTAGTTGAGCTAAGAGTAATAAAGAAAACAGTGCATTTTCATCTGCTCAGCCAGTCCCTCACCAGAGAAATGGAGAGAGCAGTCGATCTCCGGCATAAGATCTTGTCAACGAGAGAAGCCCCAGATAGAGCAGAGTCGCAAAAAAGGATTTAAGTAGCCAACAACTAGATGGGTTGAGGATCTGCCGTGTTAAGGGGAGGATACTAGTAAAGACTAATCAGGATTATGCAATTATGAGTGTCTACGCTGACCTGTTCAAACTGTTTCTATAGATCTCATAATAGGGTACAAACGACTTAAACATTAAATAATAAGACCATGTTCCTTATTATGCTTTCAATATTATATGGAAAACTGAAAAACCAATTTCACTCGGAATGATTATGAGGATGGAACCTGAACAGCTGAATTCTTCAACCTCCTAGTCATATAAATCTATTGCAAGTTTTTAAATGAAGATTTGTCTTTTTATATGGTCTCATATTGGTTTGGTCACATTAAATATAGAAAGGGAAGGATGTTTTGGGTAAAAGCTAGACGTCGATCCAACTAAGAATAAAAGCAGCCACTCCTTCTGGATAATGATTGCCTCTAAAAAATAATTCACATGTTGTATGCAAATTTAGTCTAGTCTAGACTTTGTAATCTCAAAATAAGTCGACCTAGAGATGATATCTCACATTATACCATTCAGTTTTCACTACTAAATCTTGTAGGCACCCCATCCAGGCCTTAAATTCTAAGTCATTCTCTATCTGTGAGTACCAGAATCTTTAGAAACTAATGAGATACAATCCACAGTAATCAGAGTGTAGATTGCACTGCACTCTGAATGCAAAAATGGGCACGCAACCACTGCCATACTTACCCCACGTAAACCCGTCGTGCAGTTCATTTCGTAATTCCAAAGAAAGGCCCTATTCAGTGCTGGGCAGCACCCAAGAATTGGGGGGCCACCAAAGGTCGCCTTTGCCTTTCGCTGCATCTCCTTGTTCTTGTGGGGCGCCAATGGCAAGAGCCTTGGCTTTCCTTCACTTTCAAGCCATTTGTAACGGAGAAAGGGGTGGAGCCAACCTCATCCGCAGGCAAGATCTCCTTGATTCTCTTTGCCTCAGTGGATGGTGAGAGATGATTTTGCCTTTTCCTCTTGGGCCCACCTCACCTGGTGTGAAATGTTTTCCCTTCTTAATCCCTAAGATTTCTTCTCAACTTTCGACGCACAGAACTTTCAAGGTATAGTATAGTATAGTATACCTTTTAGGACCATGGTATACTATACCATGGTGCAGCTTTCGAGCCGATAGTGCAGCTTTCGAGCCGATACCCTATTAGTGCAGCTTTCGAGCCGATACTTTTTAGGACCATGGTATAGTATAGTACAGTATAGTATATATAATATAAAAAGCCTTCAAGTGTTTGTCCTTACTCAGCTCCCAAGCTTTGTGTCCATTAGTACTTCGCAAGAGAATCCTATGGATTTTCTCATAAACCCCATAATCAGGTTTTTTTTATCACTGAACGGAAGAGAATGTAATAACAACCTAATTTTTTGTTGATTCTTGAAACAACTAGAAGAATCAACCCTCTGTCCAGCGTCTTCTGTTTTTTTTTTTAAAAAAGATTAGAAATATATACCAACGAAAAACAAATAAGGCTAACATCCCTAATCTCTGAGATTATAGAACGATAAGATACTAATAACGGATGATATCTCCATCCGACGGAGAGCACCAATAAAAAGAAAAATACACCATAAAATAAAATTAAAACAGATTAAAGGTAAACACAACTATTTTTTTTCTTTTTTTTGAAAAACAATAAAAATCTAGACCTACCAACAAATAAACCTACAAGATAACTAAGAACTAAAACAAGATAAGTACACAAAAAACACAACCAATCAAGATACAGTCAACCCCAACCCATATTCCAGACACGTGGCCTCGTCATGCACCTCTACCTTGAGTGATGTGCTTCCTCTTCGGCACCGGAACCGCCACCATTTCCGACCAACTCATTGCTACCAAGCCCAAAGGACACAGAAGACGAACAACCCAACAACACCATCGGGAGACCTCACGAGCAAATCACCGGTGGACAAAACACCCAAAGACCAGAAACTAGAAGACTCGCCAACAACCGTCGCCGACCAAACCGTCGTCATCCCGCGGCTGCCAACCTTGCCAAACACGAACAACCCACAAGCAGAGCAAAGAACCTCTCCATCGTTGATTGAAGAACACCAGCCTTTCTAGATCTAAGGGGGAGGGGGGTCAACTAGGGGGGAAAGGGGAAGAACAAACCCTAGCTAAAAAACCTAGATCTAAACTCACCAATCCATCTCCTACCCAAGACAGCCCAACGAGCCCCGACGGTTAAATCCCAGATCCGGACGGCAAAATAAAAAATCACACAAATCCACCACTACCCAAGCATATAACACCATCTCCGACGCCAACCATCATCCGTCAACCGTAAACCATCAGTGGACCTGACAGCTTACGCATCAACCGTTGCCAACCCCGCTCCAGCACCGGAAAAACTAGAACCATACCAGATTGAGACTCACTGTCATGATGCGACGCCGTCTAGCTTACCATAGCCCTCCAAGATCCCACACAAGACCCTAACCAACGTCACCACCGCCGGGAAAAATTGGCGGTGGCGACGGAGACGGAAGACAGAGAGAGGAGGGTTTGGGGGAATTAATTTTCGTAGAATTCACCTCTCTCAGAGACTCCAGTCCCACGCGCTTGATGTTAGATCGCTTCAAAGAACGAGATTTGTTAAGATTGTCAACAGTCCCACGTCTTCTGTTGAATGCGATGAGCACGAGTAAATATTATGTTTCAACTTCTTAGGATCAAGACCCAGGCATTTTGTTATTCAGAAGATACGAGGCCAATGTTTGGAGTTTAACTTACATGATAAGAGGTCCAGGCCTTGTCTGACCAAGACTCATGCTCTGTCTTGAAGCCAATTTTTTGCGCAGCGCCCAATACTGCAACGGTTTATCTACGTGAAAAATATATATCAACATGCAAAATATCTTCTGAGCAACATTTTAACACCCACCCGAATCCTAAAATCCTTTTTTTTTTGTTAAGAGGAGAAATATATCATATGTAAAAGGTTTTACAAGCCGTCCCGGCCAGATCATCTATTTTACAAACATAAAGATAGCATTAATTGCTATCAATGACATGACACATTAACAACTAATCTATATACCCGATAAAAATTACAATTAGACTGAAGCAGAGCACATCCTACACTTCAGCCTAACTTTTCGTAACTTGCCGAAGCGTACGGTTACAATTAAACACCGAATACAACAAAACACATGAAAATACAATACATATTACAGCGAGAAGGACAATCGGAACAGCGCCAAACAAAGATGTACTCGATCATCTACGGAACCACAACAACACAAATACAAGAGGCGGAGGATCCATCTACAGAACCACAACCCTAAAATCCTATATGAAAGCCCCTACATAGACCATCCTAGGAGTATACGCATAACTTAATTGACCCAGACTCCCTACGTGGTTTTTGAAGCCCTTGTAATTTTGAACTATTCCACTGACATACAAACTCTTGGCTTTATTGCTTGAAATATAAGCCAAGCAATATTTTTTCGCGACCAACCTAAGCCCTAAACATCTATAGGAAAGACAAAACAAAAAGCAGTCTAGGAGTATACTAGGTTACACTGTGTAAGCTCCTTTCTCTTCTTGCATAGTCCTACAGGATGCTGCTGTTGCAACTCTCTACTCTCATAGATAATTTGGCGTAGAGAAGTGTGATGCACAATCCCAACTATTATACCATAACTGCACATACTAGAAAAGATGCTAGCATTGGATTTTACATAGCTCGAGATCACGAAGGGAATTTACAGGTGTACTAGATTTATAACCCAGCTGCGCGGTAGTCATGCTAATGTTTTTGGGATAGGATCAACAAGGCTGGACTGCAAAATCGTGGGTACAGACTTTCGGGAGAGGAACTGCAAGTGAAAAAAGATCGCTAGAAGGAAACTAGGAAAAGAAATAGATCCTATAGGCATCCCAAGTAGGCATGTATAGCATCACAAAATCCCAGAAGAACTTCGCTTTTTGCTCAAACCTAATAATTAGTCAAAAGGAAACCGGTCAAACACCCTCTCGTTGCTCTCACTCAAAACAGACCACATGAGAACAAAGGAGCACCACTTGCAAACTCTCCTTAGCACTCTCAACCGAATGCCAACACCTCAAAGGATCTGACTACGATCTCAGCTTCACCATCTGAATCCCTGACATAACAAATAGTTGAAACAGTATACTGACCTACCAGTTCTTGCAGATGACACGCTAATGCAGATAATCGTCCTCCATTTTTGCAAATTACTTGTGGTAAAAATAGCATTGAACTGTAGATCACAAAAACAGTGAAAAAAACTTCAGAGGAGCATGTGCCCATATGCTAGCTCTCAGGATAAAAGTAAAAGCAGCAAATGCTAAATAGAACTCTAGCTTCATCAAAGTAATGGTGAACAATTGCAATTAGAACATCTTCTGAACCTTGGGTTCCACTACCAAGGTGCTAAGATAATCTGCAATTTAACATCCCTATACCCACCGCCAACCTTTAAAGCTCTGAAAACTGCCCCTAACGGAGATATATATATTATATAAAGAAACAAACCAGCAGAGGCAATACTCCTCCATAAGCCCACAACATGCCTGGCTCTCAGCACCATGAGACCCAATGAAACAGTCTACTCCTCCATAATGCCCTCATCAAGCCAAAATTCTTCAATCGAAGTCCACCTTCCAGAATAAATTTAGCCAATGCAACTAAAAACAATGCTTTTTACATAATTTGTCCAAGTAAAATGGGATATCTATTACAGAACCATTTGACATAGCTACATAAACTACCTTAAGACTATCATACATACAAGGGGGTAAGATGAACATCCTGCCTACCTTAGCTTCTTAACTAATAAGAACAACTCAAAATATATTTACAGAGTTGAGCAAACAGACACTCACAAGGACAAGTGATAATGAATGGATTCAGCACTCAAAGCATTATCCGCAAGCAAACCTGTCTTCATCGCATCCCCTACACCTTGTTTGTCCAAGATAAGTTCCCTTAAATTACTGATACTTCTCCAGCTTCTGCAGTTCAAAATAGTGGTTTTTTTTCCAAAAAATTCGCTAGATATTTCAAACCACTTGAAGAAAGTAAAGGTTAGAACTGTACGAAATCCTACCTTTTCCAGGAACAATTATTATGGGCGCTGCTTTACAGTTGTGGAAACAATATTCACTCACACTGCCCTGAAGAACACTGAAGAAACCAATTTAAGGTTAGAGAAAGAGAAATGCGCGCGTGCGAGCACACGAACACAAGCGCACATGGAGAGACAGAAAGAGAGGAGAAAACCTTTGTATTAAGCTTCGGCCTCTAGTACCCATTACCACAGCTGCAGGTTTTAGCCTTTCTGCTTCCTTACAAATTGCCTTCCCTGCTTCTCCTTCCACAATCCGAGCCTTTGTTTGCACCTATTTCAAAATTAGATCTCACATTTGTTGATATAAATCCAGAAACATCCGAAGTGCACTTGTGTTTTCTTTTTTCTCTGTGCGGCAAAAGTTTCAAACTGTATCAGGTTATTCTTGGCAAAAGAATTATATTTGCTTCATACCATACATGTATCAAATCAATCTGTAGCAAAACACTACTGCTTTGAATTTTAGCTTTCTATATATAATTTTCTCTTTGCGGCAAAAGTTCCAAAGTGTATCCGGTTATTCACAGAAAAAGAGTTATAATTGCTTTATGTCAAACATGTTTCAAATCAATTTGTTTCAAAATACTACTGCTTTAAACTTTATTTATATAGATTTTTCCTTTTATTACAAATTTTACTTGTATAGGAATTGGTCGTGTTGCTTTGCAAAACTTAATACAGAAGGGAATTATCTCTTCTGAATAGAGGGGCATAATTCTGCATTACAGTAACAGTAACAAAGTCTAGTAATAATTTGTGTTAATTAACTGAGTCACTCGTAGCAAGTCATTTCAGATAGCATAACCGCTCCGCATCCATTTTAAAGCAATATAGCTACCACCTTAAGCATGTTCATTCGTGATGGCTTGGTCAGAGTCCACATAAGTTCTTGATAACAATCCTCGAGTAACAGATGAAGGTTTTGTCATAAGGTGCCAGCTACCTAGCTGTTAAGTCACTTGTTTCTACAGGTCATACCAAAGTGTAGGGGTCAAACCAGCCTCTATCATGAACAAGGTGCACCAAACGTCAGCCCTAATACTCTAAAAAAGAAATTGTTCGCAAGCACCGTGAAGAAGTGCCTTTTTCCAATTAATGATGCTATACAGTTGTCCACTTGTCCCAAAACAAAAAAAAAGGACTTTAATTAGTCAAAACTGATACCAAGTGCATAGGGGTGTAGTGGCTTGTAGCAAGCATTTGGGTGCATGTGGACTCTAATTGGCAGAGCCTAACTTCTGCATTTGATCGTGGTATTATTGTGTTATGTGAATAAAGTTTGTGTGACAGTCTTGTTCTGTATTCTACTTCTATGGTACATACAAAGGGGTAAGAAGGACATCCTGCTTACCTTACCTTCTTAGCGTTATGTACCAACTATTAGAAAGGTAACAACCTTTATTCCTATTCCAGCATAGGCCTTGGGTAAAAGACTAGTTTCTTTATTAACTATGTGCCATATGTAACCTGACATTTTTATGGGTAAATTGTTTGCCCTAAACTACACACGGCTCCGCCAAAATATTTTTATTACTCCCCGCCCCCTATAGTTTGGTATTGTGTTACATAACACTCATTTCCGTCAGGGCGCCGTGAGAAAAAATTAAGGCAACATTGATTTATTATGATATACCGAAAATGCCCTTATCTTCTCCTCCTCATTCTCACTACAAGCAAGGCAGACTTCTTTCTCTTCCCCTATGTATCTCAATCTCTCACTTTTCTGTAATACTTACGATATGGGGGTATTAACTGGGTTCATGGGCAGCGGCATAGTGGATAAGAACCGGGTGGTGTCGGTGAGGCGGCTTGAGAGTAGTTATGCGGCAGCAGCGGCAATAGATCGGGGCGGTGCAAGATTGATGTGATGCATACCGGAGGAGGGAGACAGTGCCCGACAGCGGTAGTAAGTAGATCCCCCAATACCACCGTGCCCTCCCACCATACCTCCGCCAACACCACTGGCAACACATCATGTTTTTCAAAAAATAATTCAAATCAGGAGAGTGAGAGAGTGAGGTTGAAGACTGTTCTCTGGTGCCACTGCATGAGTTCAGAGGCTGGGGACGCTACTGTTAGTGGCTGGTGATTCGGATCTGGACAGAGGTGGTTAGGTTCGGGCTGTTTTTCACCGTTTTGGTTGGCCGTGTTCGAAGACTCTCGCCGATTGCTGGGATGTAATCTTCAGAGATGCTCGTGGTTTCTTGGCCGGCCGTTGTTTTCCGGCTGTGTTGAACCTCTCCCGGCATCTTCTTCGATCTCCGGTGGGTCTCTTGGTTGCACCATCGTTGCGTTTGGCCAAGATTTGCGTTTGGGTCTCTTGGTTGTAGCTGCTGCTTCCGGCAATCGTCACCAGCACTTCGCCGGTGATCGATTGCTCGCCCCGGCTGCCGTTTTCCCGGCCGGTGATCGGCACCGGCTGCCCCGCTTCCCTTCCTCCTCCCTTCGTCAGTGATCAGATTCACGATTGGTTGTCTTCACGGAGAGGTGGTGGCCGGAAGTTGTGGGTCGTGGTGATGGGGGCGGTGATGGGTCGTGGTGATGGGGGCGGTGATGGGTCGTGGTGGCTACGGTTGGTGGCCCGTGGCTTCGCCGGCAGTGGGTGTGGCAATCCAAAGGACGCTGCCGGCGTGTGTGTATGTGAGTGAGAGAGAGAGTGAGAGAGAGAGAGAGAGAGGGGGTACATTAATTTGTTTATCAAGGGTATGACCGTCCACTCATTAATTCTTTTAACTTTGTCAACAGAAAAATAAAAATGTGTAGTTTAGTGTGATAAAAATATTTAGGTGGAGCCATGTGTAATTTAGGGCAAATCTCAGGGTGACGTGTGTAATTTACCCCATTTTTAAAGGCCCTGCTAACAAGGACCTTAAATTATGAGATATCATTATTGTTATTACAATGCTTCGTAGAAGTTATTACTACTGCTTATGGTGTATCATGAGTACTTAATAAGTTGATAAGGATTTCTGTTGCACTGGGTCTTGTGCCTAAAAGGTGCCCTCAGAGCAAGAGGTAGCATTTTCCCACCATTAATTTCCACTATGTTTAAGTATGAGTGGACATCAGTTCAAAGATGTCCTTGGAAAGTTATGGCACCAGTATCTCCACTTGACCAAATGGATGCCCATCAATGTTGAATGAACGTGATCCAAAAAAAATATATCTGGCATGTACTTATACTTCCCCCACCGCAGAGATAATGATATGGATAGCACCAAACTCATACAATAAACCAGCTTATCCTTTCACCTAGTAAGATTCTAAAAGAAAGTCAATTTACGTTAACTACTCATATAATCCATAATGATGCTACCAGCTGCCTACATTACCGTGGTGCTACATTTCCTTCGGCATTGCATGTTATCAGTACTATATTAAGAAGGAAACCAAGGGTCTACTCAACAACAGCTTACCAAAAGACAAAAAAAAGGAAAATAAAGGAACCAAGCATAGACAAGGTTTTCTTATAATAAGTCATAATAGCAGGCATAAGGAAGTCAATATAATCCTAAGGACATCAATATAATTTCAACTCGTCTTCAACTATGGTTGCTTTTTTTACAGAATAACATCTCATCTCTATTAGTCAGATTAGTACCCATCAATAACGTAATTGTTATATGGTATAGGGAAGTACCATTGGAACTCCATAAAATGTATCAACTAATAGGGAGTCAATAGCGAGAGCTAGACTCGTACATCGAGACTGCAAAGAAAAATATCAAGCAGCCTCATCAACACACGGTTAACATACATGTGATCCAAAATTCATATGCACAATGATACATACCCTCGCACGTACTACAAAGAAATGGGAAGTAAAAAATCCACTCACCA